>CM038793.1:219326365-219899860 GCA_021764765.1 Vicia sativa
GATCAGTGAAAATGTTAACAGGAAGAACAAGAGCATAGCCCTTGTATCCAATACTGAAGAGGAATGCAAGGAGGATGATGAAGAGAAGATATCTGAAGCTATAACTATGCTTGGAAGACAGTTCAACAAACTCATCAAGAGAATTGATCCAAAGTCAAGGTCCAATGTCAGGAACATTCCATCTGACATTAGCAGAACTTATGACACCAGCAGAAGATACAAGTCAGAAGAAAATGGAAGTCAAAGCAGAGGAATCCAGTGTCATGGATGTGAAGGATATGGGCATATTAGAGTGAATGTCCTACCTTTCTAAAGAAACAAAAGAAAGGAATGGGTCACTTGGTGCGATGGTGACTCGGAAGTGAATCAAGAAGAATCGCCAAACTTGTCAGCTCTCTGGGTGTGCAATTCGAAAATGATTCTAGTGATGAGGAAGTGACATTTGAAGAGCTTCTTTGAAACTTACAAGAATCATGTGGTGGTGAAGTATGTCAGCAAAATGAGAAACAGAAAAAGCTGATTGTGAAGTTGGAGGCCGAGAATGTGAAGTTGGAGACTGAGAAGAAGGAAAACACTGTCACTATAAGCCACCTCAACATTAAAATTATAGTATTGAACTCCAAACTTGATCAGATGTCTAAATCATCAAGATCTTGACATCTGGGCGATAAGTTGGAAGAAATCCTTCAGCTTGGACAAAATGAAGGAAATATGCATGGTCTAGGAAATATGCATGGTCTAAGATCCAGAGAAATTGTCTCAAACTCTTGTTTTATATCAAAGATTGAGCCAAACAATGTCAAAGAGGCTCTAACTGATGAATACTGGATTGGAGCAATGCAAGATGAATTGAACCAGTTCAAACAACATGAAGTGTGGGAGTTAGTTCCTAGACCAGAAGGAACAAACATCATTGGCACAAAGTGGACCTACAGAACAAGTCGTGCGAAGGGGTTGTCACCAGAAATAAAGCAAGACTTGTTGCTCAGGGATACACTCAAGTTGAAGGAATTGATTTTGATGAGACTTTTGCTCCTGTGGCTAGGCTGGAATCCATCAGACTATTGTTAGGAGTTGCTTGCATTCTGAAATTCAAGCTATTTCAAATGGATGTGAAAAGTGCCTTCCTAAATGGCCACCAAACTGAGGAGGTATATGTTGAACAGCCTAAAGGATTTGTGGATCCTAACTTTCCTGATCATGTTTACAAATTGAGGAAAGCTTTATATAGTGCAAACAAGCTCCTAGAGCTTGGTATGAAAGGTTGACAAAGTTCCTTACTAATAAAGGTTACAGGAAAGGAGGTTTGGACAAAACTCTCTTTGTCAAGAATGAAGGAGGAAAGATAATGGTAGCTCAAATTTATGTTGATGACATAGTGTTTGGAGGAATGTCAGATAAAATGGTGAGACATTTTGCCAACCAAATGCAAGTGAGTTTGAAATGAGCCTCATGGGAGAATTGACTTACTTTCTTGGATTACAAGTCACAGATGGAGGACTCAACATTCCTTTCACAAAGCAAGTGCAAGGAATATTGTCAAGAAATTTGGGATGGAAAATGCCACCATAAAAGGACTCTGCTCCTACTCATTTAAAGTTGTCCAAAGACACAAGTGGAGCAAATGTTGATCAAAGCACTGAAGCATGATAGGAAGCTTTTGTACTTACCCACAGACGACATTGCATTTCTTTGTTGAGGTATGTGCAAGATTCGGTGAACCTAAAGTGAGTCACATCAATCGGTGAAAAGAATTAAAGTATGTGAGTGGAACTTACAATTATGGTATCTGTATTCTCATGGATGTGAACCAATTACACGCTATTGTGATGTGATTGGGCTGGTAGTCGATGATAGAAAAAGCACTTTTGGAGGATGCTTCTTCTTGGGGAACAATCTTGTTTCTTGGTTCAAGAAGCAAAGCGTGTCTTTATCCTTCGAGGTGAATACATAGCGGTGGTAGCAGTTGTTCTCAAATAGTGCGATGAAGCGAATCTTGATGAGTACAATGTCACAGGATGTCATGACATTGTCTTGTGACAACCTAAGTGCTATTAATATTTCAAAGAATCCTATCTGACACGGTGGGACTAAGCACATTGACATTAGACATCACTTCATCAGAGACCTTGTGGAAGAGAAAGTGATTAAATTGGAGCATGTAGCCACTGAACTTCAATTGGCTGACATTTTTACTAAAGCTCTTGATGCTAGTCAGTTTGAGAATTTATGGGGCAAGTTGGGTATTTGCCAATATGAAGAGTTGTAGCAATTAACATTGCTTACAATAAGGAATGGAAGAGACTTTTTATTTCATTTAATTTTAAGTGGGGTAATTAATTATTTCCCTCTTACTTTTCAAAAGTCCAAGAATAGGAAGAGACACATATATATTACAATGTCTTCATTTGAAAGCATTACTTGCCATTCCCTCAATAGAAACTATCAAACTCTCTGTCAAAATTTTCCTCATTTCCACAAGATGTCTCAACAAAACTTGTCTTCGTCTTCTTCATCATCACAAGAATCTGGCTCTCCATCTCCCACTGATTTTGGGATTAGGGAAAATGCAGAAGCCATGCAGACTGAAGCTCTGAAGGTTACCCCTCTGCGTGCAATGGCAACTGATTCTGGAAGGGTCAAGAAACTTCACACCAGGAATGCACAAAGGTCTCAAGCATCTCCTTCTAGTAAGACCTCTGAACCAACTTCCTTTGTTCCTCCTGAAATAGCTAATAGGGAAGGTTCTAGGTATGTCCATCAAGCCATTGCTAGAATAGTAACCAGGATCTTGAATGAAAACCACTCTGTGCCTGGGGTTTCTGTACCTTTAAATCAAGAATCTGCTAGCCCTAGTTTAGCAGCTGATCCAAATGTCTCAAAGAATGTCAAGACATCTGATGATCAAGTCAAGAAAACCCCTGTGAATCATGTTACTGAACCCTCTGTTGATTCCCCTGTAAAGTGTGCTGTTGATACCTCTGATAAAATCCCTGAAGTTTGTGTTGCTGATACAACTATTAAGCCCCCTGTGATTAATGATGATGATATTTCTGATGGAATTCCTGAAGAATCCCCTGATAAGTGTGTTGCTGATAAGTCCCCTGTCAATTTCTGATGATATCTCGATGGTATTCTAGAAGAAACTCGGAGAAACCGTTGATGACAACACGGAAAACTCTCGATGAAAGATTACGAAAATCTTTGTGGAACCCCACATCGATGACTTAGATGAAGAATTCTCTGATAATGACCTCATTGCTAATGTAAATCCAAGCATTGCTAAGAGGATATTGAAAAGGAAAGGGAAACAGGCTGCCTCTCAGAGCCCTGTCAAGGAAAAGGTAGCTGAAACTGTTCATAAGGCTGAGGAAAAATCTGGTAAGGACAACAAAGCTGGACCCTCTAAAGGGAAGAGTAGGGTAAAGACTATTGGTGGTACCTCTAGACCTAAGAGAACCCCAATTGTTAAGAAGAGGAAGTTACCTGAACCTTCAAAATCTAATTAAGACTCTGATTTTAATGTTGAGGAGAATGTCTCAGACATTCATCCAAGAAAGAAGCCATCTCTTGGGAAGCGCCCAAAGTCCACAAGTGGCTATTGATAACATATCCTTCCACCACCACGAGAATGCTAGAGGGTGGAAATATGTGTTTGAAGAGAATAGCTCTTGAAAGGGCGAATAAGAGTGCCCTTGAATGCAAGGAGGTTCTTGATCGATTAAAGAAGGGTTAATAAAGGCGTGGTGAAATTTTCTAAGCGCTATGATGTCTTTGGTAAAGGAGTTCATTGTGAACTTGTCAAGTGGCTGTGCTGATGGAAGGTCAGCTGATTTCAATACTGTGTATGTGAGAGGGAGAAGAGTGGAGTTTTCCCCAAGTGTGATAAACAAATATTTGGGAAGATCAAATGATGCTCAACCTGAGCTAGAAGAAACTGATAATCAAATTTGTCAAACAATCACTAATAAGCAAGTGAAGCATTGGCCTATGAAGGGAAAACTCACTGCCAGCAAATTGAGTGTAAAGTTTGCTATTTTGCACAAAATAGGTGCTGCAAATTGGGTTCCAACAAACCACAAGTCAACCATCTCTGTTGGTCTGGGCAGATTCATCTTTGCAGTTGGTACTCAAGCAAAGTTTGACTATGGAACTTACATTTTTGAACAAATCCTCAAACATGCTGACAGTTATGCAATCAAGGGACCAATAGCCTTTCCCTCCCTCCTGTGTAGAATCATAATTGATCAATACCCTGATATTCTGGATGATAGAGACTCGGTATGCAAAGAGCCCACACTTGGATTCCATTACAAGCTCTTTCAAGGAAAACATGTTCGGACATTATCATGACATATCTTTGAGACATCAAATGTCAAGGCAAATTCTCAGAAGGCAATTGTCATTGTTGTGCTAAAAGCAACTTGCAAGGAGCTTGAAGCAAGAAAGCAAAGTCTTGAAGAGCTGATCTCTACACTAGAAAAGGAGCAAGACACAGAGGTTTAGGATGAAGGGTTAGTTGGTGATGATTCTGCTGCAAATGTTGATGTTGATCTTGATCTTGATAAAGCAACTGTTGTTGAGAGCATTTCTGAAGATGCTGCTTTCCATAGTGCTTCTTCAGGAAAAAGCACTTGATTTGTGATCTGTTGCTATTGATTGTTTGTTTTGTTGTTAATTTTGCTTGTGTTAATTACGGTTGTTTTGGATTTTTGTAATGTAATCTTTAACTCGCTAGTACTTGATTATATATTGAAATTTTGGGAATTTTTGGTACCTTTGGCCCTTTGTGGCTAAAGCGGGAAAGTATTTATGGGCATTATGGGCAATTGTATGAAAAAAATTGTGGGTAGAATTTATCTTCTTTAGGATCTGGTTTTTAAGCTTAGATTAGCTTAGAATTTTCTTTAGGATCTGTTTTTTTTTAAGCTTAGATTAGCTTAGAGTGGTTTTATTTTCTACTGCATGGGTACTCTGATAGCTTAGTTTGTTTTAGCCAAAAAATGTGCCAAAGGGGGAGTTTGTAAGTGTTTTTATGTTGGCATTAATTTTTGGTAAAATTAGGATATGACAATGTCTTGAGTGATGTCATGACATTCAGAGTTGAAGATAAATTCTGCATGAGAAGGATGCTTTAAGTACAGTTCGGTGGAAGCTAAATCATCTTTGGAATTCTGGAAGATTGGTGATGTCATAACCAATGTTATGACATTCGTGTGACATTCTTGTTAGAATCTGTTTTTCTGAGAGTTTTCGGGAAGTTTGTTGAGTTTTTTATTATGTTTTAGATTACATGCTCACGTGGCTAATTGGTTAATCTTAGTTAAACCTCAATTGATTGTTATAAAGACCAAGTCTTTAGGATTAATTAAGTGAACCCTAGCTATTATTATGGAAGCCCAAAACTGAAGTTCTGGACTTCTATAATAGGAATAGAACCCTTACTCTGTATGGCGCCTCTGGTTGTATTGAAGATTTAGCGGTGGTAATTTGTGTAATTCTAGTTACTCTTGTGAGCCAAGCAATTATCAATTGATAAGTGCTTTGGACTAGGATTTGGTTGTAAGGGTTGTTTATCACTCAAAGCTTTGAGGCACGGGTGTTGTGTCTCTTGATTAAAGCTTTGAAGCAAAATCAAGTTTGTTTATTGAAGAGTGTCTTCACAATTCAATTAATCAATAGGTTGATATCAACTTTGTGATTGAGGGGAGTGAGTAGGAACTCGGGTCTAAGTAGGACTTAGATTGAAGTTGCATTGGGTAGGTTTTAAGTGAAGGAGATAAACTGGTTGGTTTATTCCTGAATTGATTCTACTAATAGTGAATTTCCTCCCTGGCTTGGTAGCCCCGGATGTAGGTGTAGTTACACCTTTGGGTAAACAATTTATTGTGTTCTTTACTGCTGTTTAAATTTATTGTGTGAATTGTTAACAGAGGGTTAGATACTATGTCATAACATTCTCTGTGACATCACGTATCTGCTGCCAGGAATTTCACCCTTGAATGCAAGGATGTCATGGATTTAATCAAAGCTGCTGGCGTAATGAAAACAGTGGTTAAGTTTTCAAATTGCTATGATATTTTGGTGAAGGAATTTATTGTGAATCTGTCTGGTGGATGTGCTGATGGAAAATCAGCTGATTTTAAGAGTGTGTATGTGAGAGAAAGAAAGGTGAAGTTCTCTCCAAGTGTAATCAACAAATTCCTAGGAAGTTCTGATGATGCTCAACCTGAGCTTGAAGTAACAGATAATCAAGTGTGCCAAACCATTACTGCCAAGAAAGTAAAACAATGGCCCTTGAAGGCAAAGTTGACTGCTAGCAAACTAAGTGTCAAGTTTGCCATTACACTAAGATAGATGCGACCAATGGGTTCCCACAAACCACAAGTCCACCATCTCCATTGGTCTAGAAAGATTTATTTTTGCTGTTGGAACCAAGACAAAGTTTGATTATGGAACCTATATCTTTGAGCAAACCTTGAAGCATGCGAGACTATGCAATTAAAGGTCTCATAGCCTTTCACTCCTCATGTGGTATTATCAACGACCAATACCACGACATCTGGTAGATAAATATTTTATATGTAAAAGAGCTCCTGCTCTTGGTTTCCACTACAAGTTATTTTAGGGGAAACATGTCCCTGACATTGTCATGACATCTGCTGAGACATCAAATGTCAAGGCTAATTCTAAGAAGGTGATGTCATTCTTTGTCTTTGAAAGAGACTTGCGAGGAACTTGAAGCAAGGAAGCAAACTCTTGAGGTGATCTCTACCTTGGAGAAGGAAAAAGAAGACACGAGGTTGAGGATGAAAGGCTAGATGAGGATCTTCTTGAAGATTTGAATGAGGATCTTGATCTGAGAACAAGAGGTGGTCTTGGCGATTCGAGAGGAAGCTACTTACCAGTGCTTCTTCAGGAGAAGAAAGTGCTTGATTTTTGATCACCTGTTGCTGCTGCTGTTTTTTTGTTTTGTTTGTTGATTTGTTGCTTCTATTTGTTCTGGCTGATTGTATTTTATTGACTTGGTTGTACAACTTTTACATCTGCTACTTGATATTTCATAAATTCTAGGAATATGTAATGGCTCCTTTGGCCCCTTTGCGGCTAAAAAGGGGGAGATAAAATTATGGGAATCATGGGTTGAATTTTTCTTTAGTTATTTAGCTTAGTTAGCTTAGACTGGTTATTTTATTTCTGATGCATTGGATCTCTGATAGCTTAGGTTGTTTTAGCCAAATATTTGCCAAAGGGGGAGTTTGTAAGTGTTTTTATGTTCGCTTTAATTTTTGGTAAAACTAGTTATGTCAATGTCTTGAGTGATGTCATGACACTCAGAGTTGAAGATAAATTCGGAGAGAAGAATAATACACAGTTCGGGAGTTAATTGTTGAAATCTGCAAGAAGAATGGTGATGTCATGACCAATGTTATGACATTACATGCAACATCTGTTATTGCAGATTACTTTTCCTAAGACTTTTCGAGTTTACATTGAAGTTTTTATTATGGATTATGTTATTGGATCACATGCTCACGTGGCTCTAAGGTTAACCTTGTTTAACCCTAAATTGGTTTGTTAAAAGACCAAGTCTTTAGGTTAAATTAAGTTAACCTAGCTATATTTATGGAAGCCCAATGAAGTCTTCTCACTACTTCTATAATAGGAAAGAAACCTTGATTATGTTCTGCGCCTTTTCATGTATAAGACTAAGCGATCCGTTGTTAATTGTGTTTTAGTTATTCTTGTGAGCCAAGCAATTATCAATTGATAAGTGCCTTGGACTAGGATTTGATTATAAGGGTTGTTTGTTCACTCAAAGCTTTGAAGCACGAGTGTTGTGTCTCTTGATTAAAGATTTGAAGCAAAATCAAGTATGTTTATTGAAGAGTGTCTTCACAATTCAATTAATCAATAGGTTGATATCAACTTTGTGATTGAGGGAGTGAGTAGGAACTCGGTCTAAGTAGGACTTACATTGAAGTTGCATTGGGTAGGTCTTAAGTGAAGGAGATAAACTGGTTGGTTTATTCACGAATTAATCTTATAGTGGATTTCCTCCTGGTAGCCCCGGATGTAGGTGTAGTTACACACTCATTTGGTAAACAATTGTTTGTGTTCTTTCTTTTTTTCTTGTGTGAATTGTTAAACAGTTTGTCAGATACGGTGTCATAACATTCTCTGTGACATCACGTATCTGCTGCCAGGAATTTCAATTGTCGTTATTAAATTTCTGAATGATTGATAATTAATTTGGGGATATCTGGAAATTTTGGGGTTTAGGGTTTGTCATTAGGATTAGTGTTTCTTCACAAGATATGGTTAGGGTTCATATATATCTTAGGGCTCGTAGGGGTTGTACTAGGGTTCTTGGGGTTCATGCAAGTTTTTTGGTTTTGGTCGATGTTCCCGACGAACATTCATCCGAGACGACGACCTCAACGATGTCCTACGGTGTATGCACGCTCAACATATGCCTTTGTGAACCCTTAATCTCACCTATCCAACCTTCATACTTTTGGTTCCTACTGAAAATGTGTCATTGATTTAATACAATTTTTGCTCTATTTAAATTAACAAAATGGTGTATTGTTGTTTCTAGTATGATACGTTTCAGAAATATTCATCTTGCAAAATTGAGAATTATATAAAATTGATTTTTTTTAAACTAAAAAAGAACAAATTAAATCATAACGGTTATTAAATCGGTTGTTGTTTAAATGAGAGCAATCCGAATAATAAAATCCAAGAACGGTGTAGCTAGAATTCTAACCGGGACCTATCAACTATTTCTAGCGATTGTTTCTTTCAACCATAGTTATAAGTAGTGCGTTGTCTAATTTATAATAACGGTCACACGACCGTTGTGGTAACCAGCACACATACAATCACACGCTACATAACAGCAGACGCGCTACCGTTATTATATGTGTTTCAAAATCGTTAGCGTATGTGTTTTCTATAGTAGTGAATTGAGAGAAGACGAGGATAATGATGATGAGGATATTCTTACTTCAAGAGTAAGTTTAAAAGACTTACTTCAAATCATAAATTTTTATTAGTCTAATGACTTTAATTATTTTCAAAAATAAATAAATTAAATAATTAATTAAAATCGTTAAATTAATGAAAATTAAAAATAATGATTTGAATGTCACAAGTTTCATTTATTCTTATTCTTAAAATTAATTTTTTTTTATATTAATAATATAAGTTATATGAATTAATATAATTGATCCGGAGAGATAGAAACATAATACATCTACAATATAATCATTTTTTTTTTTCATAAAAACTTAACTGTATCTTTTATAAATTTAATGAACACCCCATTATTGGTATCCTTCATAAAAAACTAAAGCATGAATACCTGTATAATATAATCGTACTTTTTTTATAAATATTTTCATAAAATCTTAACAGAAAGATAAACATACATTAAATAATGTAATAAGTTTATTAAAGTACCAATGTAATATTATGACATACAAATATAATTATATGCTTTGAGTAACATAATTATAATGATTTAAAAAGGAATAACACAATTATTTTCAAACTTAATTATTACTCCATCTCGTACTCAATAATTATTAATGGATTTTTTAAGTGGACTCCATCTCGTACTCACAATAATTGTTAATGCACGATTTAATTGGATGCATGAACATATCCGGGCAATCCTCGATCGTTTCACACTTATAGAGAGCTGCATTTAAAAAAAAAAAAAATTTTAAAAAAAGGATAAAAGTGTTAGTAAATGATGAAAAATGTGTATAAAATAAATGTACAAAATCTAAAAAGTGTGAAAAATAACAAACTTTTACTAGTTGTAGCAAGAAATACAGAAAGAAAGAAGATCAAAGCATAAACAAACATGAGAAATTGAGCCATGTTTTTTTTCCTTTGCATGTAGTGCTTATAACTTTTTATTGCTTTATAAGTAACAAATTCATTCTTTGTTAACTTTAATTAAATATTTTTTTAACAATAAGGGGTTGATACTTGCTAGAAATAATTAAAAAATAGAAATTAATATTAAATTTATCTAATCAATATGTCATATGTACTCCTTAGTTCACTCATTCGATCACTTAAATAAAGAAGATCTCACATGAAAATCTTGATAATCAAAATTTATTTATTTTATTAAATTTCACTAAATATAATTTAATCATTGGCAAAATAAAGGGGTAACATCTCCAAAGAAAATCTTGATAATCAAAATTTATTTATTTTATTAAATTTCACTATAAATAATTTAACCATCGGCAAAATAAAGGGGGTAACATTTGAAAAGAGATAACACAAATAAGGTAATGGGTGGAAAAAATAATAATATTAAATATATTTTTGATTCCTACGAATATCTCAATTTTTATTTTTAATTCTTATTGAAAAAATAATATATTTTAGTCCATATAATTTTTTGATGCATACATCCTATGGACACTATTATAAATAATTTTTACTTTTTAGGTTCATTTGACTATCAATATATCTGATACATATATATAGCTCAGATACATTAATAGTCAAATGTACCTAAAAATAAAAGTTGCTTATAATAGTGTCCGGAGGGTGTACAGTTTTAGTTCCTCTTATTTTTTAAAATTTTGAAAACTGTTTAATTACCATTAAATTTTTTAAATTTTTAAATAATTTTTTAATATATATTTAGAATAATATAAAATATTTCTTTATCAAATTTAAGAATTTTTTAAAATGAGAAGAATTAAATATAAAATTTTAAATTTCAAAAGCTGATGATAAAAGTAATAAAAATTTCGATTTAGAAATCAAATTTTGAGTTTTTTTCAAAGCCTTTTATAACATTCCACACATATCGTAAAATAATCATTCAAAATACAAATCGGTTTAACAAATTTAACAACGAGGACTAAAAATATATGCATGTTAATTTTGCAAGACCATTATCTGAAGAAAAATTTTAGAGGCCAAAATTACAGGATCGCATATTTATAGGGACTAAAAACATATTTAAGCCTATTGTAAATAATGTAGCAATAACATATTCATTTTATTTTTATGAGATTCGGTGACTTTAAATTTTAGAGAATATGTGTTGAGTCATGACTTAAAATTTAATTGTAAAATTGATATGATTCAAACTAAAATATCTCAATAGCGAATAGGATATTAGATAAGATAATTGCTAAAATTTCTATTATCAAATGTATTTCTATTTATATAAAATTAAGAATGGAATTCTAATCTAATCTCTTTGAGTTCATATCCTATAAATTTATATTCTTAGAACTCATACTCGAATACAATATGAAAATGGATGCATGTACTTGAGTTTGCCAATGAAATTATTAAAGGTTTTCGGGTATGCAATATTCTCATTTGTAGAGTGTCTTAGAGTTTCTTGATTTTCTTCTTATAAAGATAAAGAGAAAAAACCTGATAAATCATTTTGATCTTATTCTATAAATGAGGACCATAACCCATATAAATAGCTCCCTTATAGTTACTATTCAGTTTTCAATATTCTATGTTGGCCACTCCCCTCATCAAATTATGATATTGACTTATGGTATCTACACAATAACATTTCATGACATATATGCCTTTATCCATATACTTAATATCAATTAAACCACTTTAGTTTTGACTAATATTACATTTGTGACCTAAAATTCTAACAATCTCCCACCAGTCACATATGTAACTTTACACTCGTGTTAGACTTTATGAGCTCAAAATTTGCCATTGTATATACTTTAAGGTTAACAAAATAATCTCGTCCATTAGACATGCAAGTACATGGAACCAAAGTGAGTTTTGTTATATTAATCTTAACTAAACCCATCAATAATTACTAATAGTAACATAACTCAATGACATAGATTCATCATGAAATCTATAGCACGAAAATCACAATAATGTGGCTCGTGCATGTCAATTTCGATTGGTCTTATTTTACTGTAGTGAGATCATTCAATAAACTTATTTTTACATAGTATAAATAGTTGAATATCAAACTTTATAAATCTGAAAAATATTCAAAATCAGGGTATGCACATACATATTACCAAACATAGAACACACAATTCACAAATGACTAACTTCCACTAAACTAAAGATTTCTCAAAATTATAAAAGAGTCATTTGAACAGTGTGTTCATCAAAGACCTTGGGTGAAAAACCTTTTCTAAGAGGATCTCTTATCATGGAGTTTATACCTAAGTGTTACGTGGAAATTTGTCCACTTTGTACCATTTCCATAACAAATAGGAACTTGATGTTAATATGTTTTGTAGTGTTAAATTTGCAAAGCGCATTTCTTAGAGCAATACCCGGGGTCCCACTAGGAAAGGGTGACGACGCAGGTCACCCAAAGGGAGGTATTTCCTCACCCTTAAGTATTCCTCACCCATTATGGAAAAAACATGGGGTAAGATGTGTCTTTGATGAAGAGAAAGTTAGTCTCGCTACTGAATCACATCTCATTTGGAAATATGGATTCAACCGCCCACCATTTAACTAGGTAGGCCGTAGCATTTCCCGAGAAAACCCTAGGTGCTGAAAACTCCTATAAATACATCATCCTTCAATGGGATAAAGACCTATCATTATTTACAACCTAAAATCCATAGCTTTGATAGGCTCTAAGTTATACTCGTTTTTCTTTTAACTTAAGACTTCACATACAGGAGATGGGTAAATTGTGTGGTTTGGAAATCACAGTTTTGAAAACTTTTATGAAGATTAGTAACATAGTTTAAAAAATGTTTTTCCAGAACCTAAGATCTATGAGAGTTTGAGAATATTTTTCTTTCTCTTAGCAACGAATAAAAGGTTTGAAGTAAAATAGTAAAAGTACAAGTAGATGGAAGAGAAGAACACCATGTTATATAGAGGTTCGGTCAAACTAAATGATCTAATCCTCTCCCCAAGAACTGGTCTTGAGTGTTTTCATTATACTTGAGAGACTTTAGTAGGTGAACTCATGAACTCCCTTATACAAGGATATGTTGTTTGTCTTACAACCATGTTAATACAAGACGGATAATATGATGATTTGCGTCTTCTCTTATTATTGAGATTGAAGTGGCCAAACTTCTTTCCCAACTATTACATATCTAAGTTTAATATGGTTTAATAGGATAACCATTAACCTCTTGATATTTTATCAAGCTGATCTTCTAACATATTATTTTATAACGGGCTAACCATGAACGTATTGGTAAGATTATTTATTGAAATTCCTAGCAGAAGATACGTGATGTCACAGAGAATGTTATGACACAGTATCTGACACTCAGTTTAACAATTCACACAGTAATGTAAAAATAGTAAAGAACACAAACAATTGTTTACCCAGTTCAGTGTGTAACTACACCTACATCTGGGGGCTACCGAGCCAGGGAGGAAATCCACTATAAGCAGTATTAATTCAGGAATAAACCAACCAATTTATCTCCTTCACTTAAGACCTACACAATGCAACTTCAATCTAAGTCCTACTTAGACCTGAGTTCCTACTCACTCCCCCTAAATCACAGCAGTGATATCAACCTATTGATTAATTGAATTGTGATGACACTCTTCAATAAACATACTTGATTTTTCTTCAAAGCTTTAATCAAGAGACACAACACTCGTGCTTCAAATCTTTGAGTGATAAACAACCCTTACAAACAAATCCTAGTCCAAGGCACTTATCAAATGATAATTGCTTGGCTCAAAAGAGTCACTAGAATACACAAATAACAGACTGCTAAATCTCCTAACAGTACAAAAGGCGCAACTGTAGAATAAGGGTTTCTTTCCTATTTATAGAAGCAATAAGTAGACTTCAGTTTTGGGCTTCCATAAATATAGCTAGGGTTAACTTAATTTAACTTAAAGACTTGGTCTTTTTAACAAACCAATTTAGGGTTAAACAAGGTTAACCTTAGAGCCACGTGAGTATGTGATCCAATAACATAATCCATATAAAAAGCGACAGAAATCACGAAAAGTCTCGGGAAAGTAAATCTACAGAACAGCAGATGTTGCACAGAATGTCATAACATTGGTCATGACATCAGTCATTCTTCTTGAAGATTTCCAGCATAACAGTTAACTCCCAGTCTGAGTTGTACATGTATTATTCTTCTTCTGCAGAATTTATTTTCAACTCTGAATGTCATGACATCAGTCAAGACATTGACAAAAACTAGTTTTACCAAAAATTAAGGCCAACATAAAAAGACTTACAAACTCCCCTTTGGCAAATATTTGGCTAAAACACTAACCTATCAGAGAACTAATGCAGCAGAAATAAAATAACCAGTCTAAGCTAACTAAGCTAAATAACCAGAGCCTAATAAAGATAAATTCACCTCACAATTTCCCATAAATTCTTCTCCCCCTTTTTAGCCACAAAGGGGCCAAAGGTACCAGTACATAATCCCAAAAATCATTATATATAAGGAGTAACAGAGTTAAATATTATAGCCAAGTAATGAAATCCATAAATCCAAAACAAACAGAACCAAAAGCAACAAAACAATAAACACAAGCAACAGCAGCAGGTGATTGAGAATCAAGCACTTTCTTCTCTTGAAGAAGCACTGTGGTAAGTTGTTTCTATTGAACTGCTTTCAGCACCCTCCTCTTGTTCTGCACCAGCATCATTCTCATTCAAATCATCAGCAACATCCTCACCTAGCCCTTCATCCTTAACCTCAGTGTCTTCTTTTTCCTTCTCCAAGGTAGAGATCAGCTCCTCTAGAGTTTTCTTCCTTGCTTCCAGTTCTCTGCAAAACTCTTTTAGCACAACAATGACACTAGCCTTCTAAGAATTAGCCTTGACATTTGTTGTCTCAGGAGATGTCATGACAATGTCAGGGACATGTTTCCCGAAATAACATAGTGGAAACCAAGCGGGAGCTCTTTTGACACGAATCCTTGTCTACCGGGATATCGGGATATTGGTCGATGATACCACACGGGAGGGAGGAAGGCTATGGGACCTTTGATTGCATAGCTGTCTGCATGCTTTAAAGTCTGCTCAAATATGTAAGTGCCATAATCAAAATTTGTCTTGGTGCCAACAGCATAGATAAATCTGCCCAGACCAATAGAGATGGTGGACTTGTGGTTTGTGGGAACCTAATTGGCTGCACCAATCTTATGCAGGATGGAAAACTTGACACTTAGTTTGCTAGCAGTCAACTTTCCCTTTAATGGCCATTGTTTCACTTGCTTGGCAGTGATGGTTTGGCATACTTGGTTATCTGTTACTTCAAGCTCAGGTTGAGCATCATCAGACCTTCCAAGAAATTTGTTGATAACACTTGGAGAGAACTTCACCTTTGTTCCTCTCACATACACACTCTTAAAATCAGCTGATTTTCCATCATCCACGACAATTCACAATAAACTCCTTCACCAAAATATCATAACAATGTGAAAACTTAACCACAGTTTTCATTAGGCCAGTTTCCTTGATCAGGTCCATAACTTCCTTGCATTCCAGGGCACTCCTATTCAATTCCCTTTCTAAGGCAATCCTTTTCAGGAAAACATACTTCCACCTGCTAGCATTATCTGGATGGTGAAAGGAGATGTTATCAATAGCAACCTCAGGAACCTTAGGCAGTTTGCCAAGAGAGGGTTTCTTCCTACTGGGAGGAATGTCTGAGACATTCTCTTCAACATCAAAATCTGAATCCTCATCAGATTCTGAGGGTTCAGGAACCTTTCTCTTCTTGATGATTGGAGTTCTCTTGGGTCTTGAGATACTCCCAACAGACTTCATTCTACCCTTCCCTTTGGAGGTTCCAGCTTTCTGATCCTTCCCAGCTTCTTCTCTAGCCTTGTTCTGAGGCCTAGGAGACTCATGAACAACTTTAGTAACCTTCTCCTTGGAGGGACTTTGAGTAGCATTCTGCTTTTCTTTTCTACTCATCATCCTTTTAGCTATGTAGGGTTAACACTAGGAATTAGGTCATTGTCAGAGAATTCTTCATCAAGATCAATAACAGGGGGTTCAACAGCTTGATCAGAGGTTTTCTCTGGAGATTTTTCCAGGTTATCAGCAGTAGGTTTCTCAGGAGATTCTTCAAGATTATCATCAGAAGGTTTCTCTGGAGACTTCTCCATGGTTTCTTCAACAGGTTTCACAAGAGACTTATCATTGGTGTCATCAACAGGTTTCTCATGAGATTTATCAGAAGTGTCATCAACAGGTTTCTCAGGTGATTGTTTAACATTGTTAACAGATGTCTTGACATTCTGTGTGACATCTGGATCAGTTTCTAAATTAGGGCTAGCAGATTCTTGATTCAAGGGAACAGATACCCCAGGTACAGAATGATTCTCATTCATAATCCTAGTAACTAATCTAGTTATGGCTTGATGAACATAACGAGAACCTTCCCTATTGGCTATCTCAGGAGGAACAGAGGAAGATGGTTCAGCATTCTTACCAGATGGAGAGGCATGTGTTCTTCTTGAATGTCTAGTACGAAGCTTCTTTACCTTCCCAGGATCAGTGGCCATGGCACGAAGTGGAGTAACATCCAGAACCTTAGTCTCCATTGCGTTTGCCCTAGGTCCAGAATCAGTGGGAGAGGGAGAACCAATTCGCTTTGATGAAGATGATGATGACAGACTTTGTTGAGACATCTTGAGAGATTGAGAATGCAGGAGACAATAAGTTTGAGATTTTCTTTTGAGGGAATGGAGAGTGGTACAACCAAATGAGAAGAATGAGATATAAATATGACTATTCCTCTTCTTAAACTTTTGAAAAGAGAGAGGAGGGAAATAATTAATTAGCCCAATCACAATTAATTTAAATAAAATGTCTCTTCCTTCCCTTGTTGTAAGCAATATTAATTGCTACATCTCTTCATATTTGCAAATACCCGACTTGCCCTTAAATTCTCAATGACTAGCATAAAGAGCTTTAGTAAAAATATCGGCCGGTTGAAGTTCGGTGGCTACATGTTCCAACAATCAACTTCTCTTCCACAAGATCTCGATGAAGTGATGTCTAATGTCAATATGCTTAGTCTCTTGTCTTGTATAGGATTCTTGGAAATATTATTAGCACTTTCGAGTTGTGGATACAATGTCATGACATCATGTGACATTGTACTCGATCGATCTGCTTCATCGGATCATTTGAAAACAAGCGCTACCGGTACTATGTATTCACTTAGATAAAGACACAGTTTGCTTCTTCTGAACCAAGAAACAAGATTTTCCCCAAAAGAAGCATCCTCCGGATGTGCTTTTTATCATCAACACTACCAGCCAATCAACATCACAATAACCGTTAGAATTGGTTTACATCCATGAGTATAGCATCCCATAATTGTAGGTTCCACTCACATACTTCAGAATTCTTTTCACCTGATTGATGTGACTTACTTTGGGTTCAGCCTGATATCTTGCACAAACACCAACAGCAAAGGCAATGTCAGGTCTGTTGGTTATTAAGTACATCAGACTTCCTATCATGCTTCTGTACAAGCTTTGATCAACATTTGTCCCACATGTGTCTTTGGATAACTTTAGATGAGTAGGTGATGAAGTTCTTTTATGACTGGCATTCTCCATCCCAAACTTCTTGACAATATTCTTTGCATACTTGCTTTGAGAAAGGAAAGTTGAGTCTTCCATCTGTGTGACTTGTAGTCCAAGAAAGTAGGTCAATTCTCCCATGAGGCTCATTTCAAATTCAGCTTGCATTTGGTTGGCAAAATGTCTCACCATTTTATCTGACATTCCTCCAAACACTATGTCATCAACATAAATTTGAGCTACCATTATCTTTCCTCCTTCATCCTTGACAAAGAGAGTTTTATCCAAACCTCCTTTCCTGTAACCCTTGTCAGTGAGGAACTTTGTCAACCTTTCATACCAAGCTCTAGGAGCTTGTTTCAGACCATATAGAGCTTTCCTCAATTTGTAAACATGACTAGGAAAGTTAGGATCCACAAATCCTTTAGGTTGTTCTACATATACTTCCTCATTTAAGTTCCCATTTAGGAAGGCACTTTTCACATCCATCTGAAACTGCTTAAATTCCAGCTTGGCCACAGGGGCAAAAGTCTCATCAAAATCAATCCCTTCAACTTGAGTGTATCCTTGAGCAACAAGTCTTGCCTTATTTCTGGTGAGAACCCCTTCTGCATCTGACTTGTTCTTGTAGATCCACTTTGTGCCAATGATGTTTGTTCCTTCTGGTCTAGGAACTAACTCCCACACTTCATGTTGTTTGAACTGGTTCAATTCATATTGCATTGCTCCAATCCAGTATTCATCAGTCAAATCCTCTTTAACATTCTTGGGCTCAATCTTAGACACAAAACAAGAGTTTGAGATGATTTCTCTATATCTTTTAATGACTCCACTGTTAGGATCTCCAATAATGAGTTCCTTTGGATGATCTTTCTGAATTCTGATGGAGGGATCTTTGTTAGCTACCTCTGATTCAGACTTTGGTGGAGTAGGGATAGGTACATCATCCTTATCAGACGCTTGAGGTGATGTCTCAAACAATGTCTCAACATCATATGGGACATTGTTTTCCTCATGGTGATCATCAACTATGACATTTATAGACTCCATCATAACTTTGGTCCTGGAATTGAATACCCTATATGCTCTACTGTTTGTAGAGTATCCCTGAAAAATTCCTTCATCACTTTTAGAGTCCATCTTTCTCCTTTGTTCACGATTTGTCAGAATATAGCGTTTGCTCCCAAATACATGGAAATACTTCACAGTAGGCTTTCTACCTTTCCATATTTCATACAGAGTGGATGATGTTCCCTTTCTCAAAGTGACCTTGTTGTGAACATAACATGTTGTATTTATAGCTTCAGCCCAAAAATGAATAGGAAGCTTCTTGCCATGTATCATTGCTCTGGCCGATTCCTGTATAGTTCTGTTTTTCCTTTCCACAACTCCATTTTGTTGAGGAGTTATAGGTGAGGAGAACTCATGATTTATTCCTTCTGAGGAATAGAACTCATCAAACATGCTATTCTCAAATTCCTTTCCATGACCACTTCTAATTCTGACAATGCATCCTTCTTTTTCTCTTTGAAGTCTCTTGCATAATTCTTTAAAGACATCAAAAACATCAGAGTTTTCCCTGATGAAGTTTATCTAGGTAAATCTGGAAAAATCATCCACAACAACATAAGCATATCTTTTTCCACCAAGGCTTTCAACCTGCATTGGACCCATCAGATCCATGTGCAAAAGCTCTAGCACCTTAGAGGTGGTCAGATGTCTTGACTTTGGATGTGACATTCTGGTTTGCTTTCCAACCTGACATTCACCATAAACTCTCCCTTCATCAATATGAAGTCTTGGAATTCCTCTGACAGCCTCCATGGATATGATCTTCTTCATCCCTCTAAGGTGTAAATGACCAAGCTTTTGGTGCCACAATTTCACTTCCTTTTCTTCTTTGGCTGTAGAGCACACAGAAGAGTAGTTAGTGTCCTCAGACTCCCATAGATAACAGTTGTCCTTTGATCTGACTCCTCTCATAGCAACTTCTTGTTTGTCATTTTTTACAAGACATTCAGACTTGGTGAAGTTGACCTTGAATCCCATGTCACACAGTTGACTGATACTTATGTGATTGACAGTCAAACCATTTACCAGCAATACTTCATTTAGATTTGGAACACCAGGGCAGTCCAGGTTTCTAACTCCTTTTATTTCTCCTCTAGTACCATGTCCAAAAGTGACATAGCTAGTAGTGTGTGGTTTGACATCATTTAGTAGATTCTTAATTCCAGTCGTGTGTTTAGAACATCCACTATCAAAGTACCAGTCCTCCTTGGCATAAACTCTAAGGGAGGTGTGAGCTATCAAGGCTGCAGTCTTTCTCTTCCACTGTTGAACATAAGGTGCCTTGTTAATCTTAGGCTGGACATATGGAATCTGATTTGGATATCCATATAGTCTAAAGCAATAAGGCTTTATGTGCCCAAACCTTCCACAATAATGACATCTCCATCTTTGAAACTTCTTCTTCATGTTTCTCTGATCTTGATGTTGAGCTCTATGTTGTGACATCGCCTTGACATTGGTTTATCGGGCTGTTCTTCTTCTTGTCACGACATACGCCTTGACCTTGGTTTATCGGTTCTTCTTCTTGTCACGACATACGCCTTGACATTGGTTTAACATTGTTCTTCTTCTTGTTACCGGTAGGTTTCTTTGCGACCACATATCCTAGCCCAGACATATTTCCTGCATTTTGTCCAATCTGCAGGATTTCTTCCAACTTGTCAGTTCCAGTTGTTAACATCTTGACAGACTTAGTCATCTGATCAAGTTTAGAATTCAACACTAGAACTTCATCATTGAGATGACTTATAGTAGCGATGTCTTCCTTCTTTTCACCTCCAACTTCATAATGAGCTTTTACTTTCTCATTTCTTTGGACTTGACGCCGATACGACTTCTTGTAAGTGTTAGCAAGTTCTTCAAATGTCACCTCCTCATCACTAGAATCATTATCGAGTTCTGAGACACGGATAGTGCGGTAACAAGTTTGGCGATTCTTCTTGAGTAACTTTCGAGTCACCATCGGACCAGTGTGACATTCCTTTCTTTCGTTTCTTTAGAAAGGTAGGGCATTCACTCTAATGTGTCCATATCCTTCACATCCATGACATTGAATCCCTCCTTTGATTGCCCTTTTCTTGAGTTTTTGCTCTTCTGCTGAAGTCATAAGATCTGCTCATGTCAGAGGAGATGTTCTTGACATTTGACCTTGACTTTGGGTCAATTCTCTTGATGAGTTTGTTGAACTGTCTTCCAAGCATAGCTATTTCTTCGGATATCTTCTCTTCATCACCCTCCTCGCATTCCTCTTCAGTATTGGATACAAGGGCTATGCTCTTGTTTTCTTATCAACATTGTCAGATCCCCATCTCAAATGTCGAAGTGATCCAATAAGCTCATCAACCTTCAAGGTGCAGATATCCTGAGCTTCCTCTATAGCAGTCACTTTCATTGCAAACCTTTTAGACAAGGATCTGAGAATCTTTCTCACTAGATTTTCTTATGACATTTTTTCTCCCAATACTCACGAGGTGTTGGCAATCTCAAGATGTTCATGTGAAACTCATGAATTGTCTCATCTTCCTTCATCTTTAGATTCTCAAATTTAGTAGTGAGCATCGAAGTCTTGACATTTTCACCTTGGATGTACCCTCATGAGTGGTTTTGAGAGTGTCCCAAACATCCTTGGCCAGTTCACACTGATGTACTAGTCGAAAATATTTCTATCAATTCCATTAAATAAGGCATTCAATGCTTTAGAGTTGCCCAGTGCTAGCTCTTCTTCTTCTTTGCTCCATTCTTCCTCAAGTTTCACACTAGTAGTCCTATCTTTCTCAAACTTGGTAGGATGTTTCCATCCTCTGTCAGCAGCTCTCCAAGCTTTATTGTCCAGTGACTTCAAAAAGGCAACCATACGAGGTTTCCAGTAATCATAGTTAGATCCATCCAGTATGGGTGGTCTACTTCCATATCCTCCTTCCTTGTCCATAATGCCAGAAACTATTATCCCTAAATCTCACCCAGAAATAACAGGCAGGGTTCCTGCTTTGATGCCAATTGAAATTCTGGCCGTGATGTCACAGAGAATGTTATGACACAGTATCTGACACTCTGTTTAACAATTCACACAGTAATGTAAAAATAGTAAAGAACACAAACAATTGTTTACCCAGTTCAATGTGTAACTACACCTACATCTGGGTGTCATACCCTAAAATTTGCCCTCCATCTACTCAAGAGATTTCATACATCCATACTCAAGGATTCCTCAAGAGTTGATCAGACAAACTCTCTCCTAGACAATCAACCCAAACTAGGGTTTGGTATCTCTCAGGTCAAGATGGACTTCCAATATCTACAATGGTCTTCATGCCTCCATATATGTTTCAAAGTTTCTCCATGTCAAGTTTCAAGCTTCACAAGTCAAGTTTCCTCAAATAATTGCTCAGATGGTTGAAAATCAGTTGTATTAGACAAAAAGTCAACTGTGGTCAACATACAGTCAAATTTCATAATTTTGGGTCAACATCCTCATTTTGAAGTTACATTCATCATTTGATCAAGGGTTGATCATGATTCATCAAGAAAACTCAAGATTTGCTCAAAAGTCAAACTTTCTAAATTAGGGTTTCTAGGTGAAAAGTCAATCGAACTTTGGTGATCATAACTTTCTCATACTTTCTCGAAATTTTTCCACCACCTCTTGTTTTGAAGGAAATTCAATTCTCTACAACTTCATGTCTCACAAGAATGTCCAAAAATGCTTCATTTGAGAGGTATAGCTCAAAACATTCAGGTCATTTTCAAAGTCAACAAAAGTCAACTTTTGTTTTGAAGATATATTGAGCATGGAGACTCAATTGAGATGAGACCAAAATGGTTGGTTAGAGGACTCTTAGAGCTTTCAAAAGTCCAAGAACACTCAAAATGTGGAAAATTGAGCAAGATACACCATTCACAAGTAGGGAAATTTTGAAGGAATGCACAAAGAGATACTTCTAAAAATCAATTTTTTGCAAATGGGCTTGCTTTTCTTCATCAAACTTATTCCTCATACAATTAGGAATATCCAAGCCCAATGCCACGAATTTTGATTTATTTTTCTATTTAATTTGTAATTTATTCATTTAAATGCAAATTAAATTTAAAAATAAAGTATAAAATCAAAATTAATTGGAAGATTGATTTTATTCTTTCCTTGAGACTCAAGTAACCCACAAAAGCCGACAATTTTGAAAATTGATCAATATGGCAAGATGGATTGAAATTAACCAAGTTTTGAAAATTTGATTTTATACAAAAATCAAATTTGATTTGCTTTGAATGTTGATTGATTCTTTCCAAAAACCATGCCAAATCCATCCAGTATAAATACATGATGCATACCTATCAAGAGAGGACAGAAAATTGCTCTAAGAACCCTAACCTAATTCAAAAAATCCGTGACTTACAAGCTACTAGCAGCCATCGATCCAGCCACTTTCAATTGCTTTTGAGGATTCCATTGCATTCCTTGGTTTGTTCTGAGTCGATCCAGACTCTTACATCATTCAAAACCATCAAGAATTCATCAAACACGATTTCGGTTTGTCAAGTTTCTTTCAAAATCGATTTTCATCATTCATGCATTATTAACCTGTTTTAATTGTTTGTTCATGTTTAGAATCAAGTTTGCAAGCGATCTGGGTAAGCCAATCGTGTTTCCATGGCCTGAATCGTGATATACCATAGCTAGGGTTTCTGAGTTCGAATTAGGGCTTTGTTTAAATGGAAAAATTGGACCATGAGACCTATACCATCGTGTTCGGAATGATCCCAGGAATCGAACCATGTCTTTAGAATTCATTTATATTATGTATGCCGGATTTTTGATTTTTGCCAGGGATGTAGCATCGAACCATGGCCGACGCAGGCTTTTCAAAAATTTGAAACGAGGAAGATGAAGTCTGGCGCGAGCGGGAGGAAGCCAGGGGACGACGCGTGTTTTGATCCCACTCACTTCGTTTTCAAACATCAGACGCAACGTGGCCTAGTGGTTAGAGCGCTCGCTGTTCCTGGATGCTCTCTCATGTCCTGAGTTCGATCCCTATGGGCACCGGTTTTGCATTTCTTTTTCCAAAACTTGCATATTTTCATATTTTTCCTATTTTAATATTTTCATGTTATTTTAATTCTTTTCATATTTTTATTTCTGCATTAAAAAATCATCAAAAATTATTTTTCTTTTTGCATTTGTTTTCTGAAAATCTTTATTTAATTTAATAAATTAAAAAATACAATTTTGCATGCATATTTATTTTTATTCATATTTTTGCATTTAAATCACTTTTAATTCATTTTAAATTATTAAATTGCATCCAAAAAATCCCAAAAAAATATTTTAGCATGTTTATGTTATTTCCAGCATGTCACAATTTTCTCATATAAAAATTTGCATTTTTCTAACATTTTTTCTCTTGTTCGATTCATATCGCATTTTCCGATTTCTCATTCTCTTACAGGTTGATCCGATTCAGACGATTCTTTCTTTATCATTTTATCTTTTTTCCAATAATGTAACTGCTCATGGGATGTAATAGTTTAAATTAGGTCTTTTATTTTCCGCATTTTTAAATTATGTATCTGCCCCAAAGCCTTGTAATAGCGTAGGATTTACCTTTCCGCATCCTTACATTCCGCATTTTAATTTTCGCACCCTATCAATTGCTAGTAACTAGGCGTGTATGGCAAGATAATAATGGACATAGCTCACTCTAATTTTTAAGATAACAAATATCTGAAATCAACACACTTCTTTCACACATGCAGGGTAATTCTCTCTCGTTGCCTTTGCGAATCACAAATGGTCATGTCCCTCGAACGTAGAGGTATTCTAGCACCGTTGCCTTCCAAACAAATCATCATAGTCCCTTTGATACAAAGATCATAAGACCCACGATGTCGCCTCCGAATACATGATCTTGACCCTCGATTGTCGCCTATAAAAAATGATGATAGTCCCTTCGAATGTGCTAGGATACTTCCTACAAGTTGCCTTCTATGACCATCCGATGTCCCTTGAGCGTCCCTCTTACATCCAGGTGGAGCTACCTACTAACTAATGGTACGGCTGGCGCTATTCTAAAGGAAGAAATACAACGACCAATTCGAGTGGGTAAATAAGTCTTTTAGTTGCTTGCTCTAAACCAAATGCTTTTCACACCTCACACTTTTTCAAAGTTCAAACTCTTTTCAAAACAAAACATTTCCGAACACTTTGTATACACTCCTACATGAGTCATTACAAAGTCAAAGCGAAATGCCTTTTCAAAACATTCTTGTCAAACACACAGAAATCACAATTTTTTAAAAAGTGATCTAGAGCAACTAAGAGCCCGTAGATAACTACGGATGGAAAGGGGTGCTAATACCTTCCCTTTTCATAACCATTCTCCCGAACTCGAATCAAAGCGAAGGTCTTTTACGTACTTTTACCTTCCCTTAATTGGATAAAAATAAAAGTCGGTGGCGACTCTTGCTATCCGCACATTTGCGATACAAAATCACTAAAAGTCGAGTTCACCGTGTTCTGATGGCGACTCTGGGAAACACCCTAAAGAGAATTACCTTAGGGATTTTAGAACACCTTTATTGCTTTCTGTTTGACTTGCTTGCTTTATCTTTAAAGGTTGCTTGGGTATTATATTGTTGGGGGATCCTACACCCGGATTCGGGTTTCCTTTTAGGTAAGTAGCATTAGATCATCGCGACCGCTAGACGTATAACTAAACGGTCAACATGATGGCTACGTTAGTGTGACACTTTGGATGTCCTGATACTCTTCATTTCCAAGTTGAGGATAGTATTTGGCTTCTGCGTGGTGTCATCAAGCACTAATTAAACTTTTAGAACCGTAATTGACCCATCTTGGCCATTAGAAGGTAGTGAGATGGCCGGCTTTGGTGCAGACTAAGGTTGGTCGATACTCGATGCTACGCTCTTTGAGATCAGACTTTTGGGACATTTTCGATCGACCACTTGGCCGTCGTATTGAAATAAGCGCCTACGAGAAAGATCTATGATATGAGATTCCTAGAACCCGGTTACTATTATAGGACAGGATGAACCAACTCAAACTTTTGGTGGGGTAATCACCTATACCTCATGCAAGCCTTAACCCTAGGCTCATTGTGTGAATTGTTTGTGTGTGCTAAACATGACATCATGACATCATTTGCATTGCATATCATTTCTAACTATTTCAAGGACCTAGGGATTTATCTTTGCTCTGTTTTGTAGGAATTATGGCTTCTAGAAAGACTCTCCGAATCAACTTCATGGGTATACCTTCTCAACTCAAAGAATTGGTTTGAAAATTCCGACCATGCTCGATTCATCAAAAGACATGGTTATCTACTTGATTTGGTTATCTCGGTTTTGAAGAAGATATGATGCATGTCCTATTCGGTTCTTGATCCGAAACACCATTGCTTTACATTCCCAGTTATCGTTGGTTCCTACCTTAGAAGAGTTCTCTAAGTTACTTGGGATACCTATTCTTGACCAAATTCCATTCACGGTCTAGAAAAGGTTCCTAAATCGAAGACATTACATCGACCTTACATCTTAAGCGCAGACATTGAAGCCAATTGGGAAACCGAGTGGAGTTAAGGGTTTACTTTCCAAGTTCCTAATTAAGAAAGCCCAAGAATTCCTCAAAGTTATGAGTTTCCATGCATTCGAAGACATTGTGGCCTTGATAATCTATGGTTTGGTTCTATTCCCTAACTCGGATCAATTCATAGATGTCAACGCCATCAAGTTATTCCTTACCCGCAATCCAGTGCCTACTTTACTTGGAGACATTCATTCTCTCCACACTCGTACTACTAAAGACAAGGAACTCTCATGTGTTGTATACGTTACTTTCCGGTGGTTTATTTCGCACCTTCCTCCATCAGTTTTGAAGAATGAACAAAGGTTGAGATGGTCTCAAAGACTAATGTCACTCTCTCATTCAGATATCCGTTGGAGCCTTTTCTCTCAAAAGGACTTCACATTCATTGAGCGTTGTGGAGAATTCCCTAATGTACTGTTACTTGGTATAAGGGGAGGTATTACTTACAACCCTTCCCTAGCTCTACGTCAGTTTGGTTTTGCTCGAAGAGATGGTCCACATGATATGCTTCTCCAAGACATTGTGTTCGACTGATCCACGATCTCGAGTGCAAGCGAAGGTTCATACACGCTTGAGGCATGGTAAAGAAGACTTATACCAAGACTTTGGGACACCCGAACTCCATTCCTTGGGAACCTTACCTCAAATGGGTGCGAGCTCGAGCTCAAAACCTCATGATTCCATTCACGCCTGTTCTACCAGTAATTATGGAACCTTTTGCTATAGGTGGCGTACCTATCTTGTTCTCCATCACGACATGCCTCTGATTTTGAAGACTTCAAGAGATCCGGATTCACTTAAGAAGAAAGGATACCTTTGAAGCTCAGTGCTATGCAAGTGAGAAGAAAGTGCTAGAGTTGACCAAGCTACTTCACGAGGAGCGAAACATCAATGCCTACATCGGCACCAAGAGGAAGCGCCCATGGGAGACTTAGAGATTTAGGATTTATTTGTTTTCTTTTGTTGTTTTGAACTATCTCTTGTACTTAAAAAGAAAGAAGAATAATAAAAAGAGTACTAATAAATGTTTGTTCATTGCTTGTCTAACAAATTTAAATCTCTAAGGTCCTTGAAAACATTGCATTGCATCCACATAAACATTGCATATCATAGCATAACATTGCATCACAGGTACATTGGAGATTGGTTTTCTCATTTGCTCACTATAGATTTTAGCTGAAATGGCTCTCGAACAGTCTGTCAAAGATCTTCAAGCTCAGAATGCTTAGTTTCAACAGATGTTCACCAGCTTGGTCCAAGGCCAAGAAGATCTGAAGAAGCTCATCAACAGAAAGAAGAAGGTTGTTGGTCTCCTCAACATGGGCAGACGCTACAAAGGTGGTCCTAAGAGGGTCGGTCGGTTGAGCTCTCGGAAGGAAGTGTCAAGGCGAACAAAGTAACAAAGGTGGTGGTGAAGGCGGTCGGCTGAACTTGAGAAGAACTATGATGATGGCCAATACTCGATGAGGATGACAAGTACAAGCAACTTGAAGACCGTCGAATCTTGTGGAAAACACGAAGATGTCGGGCTGAATTTTGATGATCTAAGTCTCGTCCACAGTGTTGTGATTCCTCCCAAGTTCAAAGTTCCAACTTTTGCTAAGTATGATGGCATGTCTTGCCCTAAGTGCATTTGAAGTCCTATGTCCGAAGATCAATCCCACACTAATGACGAAAGTTGTGGATGCACTATTTTCAAGAGAGTTTGTCGGACTCGGTTGGAATGGTACTATCGACTAGAGAATGATCGTATCCGTACTTGGGTGACTTAGTGATGCTTTCTGAAAATATGAGTACAATCTGAATTGACACCCACTCGCATGCAACTACAAAGCATGTCTATGGGTCGTGATGAGAAGTTCAAGGAGTATGCTCGAAGTGGAGATCTAGCAGCGAGTTCAACCACCCTTGTCCAATAGGGAGTTGGTTGATATGTTCATGGGAACATTGACAGCCCATTCTTCAATCATCGATTGGAAACTCTTCACCGGATTCACCGTGATATTAATGACGGCGTATTGAAGTGGTATCAAGAGTGGGAAGATTCGGTGGAGTCATCCTCGAATCTTGAAGAGATCTTTTGGCGGTAAGAAAACTAATGCTATGTATGGTCAAAAGGCCGAGCCAAGACCGACCGTGCTCAATCTGTAGGCGTTGTGATCTCGACCCTACATCGGCAACCTCAGCGTGAGCACGCGCAGCAGTTACAAAGATCAACATGCCATTGTCGCAAGCCTTGCAACACATGTTGAAAGCATAGTGATTACCTTGAGGATCCTCCTCGAATGTCAACACTTCCTCTCGAGATACAATCCTAATGCTAAGTGTGCTTACCATTCTAATAGCCGGGACATAGTCTTGATGGTTGGGCTCGAAGAACAAGATTCAAGATATGATTGAAGCTAAGCGATTGAGTTTGATCCTCTGTTGAGACTCGAATGTGATCAACGCCTATGCCTAACCATGACAAGGGTTCCAATCTTGTTGGTGGCGATACTTATGTTTTCAACATAGATGACTTGACCATTCCTCGATGGTATTAAGAAGAATTTGCTGCAAGCGGTGTCAATCCAGGATGCCCGGAGAATTGTCGTTGGTGCCCATCTGCGCTGATGGTTGTGCTTGGCTAAGAAGGCGTGTTCGTGCATGATGGACAACCGTGAGATACTATTTACGAAACCACGTGCGGTGTGAAGAAATGTCTAAGTTGAAGATTGACAATGCGAAAGCTGCCATCTGTGGGATACCTTGGGGCAGCCAAGTGGAAAGTATGATTACATGGTGAAGTACACTGTTCCTGAGAGTTACAAGATTCCTATTGAAGATGTTCAGGCGACCGGATGGGGTGACGATTTCCCAGAAGAATATGCTGATGTTAACACAATAAGGATTTCCTCTACCGATCCTGTGCCTAGAGTGGCACCTCTCATCATCACTTCTCCAAGGCCAGTTTCGTATTCCTCTGACAAAGCTATTCCTTGGAATTATGGAGCTGATGTTTACTATCATAGCGTCAAGCAAGACCCTCTGACCATTGAAGATCTAACCATCGAAGCTACCATTCCTGACATTGACAACATCACCGGATCTAGTAAGGTGACCCGAACCGGAAGGGTGTTCTCTCCAGATATCTCTCCTCCAAAAGACACCTCGACTCTAGCTCACATTCCAGCTATTCAATCCATTCCCCAAGCTAGAGGGAAAGAACCAGTGGCTCATCCTGCTCAACCAGAAGTACCAAAGGAAGTTATTCAAGACACCTCCAAACAAGAAATGGAGGAAATTCTGAAGATTATCAAGAAGAGTGACTACAATGTTGTGGAACAGTTGGGACAGACTCCGTCCAAGATCTCCATGCTTGCTCTGCTCTTGTGCTCTGAGGCTCATGCTAACGCCTTGGTGAAGTTTCTGAAGAATGCTCATGTGCCGCAAGACACTACCAACCGTTTGAAGTTTGTATTGCTAGCTGGCTGCCAACAACGGCCTAGGCTTCTCTGATATGACTCTACGGAAAGAAACACAACAAAGCCTTGCACATCTCTGTTGAATGCAAGGGCACTACATTGTCTCATGTTTTAGTGGATACCGGTTCTGCTCTGAATATCCTACCGAAGACCGCTTTTGATCGACTTGATGTCGAAGGGTTGGTTTTGAGACCCAGTGACATTATCGTGAGAGCTTTTGATGGTTCTAAGTGAACAGTACTTGGAGAGCTCACTCTGCCTGTCAAAGTCGGTTCCCAGACTTTTGACTCCACATTCTTTGTCATGGACATTCGTCCGGCTTACTCTTGCCTACTTGGACGCCCTTGGATACATAGGGCGGTATTACCCTACCACTGTACCGGTAAAGGGAAGGTTGTTACAGTGTGCGGTGAAGAAGAGTATATGGTCAGTCATCTACAATCATTCCGATACCTCGAGGTGGAGCGTGAATTCTTTGAGACTCCCTGTCAAGCTTTTGAAACAATGCCTAGAGTCATGCCTGGTGACTCTCCTGTCACTCCTGAAGTTACACAAGTTCCGCCTAGGATGGCCTCGCTGAAAGATGCTCAAGCTGCTGTTGAAGAAGGTAGCTCTATTTGGGGACAACTCCGATCTTCCTTTCAAATTTGACAAGGCGGTTTAGGCTTCACTATCAAGGGTCGAAGATGATACGCCGTGACGTGCGGCCAACTTCCTTTCCGCATCGAGTGGAATCCATGTTATAGAAGGCGCGACAACGACTTCGACATCGCAAGTGGATCTTCCCAACTCCGGATCATGGGCTCGACAATTGGAAGGCGAAGACATCATACCAATCTCCTTTAGTCGGGTAATTGCTCTTGTTTTGTTTTGCTTTTCGTATTTCTTTATGTTTTGAACAATAAACTTTGAAAGCCTAGTGCCTTGCGGGCATCATGGCTCGTTGCGAGGGTTATTATCATTCTTTGCGTTTTCATTCAATAAATTCGTTGGACTTTTGCATTCAATTGTTTGTTTTCTTTCTTTTACTTTATCACCCCTTCAAAAGCTATGTGTTTCTTACACACACCGTGATACATGCGGAATCATTCGAATCTCGTTAATAACTATGCTATTGCTAAATATGACTTGATAATCCGATCTACCAAGCGAAGATGAGGAAGATTGTGAAGTGCCGGAGAACTTGTCGCCTGACAAGAAGAGCGAGTTATCTGACCACACGAAGAGCAAGTTGAGGTTGTGAATCTGGTGCCGACGACAGAAAAGAGATCAAAATAGGAGCGGATCTTGAGAACAATGTCAAAGAAAGGTTGGTTCAGATGCTACGAGACTATATTGAGGTTTTTGCTTGGTCATACGAAGACATGCCAGGGTTGGACATTGATATTGTAGTGCACCGATTGCCAACAAAAGAAGGTTTTCTCCCAGTGAAACAGAAAGTTCGTCGCATGCGTCCTGAGATGTCAGAGAAAATCAAAGCCGAAGTTATGAAGCAATTCAATGCAGGTTTCTTAGCTGTTACTTCTTATCCACAGTGGGTTGCTAATGTGGTGCCCAAGAAGGATGGTAAAAACGAATGTGTGTGGATTACGAGATCCGAACAACACAAGTCCGAAAGATTTTCCACTCCCTCATATTGATGTTACGGTTGACAACACCGCACAAGGTTTTCTCCTTCATGGATGGTTTCTCCGGTTACAATCGGATCAAAATGGCTCGAAGACATGGAGAAGACTACTTTTGTTACAGTGGGGTACTACGCTACAAGGTTATGCCGTTCGGATCGAAGAACGCAGCCCGGTAGCTATGGTGACATTGTTTCATGACATGATTCATCACGAGATAGAGGTCTATGTTGACGACATGATAGCTCGATCCGCATGAAGAAGAACATCTTGATCATTTGCGAAACTTTGATAGGTTGAGGAAGTACAACCGAGACTTAATCCCAACAAGTGCACCTTTGGAGTCGATCCGAAAACTCTTAGGGTTTATTGTCGATAATAAAGGTATTGAGGTTGACCCGCCAAGGTTAAAGCTATTCAAGAGATGCCGACTCCCGCCGAGAAGGAAGTCGAGGTTTCTTGGGCGATTAATTACATTGCGTTCATTGCACACCTAGCGCTACTTGTGAGCCAATCTTCAAGTTACTAAAGAAAGATCAAGTAGTGGAATGGAGCGAGCGATTGCCGGTCGCTTTGACAAAATCAAGGTACCTTGAAATCCTCCTATCCCGATGCCGCCAAAGGAAGACCTCTTATCATGTACTTGTGTTAGAGAATTCAATGGGGTATGTGTTGGGGCAACATGGAGTCGGCGAAAAGAGCATGCAATATACTACCTTAGCAAAAGTTTACCGTGAAACAAGATACTCACTCGAGAAAACTTGCAACTTTAACTTGGCTGCTCGCCGACTAAGGCGATATGTTGACTCACACTACCTTGTTGATTTCAAGATGGATCCGATAAAATACATATTTGAGAAACCAGCTCTCTCGGAAGAATAGCAAGATGGCAAATGATCGACCGAATCGACATCCGGTACACTTCTCGAGCGATCAAAGGAAGTGTAGTAGCCGATCATTTGGCTCATCAAGCCGTAGATGACTATCGACCTATGCGGTTCAATTTCGGATGAAGATGTTCTACTAGTTCGATTGCGAAGAACCGAGCCAGACGAAGGACACGAACAAGGATCCCGATGGACCATGGTCTTTGATGGAGTCTCAAGCACTTGGCAATGGCATTGGCGCCATTATCACATCCCTACAGTGGACACGCCTTTCACCGCGATTATGTTTCATTGCACTAACAACATGGCCGGTCTGAGCGTGCATCATGGGTCTTAAAGTCGCTATTGACTTAAGAATCAAGTTCTTGCAAGTATATGGAGACTCGACTTTAGTGATCGATCGGATAAAAGGCGAGTGGGATAAGAAGCACCGAATCTCATTCCGTGTCGAGGCATGTTCGAGTTTGATCCCTACTTGAAGATTACTTTTGATCATATTCCACGAGAAGAGAATCGGTTGGCGACGCATTGGCTACTATGTCGTCTATGTTCAAGGTTAGATGGGACAACGAGGCTCCCGGATCATCATTGAGAAGTTTGGAACCGGTATTGTTATGAGCTTGATACGAAGAGAAACCTTGGTACTACGACGTGAAGAGGTATCTTGAGACTCGGGAATATCCAGCGGGCATCATCAATGATAAGAACTTCATGAGAAGATTCGCTTCAAATTCTTCCTCAACAACGACATCTTATACAAGCGCAACCACGACTTGTGCTTACTCATTGTAGACGAAAACGCAATGCGTATCATGGAAGAGTTACAGGCGCATTTGGTACCCATTCGGTGGACATACCATGGCTAAGAAGATTTTGAGAACAGTTACTATTGGTCCACCATGGAAGCGATTGTCACCGCTATGCTCGATCTTGTCACAAGTGCGGTTATGCCGACAAAGTACACGTACCTCCGGTACCTCGAATGTTTTAACTTCTCCTTGGCCTTTTGCAATGTGGGGCATTGACATGATTGGAGAGATTAAGCCCTGACTTCCAATGGACATCGTTTCATCCTTGTGGCAATTGATTACTTTACCAAATGGGTAGAAGCAGCCTCGTTCGCATCTGTTACTAAGAATGTTGTGGCTCGATTCATCAAACATAACCTTATCTGTCGGTATGGCACTCCTGAAAGGATTATCACAGATAACGGCTCTAATCTCAACAACAAAATGATCACTGAACTCTGCACGCAGTTCAAGATCAAGCATCACAACTCTTCTCCTTATCGGCCTAAGATGAATGGCGCAATGGAAGCCGCCAACAAGAATATTAAGAAGATTATACAGAAAATGACAGTGACTTACAAAGATTGGCATGAGATGTTACCATTTGCTCTTCATGGTTATCGCACTACAGCGTGAACATCAACAGGGGCAACCCCTCTCTTGTGTACGGTATGGAAGCCGTCTTACCCATCGAGGTTCAGATACCCTCAACCAGAATCCTCCAGGACGGAGAGTTAGGCGAAGATGATTGGGTTCAGACTCGCCTTGACCAGATTAACTTGATTGATGAGAAACGACTCGCGTCCATCTGCCATGGACAGATCTATCGAAGCGAATGATCGAGCATTTAACAAGAAGGTCAAGCACCGAGTCTATCAAGTCGGTGATCTAGTGGTCAAGCGCATCATTCTTCCACAAGGCGATCCAGGGCAAATGGACTCCCACCGAGGGACCATTTGTAGTCAAGATATTTTCGGTAGACTATGATACTTAGCACCATGGATGGTGAAGACTTCCCACACCCTATGAGCGCAGACATAGTCAAAAATACTACGATAGAGACCCGCTAGGTCGGTGACCTAGGCAAAAATAAGGGCATCTGGTGAACCAAAAGGTTCGGCCAAAAGTTAAGGATATATACAAAAGATGTACACGGCAAGTCGAAAACACGAAAAGGCGGCTTGGGCAAAAATATCGGTGGTGAAAACCGAAAGGCGGTCTAGGCAAAAGTTAGGGATTTAAGCGTACAACTATGTCTCTTCGGATCACCTTGAGACTACTATCGCATTCAAGATTCAAATGGCGAAGATCGATCTACTCACTTTCTCTTGACAAGGGAGATGAGATAGTTGAAATATATGAGTACTAGCATAGTTGGAACTTAACGAGATTGTTTCCATGGCTTTTTACCTTTCTTGTGTACAAACTACTTGGCCATAATACATTTCAAATAAGCATTCTTTCTCTTTACAATTCTTGTTGTTGTCGTTTGCAATAAGTCCAACGTTTGTTTTGAATGATTATATGCATTTGAAAATAAAAATCTAATCGCAAACATATGAAAAGTGAACATACAAAAGTACTTACTACAGGCTCCAGGAATTGGGACGACGACGAAAGTCACCAAAAACATTCCCCCGTAGAGCATGATCCCTACAAAGGTGTCACTCACAACACAACTTCCCCAGCAGAGCCAAAGGGAATCCACGAGCAGCAATTCCACTCAACTAAGTAAAGTTACATCAATCTCCAAGCAGTAACACCTCACCCCCAGTCAAGGTATTTATCCCCAGCGGATATCTCTCAGTCTTTTCCCTTTCTCCCCAACAGCAGCATCCAGACCCGAAACTTGGTCAGATAGTGCATCGGAGGAACCTACATCTTCATTCCCCAGCCAGAGATTACAACGGGTTCCTGACTCTTCCAACCGGTCTCCGGCAACTATCAAATGCTCTCCGAGATCTACACTCGAATCCCCATGGCGCCTCCTAAATTTCCTCGGGATCTACATAGAATCCCCAGCAGATCGCCTCCCAGACTCTCCTCGGGGGGTCTATATGAGATCTCCAACAACGAGCCTCTCAAATCTCTACCTTCCTCAACAATATCTAGGCCCAAGACTTGGTCAGATAGTGCATCAGAGGAATCCAGGGTATCTTTCTTCTCCTTCAAAAGTAGGGACTTCCACCTACTCAATTCCCCAAGCAGGAGTCATAAATCCTCAAACAGAACATCCGCATCTTCTTCAAGATGGATATGTTTTGAAATACCACAACATCTATCATTCGTACATTACTCATAAAGTCATAATTCATGCATATGTCATTCATATACATTATCATGCATCATACTTTGCATAAAACTAACCAATATTCTATCAAAGTTCCTCTTGTTTTCTCCAAAGCAATTAGCATAAACAGTCGAGATTAAGCCCGAATCGACGGAAAACTATCGAAAGACCCCCTTGGTTGTCCTCCAGGTCCGAGATTAAGCCCGAACCGCGGAAAACTATTTGAAAGACCGCCTTGGTTGTCCTCCGCGAATGGTCGATATAAGCCCGAACCGACGGAAAACTATCGAAAGACCACCTGGTTGTCCTCCAACGGTCGAGATTAAGCCCCGAACCGACGGAAAACTATCGAAAGACCGGGTTATCCTCCGATAACAACAATGGATCAACACCGATGCACAGGAAGCTATCCACATTTTTCCAACTACTATTCCCTCGAGTAATCGCACGAAGATCTATTCGAATCCTTCTTATTATCAACCGCAACTACGAGTCTAGCGTCGACTCGGTTGCCTGGATGGCATCTTAAGCCCATCTCCGACTACTTATCAACATTTCTCCGCTTCGAAATGCATATTTGGTTAAAATCAATACAAACCAATAACTTCATTCAAAGATGAGCACAAAGTCTAACGTCGACTCCTCGGATGGCATCTTAAGCCCATCTCCACGCTCCTTCCGCTATCGAAACGACTACGAGCCTAGCGTCGGCTCACTCCCCATCGATCTTTCGGATGGCATCTTAAGCCCATCCCGTCAATTCCCTATCGACATTCTCGAGTCTAGCGTCACGACTCATCCCCATAAGTATCCACTTCTCAAGTGGCATCTGTAAGCCCATTCCCGCATCATCCACCAACAGCGAGTGCAAATTTTTAGGTGTACTCGAGTGTTCAATCAACTTCTACCTCCAGGTCACGAAAGACAAGCGTGTCAATCTAACCCTCCAGTACAAGAAGATTGAACAGGGGAAGCTGTCATACCCCAAAATTTGCCCTCCATCTACTCAAGAGATTTCATACATTCATACTCAAGGATTCCTCAAGAGTTGATCAGACAAACTCTCTCCTAGACAATCAACCCAAACTAGGGTTTGGTATCTCTCAGGTCAAGATGGACTTCCAATATCTCCAATGGTCTTCATGCCTCCACATATGTTTCAAAGTTTCTCCATGTCAAGTTTCAAGCTTCACAAGTCAAGTTTCCTCAAATAATTGCTCAGATGGTTGAAAATCAGTTGTATTAGACAAAAAGTCAACTGTGGTCAACATACAGTCAAATTTCATAATTTTGGGTCAACATCCTCATTTTGAAGTTACATTCATCATTTGATCAAGGGTTGATCATGATTCATCAAGAAAACTCAAGATTTGCTCAAAAGTCAAACTTTCTAAATTAGGGTTTCTAGGTGAAAAGTCAACTGAACTTTGACTGATCATAACTTTCTCATACTTTCTCAGAAATTTTTCCACCACCTCTTGTTTTGAAGAAAATTCAATTCTCTACAACTTCATGTCTCACAAGAATGTCCAAAAAATGCTTCATTTGAGAGGTATAGCTCAAAACATTACAGGTCATTTTCAAAGTCAACAAAAAGTCAACTTTTTGTTTTGAAGATATATTGAGCATGGAGACTCCAATTGAGATGAGACCAAAACGGTTGGTTATAGGACTCTTAGAGCTTTCCAAAAAGTCCAAGAACACTCAAAAATGTGGAAAATTGAGCAAGATAAACCATTCACAAGTTGGGCAATTTTGAAGGAATGCACAAAGAGAGATACTTCTAAAAATCAAATTTTTTGCAAATGGGCTTGCTTTTTCTTCATCCAAACTTATTCCTCATACAATTAGGAATATCCAAGCCCAATGCCACGAATTTTTGATTTATTTTTCTATTTAATTTGTAATTTATTCATTTAAATGCAAATTAAATTTAAAAATAAAGTATAAAATCAAAATTAATTGGAAGATTGATTTTTATTCTTTCCTTGAGACTCAAGTAACCCACAAAAGCCAGCAATTTTCGAAAATTGATCAATATGGCAAGATTGGATTGGAAATTAACCATGTTTTGAAAATTTGATTTTATACAAAAATCAAATTTGATTTGCTTTGAATGTTGATTGATTCTTTCCAAAAACCATCCCAAATCCATCCAGTATAAATACATGATGCATACCTATCAAGAGAGGACAGCAAAATTGCTCTAAGAACCCTAACCTAATTCAAGAAATCCGTGACTTACAAGCTACTAGCAGCCATCGATCCAGCCACTTTCAATTGCTTTTGAGGATTCCATTGCATTCCTTGGGTTGTTCTGAGTCGATCCAGACTCTTACATCATTCAAAACCATCAATAATTCATCAAAGACGATTTCGGTTTGTCAAGTTTCTTTCAAAATCGATTTTCATCATTCATGCATTATTAACCTGTTTTGATTGTTTGTTCATGTTTAGAATCAAGTTTGCAAGCGATCTGGGTAAGCCAATCGTGTTTCCATGGCCTGAATCGTGATATACCATAGCTAGGGTTTCGGAGTTCGAATTAGGGCTTTGTTTAAATGGAAAAATGGACCATGAGACCTATACCATCGTGTTGGAATGATCCGGGAATCGAACCATGCCTTTAGAATTCATTTATATTATGTATGGATTTTGATTTTTGCAGGATGTAGCGTCGAACCATGGCCGACGAGCTTTCAAAAATTTGAAACGAGGAAGATGAAGTCGCGCGGCGAGGAAGCCGAGCAGCGTGTTTGATCCCACTCACTTCGTTTTCAAACATCGACGCAAGCGTGGCCTAGTGGTTAGAGCGCTCATTCTGGATCCTCTCTCATGTCCTGAGTTCGATCCCTATGGGCACCGGTTTTGCATTTCTTTTTCCAAAACTTGCATATTTTCATATTTTTCCTATTTTAATATTTTCATGTTATTTTAATTCTTTTCATATTTTTATTTCTGCATTAAAAAATCATCAAAAATTATTTTTCCTTTTGCATTTGTTTTCTGAAAATCTTTATTTAATTTAATAAATTAAAAAATACAATTTTGCATGCATATTTATTTTTATTCATATTTTTGCATTTAAATCACTTTTAATTCATTTTAAATTATTAAATTGCATCCAAAAAATCCCAAAAAAATATTTTAGCATGTTTATGTTATTTCCAGCATGTCACAATTTTCTCATATAAAAATTTGCATTTTTCTAACATTTTTTCTCTTGTTCGATTCATATCGCATTTTCCGATTTCTCATTCTCTTACAGGTTGATCCGATTCAGACGATTCTTTCTTTATCATTTTATCTTTTTCCAATAATGTAACTGCTCATGGGATGTAATAGTTTAAATTAGGTCTTTTATTTTCCGCATTTTTAAATTATGTATCTGCCCCAAAGCCTTGTAATAGCGTAGGATTTACCTTTCCGCATCCTTACATTCCGCATTTTAATTTTCGCACCCTATCAATTGCTAGTAACTAGGCGTGTATGGCAAGATAATAATGGACATAGCTCACTCTAATTTTTAAGATAACAAATATCTGAAATCAACACACTTCTTTCACACATGCACCCCTTAGGGTAATTCTCTCTCGTTGCCTTTGCGAATCACAAATGGTCATGTCCCTCGAACGTAGAGGTATTCTAGCACCGTTGCCTTCCAAACAAATCATCATAGTCCCTTTGATACAAAGATCATAAGACCCACGATGTCGCCTCCGAATACATGATCTTGACCCTCGATTGTCGCCTATAAAAAATGATGATAGTCCCTTCGAATGTGCTAGGATACTTCCTACAAGTTGCCTTCTATGACCATCCGATGTCCCTTCGAACGTCCCTCTTACATCCAACGAGTGGAGCTACCTACTAACTAATGGTACGGCTAGCGCTATTCTAAAGGAACGTAGAAGTACGAAAACGACCAATTCTGAGTGGGTAAATAAGTCTTTTAGTTGCTTGCTCTAAACCAAATGCTTTTCACACCTCACACTTTTTCAAAGTTCAAACTCTTTTCAAAACAAAAAATTTCCGAACACTTTGTATACACTCCTACATGAGTCATTACAAAGTCAAAGCGAAATGCCTTTTCAAAACATTCTTGTCAAACTCACAGAAAGCACAATTTTTTAAAAAGTGATCTAGAGCAACTAAGAGCCCGTAGATAACTACGGATGGAAAGGGGTGCTAATACCTTCCCTTTTCATAACCATTCTCCCGAACTCAGAATCAAAACAAAGGTCTTTTTCTATACTTTTACCTTCCCTTAATTGGATAAAAATAAAAGTCGGTGGCGACTCTTGCTATCCGCACATTTGCGATACAAAATCACTAAAAAGTCAGTTCACCGTGTTACACTGGGGCTACCAAGCCAGGCAGGAAATCCACTATAAGCAGTATTAATTCAGGAATAAACCAACCAGTTTATCTCCTTCACTTAAGACCTATCCAATGCAACTTCAATCTAAGTCCTACTTAGACCTGAGTTCCTACTTACTCCCCCTCAATCACAACAGTGATATCAACCTATTGATTAATTGAATTGTGAAGACACTCTTCAATAAACATACATGATTTTGCTTCAAAGCTTTAATCAAGAGACACAACACTCGTGCTTCAAAGCTTTGAGTGATAAACAACCCTTACAAACAAATCCTAGTCCGAGGCACTTATCAAATGATAATTGCTTGGCTCACAAGAGTAACTAGAATACACAAATAACAGACTGCTAAATCTCCTAACAGTACAAAAGGCGCAACTGTAGAATAAGGGTTTCTTTCCTATTTATAGAAGCAATAAGTAGACTTCAGTTTTGGGCTTCCATAAATATAGCTAGGGTTAACTTAATTTAACTTAAAGACTTGGTCTTTTTAACAAACCAATTTAGGGTTAAACAAGGTTAACCTTAGAGCCACGTGAGTATGTGATCCAATAACATAATCCATATAAAAAACAGCTTAACAGAAATCCTGAAAAGTCTCAGGAAAAGTAAATCTACAGAACAGCAGATGTTGCACAGAATGTCATAACATTGGTCATGACATCAGTCATTCTTCTTGAAGATTTCCAGCATAACAGTTAACTCCCAGTCTGAGTTGTACATGTATTATTCTTCTTCTGCAGAATTTATTTTCAACTCTGAATGTCATGACATCAGTCAAGACATTGACAAAAACTAGTTTTACCAAAAATTAAGGCCAACATAAAAACACTTACATTTATATTGAAGATATTTAACCTTCTAATGATAAAGGCATTATAATAATCTTAAGGGAAACTCATCAACATTAAAAATCTTTAACCTTAATAACATGGGACTTATCACTCAAATCTTAAACCAAATCTTTTATTAGGATTATCTTTGAACCACACGAATTTTTTCTCAAACATTGATAATGCTAATTAAGATGAATAAAAAAAAACCTTTGTCGACGCTAATCGAAAAAATTCGACTATGATGAAACAATGAAGTCGCCACCTAATTTTATTTATTTCTAATGAGGAAAGGGTAAATGTAGATAACACCCAAGAAAAATGAAAATGAAATGAAATGGCCTTCAAAACCAAGAGATGCGGGTTCGGGAGTCGGTTATGCAAGGGGAAGGTATTAGCACCCCTCACATCCATCGTACTCGATGGGACCCATTTAGTTCTAAGCATGTTTGTGTGTTTAAAAAGTTAATTCGCTATCTTCTAATTATTATGTGCGAAAACAGAAAAGAAAAGAGAAACATGTTTTAATTTTTTGAAAGTGTGCTCGCCAAGATGTTAGAATCTCGTGCCTACGTATTCCCCAAGTGCGATGAGAAAGTCAGAGCTTACGTAGTTCTCGGTTGCGAGAACATGTGTTGGTTGGTTGGTTTTATTTATGAAAATAGGAGCTTAATCGTACGTGGACGATAAGACATCACTAGTGCAATTCGCGTGTGAGCGATGTGAGTTTGAAAAGTACCAAACAATAGGACTAGCATCCTACGATTCAAATACTAGAAACCAGAGGAGCTCAATGCTCAAAGAGTCGTCTATCAACCCAAAAAGTTTTCTTATGAAAAGAAGTGAGGTGAACCAAAGTTCACGTTATTAAGAGTCTTTAAACAATTGGACTAACATCCAAAGATTTAAAGACTAGGAGATAATTTTGCACAAGCATTTAAACAATTGGTCTAGCAACCAACGATTTAAATACTTGGGTTTTATTATGAAAGAGTTTTGAAAATGCACTGGACGTTGGATCGAGGTTTGAAAATATATTATGAAAGGTCTTAAAGATGAGAAGAGAATTGATTTGGGCTATGATTAACCAAGAAAGCTTGATTAATCTCGAGAGAATAGACAAGTGTCTACTCCCTACCATGAGGTCCTTATTGAATGATAATTCGGTATGTGGACCAAGGCGTGATAATGGAAATGAAATGGATAAATATGTACAAGTATGAAAAAAAGCGAGTAAATGAATTAAAAGCCCATACAAGGTGGCTTGCCCAAATGATAAGACAATTAAATATTGTGTAGGTGCATGCGCCAAATAAATTTAATCGATTAACTAAACGAAATTTAATCAAGTAATTAGATTAATAAAATTAAGTAGATGGACTAATCAATTTTAAATAACCCAATTAGATAATTAAATAAAATTTAACTAATAAATTAAAGTCTCATTGTAAGCCCAAGAGCAAGCGTGGTGTGTGCACAAATGTGTGGCCGTTGCGACGCTTCTAAGCTTTGTTGACTCAAAGTAATGAAAAATGGCTCGCACGAGTATTAGTTTGAAATGTTTGGTTTGTGCATGCGATGAATAATTAAATGATAAAACGATAAAATATTTACTAACTATTACATCATGTGGGGAATGGGATACAAATTTACAAATGGGGATGAATAGATTTACAAGTCTATAAATGTAAAAGAAAAAAACACAATTATTTAATCAATTAATTTTTACTTATTAAAGTAAATATTAAAATAAAAATGATTTATTGAATACTAAAAATGAAATAGAAGTTACAATAGAAAAGATGGATATGAATTAAATAATGAACATTGCAAATAGAACTGGATCAAAACCCTAAGCCCACATTTCATTCTTAAAACTCTAACTAATAAAAGAAATATTATTATTATTACTTTTAAAAAGAAATTGAAATTCCTGGCAGCAGATACGTGATGTCACGGAGAATGTTATGACACAGTATCTGACACTCTGTTAACAATTCACATAGTTAATTGAAACAGTAGTAAAGAACACAAACAATTGTTTACCCAGTTCAGTGTGTAACTACACCTACATCCGGGGCTACCAAGCCGGGGAAATTCACTATTAGTAGAATTAATTCGGAATAAACCAACGGTTTATCTCCTTCACTTAAGCGTACCAATGCAACTTCAATCTAAGTCCTACTTAGACACGAGTTCTACTCACTCCCCTCAATCATGATATCAACCTATTGATTAATGGAATTGTGAAGACACTCTTCAATAAACAAACTTGTTTTTGCTTCAAAGCTTTAATCAAGAGACACAACACTCGTGCTTCAAAGCTTTGAGTGATAAACAACCCTTACAACCAAATCCTAGTCTAAGGCACTTATCAATTGATAATTGCTTGGCTCACAAGAGTAACTAGAATACACAATTAACAACCTGCTAAATCTTCAATACAGTCCAAGAGGCGCAGCAGCAGAGTAAGGGTTCTTTTCCTATTATAGAAGCAATCCTGTAACTTCAGTTTTGGGCTTCCATAATAATAACTAGGGTTCACTTAATTAATCCTAAAGACTTGGTCTTTTTAACAAACCAATTTAGGGTTAACTAAGATTAACCAAATAACGACGTGAGCATGTAATCTAATAACATAAAACATAATAAAAAACAGCTCAACAGAATTCCTGAAAACTCTCAGGAAAAGTGAATCTGCAGAACAGCAAATGTCACACAGAATGTCATAACATCGGTTATGACATCAGTCAATCTTCTGCAATTCCGGCTGTGATTAGCTTCGATGCGTGTACTTGAATCATTCTTCTTATGCAGAATTTATCTTCAACTCTGAATGTCATGACATCAGTCAAGACATTGTCATATCCTAGTTTTACCAAAAATTAATGCCAACTTAAAAACACTTACAAACTCCCCCTTCGGCAAATTTTTGGCTAAAACAAACTAAGCTATCAGAGTACTAATGCAGCAGAATAAAACAACCAGTCTAAGCTAACCAAGCTAAATAACCAGAGCCTAAAAAGATAAATTTTACCCACAATTGCCCCTAAATTCTTCTCCCCCTTTTTAGCCACAAAGGGGCCAAAGGTACCAGTACAATTTCCCAACAATCATTAAATAAATAAGTACCAACAGAGTTAAATATTACAACTCAGTCAAAATTACAAATATCCAAAACAACCAGAATTAAAATAAGCAAAATCAACAACAAAAACAAACAATCAACAGCAGCACAGGAGTACAAATCAAGTGCTTTCTTCTCCAGAAGAGGCACTGTGGTATGTTGCATCTTCTGAACTGCTACCAGCACCAGTTACATGATCAGCATCAGCATCTTCATCCAAGTTTTTAGCAGAAACGTCACCAGCTAGCCCTTCATCCTCAATCTCTGTGTCTTGCTCCTTTTCCAGTGTAGAGATCAGTTCTTCAATGGTCTGCTTCCTTGCTTCAAGTTCCCTACAGGTCTCTTTTAGCACAACAATGACATTTGCCTTTTGAGAGTTAGCCTTGACATTTGATATCTCAGCAGATGTCATGACAATGTCTGGGACATGTTTCCCTTGAAAGAGCTTGTAATGGAAACCAAAGGCAGGAGCTCTTTTACACACTGAATCTCTATCAACAAGAATGTCAGGGTATTGATCAATTATGATACCACACAGGAGGGAGGGAAAGGCTATTGGTCCTTTTATTGCATAACTGTCAGCATGTTTTAAGGTTTGCTCAAAAATGTATGTTCCATAATCAAACTTTGCTTTAGTACCAACAACAAAGATGAATCTGCCCAGACCAATGGAGATGGTGGACTTGTGGTTAGTTGGAACCCAATTGGAAGCACCTATCTTGTGAAGAATAGCAAACTTAACACTCAGTTTGCTGGCAGTTAGCTTTCCCTTCATTGCCCAATATTTCACTTGCTTAGCAGTGATTGTTTGACAGACTTGGTTATCAGTTTCTTCAAGCTCAGGTTGAGCATCATCTGATCTTCCCAAATATTTGTTTATCACACTTGGGGAAAACTTCACTTTTCTCCCCCTTACAAACACAGTCTTGAAATCAGCTGACCTTCCATCAGCACATCCACTAGTCAGGTTGACAATGAACTCTTTTACCAAAACATCATAACAGTTTGAAAATTTCACCACAGTTTTCATTAACCCAGCTTCTTTGATCAGGTCCATTACATCCTTGCATTCAAGGGCACTCCTGTTTAGCTCTCTTTCTAGAGCAATTCTCTTCAGACAAACATATTTCCATCTGCTGGCACTCTCAGGATGGTGGAAAGATATGTTATCAATAGCCACCTCAGGAACCTTGGGCAGTTTTCCAAGAGATGGTTTCTTTCTAAGTGGAATGTTTGTGACATTCTCTTCAACATTAAAATCAGAATCTTGATCAGATTCTGAAGGTTCAGGGACCTTCCTTTTCTTGAAAATTGGAGTTCTCTTGGGCCTAGAGATACTACCAACAGACTTCATCCTACCCTTTTGAAGCAACTCGATTTTCAAAAATCTTTTAATTCTCGAAAACAGTGAAATCGCCACCTAATTTTATTTATTCCAAAAGGAAAGGGAAAATATAGATAAAACCCCAAACAAACGGATAAGACGGTCTACGACCAAAAATTGGAATCGGGAGTCGGTTATGCAAGGGGAAGGTGTTAGCACCCCTTACATCCATCGTACTCGATGGGACCCATTTAGTTCTAAGTGTGTGTGTATATTCGCTAATCTCTAAGTTATAAAGAAAAGAAGTTTGATTATTATTATTTTGAGTTTGGCACGGTTTTTGAACCGTGTGCCTACATATTCCCTTGTGCAATGGGAAAGTCAAAACTCTGTAGTTCCTCTTAAAAAGGTTTTAATTATTTGTATTGATTTTATAAGAAAAATCGTGCGTTTAGACGTTTCAAATACTTTGAACTAATACTTGTTTGTTTGTTTGAAAAGTTTAAGTCCTTGTTCGTATTTGAAATGACTATTGCACGCTCTTTATCGGAAAAGAGTTTAATGATCGCATATGAGCGATAAAAAGAGTTTGAATGAGTTGTTTTGTTTCTATGCGGGAGACGAGTATCGGACCATAAGCGTTCAACGGCTAACGCCCCAATTACTCGGATGAGTGGACAGAAACATCCGAATCATCTTTTTCTACCCAAAAGTTTTATTAAGAAAAGTGAGGTGAAACATGGTTCACGTTTAATTAAATTCAATTAAGACACCAAACATACGGTCGAGGGTCGATACTGGACTGACTACCATATGTTTGGGAGGAGGGAGAAATAGAGTATTTATGAAATTGTTTTGAAAAGTAACTCGACGTTGGATCGAGGTTTAGAACTTTAGCGAAAGTATTACGATCACGCGTCTTTGAGAAAATGGAAGCGGGTTATGATTAATCAAGTATATGGACTTAATTAACCTCGTGAGGATAGGTGCTCCTATCCCCAACCATGAGACCCTGCTGCATGGAAAATTGGTATAGACCAATTGTTGTTTTCGGGTTATGATCGGTTAAAGCAACAAGGGCTTTAACCAATCTCGTGAGGATGGCCATGCCCATCCCCAACTATGAGACCCTTTAGGAAATTGACGTATGAGTCAATCAAAGCAGAATCGAATTGATTTTAATTTTGATTTGTGTGCAAAGTGTACAATGGTGAATAATTGCTGAATGAATAAGTAAGCGAAATATCATACAATACAATCGGAAATTTAAATAATTATTGGAGATGATTTTTTCTATTTGATGAAGAATCGGCTAATAATTTGATCGATAAATCATCAAACACAAACTATCAGATCCAATAATCATTTAATACATCGCACAAAAAAAAATATTATTCTGAAAATAAATTAAATGAAAAGATAGGTTCGAAATAGCACGGTGGCGGATTTGAGCGATGCAACAAGAAAACCGAGACAGATACTCATGGGCCCAAATAAAGTGCCCATGAGCCTTGAAAACTTCGGATGAGGCGTGATGCGTCATTAATCATAAAGTAGTGGCAATATTGGTATGTCGATGTTGAACACATAGAAGACAAAGAAAGAATACTAGAAATTTTCTATTAATAATAATAAAAAATGCCTAACTATTCTACTATTATTATTTTGGTGGCCTTGGACATATCAAATATTTTTTGTTGGTTTATGAGTACTATAATAATATTTATTATTAATAATGGTAAATAATAATGATGAGAGTAAATAAGGGTTTAACACTAGTAATAATAGTAAATATTGATAATGATATAATATGAAAATAATAATAATAATAATATAACCATATATAATAGTAAAGAATATTAATAATATTAATAGTAACTAAAATAAGATTAATGATAATAATAGTAGATAATAGTAAAAATAAAAATAAAAATTAGCTGAGTATAATAATAATTACTATTGATAATACTGATATACCAAAATATAATAATAATACTAATAATAATTAATCATGATTTAACAGTTAATTGGAAACAAAATGAACAAATAAACAGCTCTGTCTCTTTCGCTGCTCACTCGTTTCTCTCTTCCTCATCCTGAACGAAACCCTAAAAACCCAGCAAACCCATGGAATCTAACCTTCTCTCTCAATCGTTAAACGAAGCGAGCTCGCCTCTTCTCTCACCCTCACGTGGCGCAAACCCTTACAAGGAGCAAGGCGGCGCGGAAATCGCCCTCGGCGATGGCGGCGGCGAGGCCTCAGCTCGATCCTCAAAGTTATCATCATTTTGCCGTTTGCTTTACTATTTACGGGTTTTGATGCATGTCTGTTTTCTCTGTTTTCGGATAGTTTACCGTTTGACTTTGGAGGTTTGGAAACCCTTGTTGAGGATGATGATGGATTCATGGCCGAGTTCGGGTGAGATCTTTTCAAATTTCTTATTCTTCTTTCTCCGAAACGAAATTTACGAAGAAAAACAATCTCTGAAGGGTTTAATTTTTTGGAAAATGATGATTAGTGTTAGGTGTATTTAGTTGGTTTTTGGTTTTCTTTGGTTAGAATCGATGCTTGCTACGGTTATTGGTTTTTGGGCCGGTCGGCTCTTGTGTTCTTTCTGTAAGAACCGATGCTTGCCTTTTGTTCTTGGTATCTTTTTTTTTTTGTGGTTTCCTTTGTATCTATAAGAACAGATACCCTTAGTCTTGGTCTTTGGTCACTGGTATTTTTGTGAAACATCACCTTTTCTTTCTTGCCATCTTTCCACAGTTGTGCTTATTAGGAAGTTTGCTATCTGTCACCATTTTTACCCTTGGTGAAAAATCTCTTTGGGAACAACAGTTGGAAATCTTATGCTATTGTCTCTTTCCTTCTACTCCTGCTCTGATTTTACTCTTGGGTACCAGCCAACTATGTTTCCATTTTGAATCTATATCCTACTGCTATGTTGCTTGCAATTAGACTCATTATTCTTCTTTAGTATAAGTTGCTTACTGCATTATAACATTGACCCTGACACTTTTGTCATCACTATGCTGCCTGTTATGAAGAAAACTCTCTTTCTTGCATCTGCTTTTGGATTTAAATATATATTATTGGAACTTTTGTCTCTCTTGCATTGGGCTGAAAAAGAATTGTTTTGTTGGGCTGTGTTCCTTTGGAAAAGTGATGCTTCTTGATTTCCAAGTTACACCTCCATTTGTGAACCAACAACGAACGTTGTTGTGATTTGTAAAGGAGGTAGCGGTAATGGCCGATGAAGGAACTTGATTACGAGGCTTTTGTCATCGAAACAATTAACCTTGATTACGATTCCTAAAATTATCCCTAATGATGAGTTAAAAAGAAAAAAGAACAACAATCTCTTGATAATTTTCTTGCATCTGTTTATGCTTAATTATAGCTACTAATCCTGTTTCTTTTGTGTTTTCATGTAACAAAATGGTGAAGACGGAGAAGGCAAAAGGGCAGCCGGATCGAAGAAATTCGGAGAAACAACAATTAGCTCGGACAAACTTTTAGGAACTTGTAGCAATAATGTAGAATTAGGATCTCTTTTGGTATTTTTTGTAACTTGTAACTCAAACATGTAATAGAATTCCAAGGAAATAATAGTAAGAACCTCTTTTTGACATTGAATCTTGTAATTCCAACTTGCGTATTTGAGATGAATGAATCAAATATTTGAATAGCATTTCGATCGAATGAAGATTCAAAAAGAATAGTATTAATCCTAACTTTGAACACCTTTTGCTTGAGTAACATCCAAACAAACAGAATGACTTCTTGTAATTATTTCCTGCTAGTGAAATCACACCAAGAACGGTGTTTTCCCTCCATCAATTCAAATTACCCAAGTGAAGAATTTCTTTTAAAATTTGAATTCTAAAATAAATAATTATTTTAACTTCAAGTTCTAAAACAAATAAATCCCTCTTTGGACACACAAATCCAAACAGTTCCTTTTGCACCGATAGTCCGAAGCCGAATTAAAATCTTTTGAACTTGAATGGAATTCATCAAAAATAAAAGCTTTCCAGCACATTCTTCATAGAAAATTTCGGTCGAACCCCTCTGAAGCCACAATAAATGAACGACTTGAAATAATGAGGTAAAACAAAGGGAGAATTTTGGGGTGCGGCGGTTGCCCTATTCAATCATCTTAGACACAGTAAGTGAGAAAGATTGACAACTTTCGAGCGTTCGGTGGAAGAGATTGAATACTAGAAAGAACCAATTTGCCCGGCGGAAACCAATGCCACGAAAATAGATAACATATCTTGACTATGGAGCCAAAAAACGCTTGAAGGGAAAACTTGCTAGGCATCAGCGGAATGCTTTAACACAACACTAGGAGATTTTAACAACACTGGGATAACCGTGTCATAAAGATGACTTTGACAACAATTTTACGAAAATGCTATGAGAAGAAAGCGAACTTCTCAAGCGAAAAGAAAAACAATATATTGAAAAATTGACATGGTGAGAACTTAACAAAGAGTTCTCGAAAACTAAGGAATACACGAAACCTTAAACAAAATTGAAAATGACATGATTGAGAACTTAACAAAGAGTTCTCTGAAAACTAAGGAATACATGGAAACCTTAAACAGAATTGAAATGACATGATTGGGAACTTAACAAAGAGTTCCCTGATTGACAAGATTGAGAACTTAACAAAGAGTTCTCTGATTATATGGCTAGAACAATATCAGAATTGTTGGTGTACGAAACGAGAGCCATGGCATCTGAATGTCTTTGACCGTGTAACCGAGTTACCCGCGAGAACAAAATCGATGGCGCACCGAGTACAATTCTCTGGGGATAAACAAAACAATATCCAGCACACCGGCGTGATATAGATGTTTATGAAGTCGGTAAATCTTGTTTCCGGCGTTCCTGCTGATGAGAGATCTTACTGAACATGTACGGACATGTTGAACAACTTCTGAGTTGACAAGATCTTCAATTTGTATGCAGATAGCTTTTACCGTTGATAGAAGCATCAGTTCGGTACTGTGTTGAAAAACTTCTAGGGTAGTGAGCTTCGATTTGCTGACATTGTATGGATAATGCGTTGTAGCAAGTGGATATGTGGATCAACATCTGAGTTGGAGAAATATCCTGAGGTTGAATAAACATCCCACCTGGTGCACAATTGTTGTTGAGTAGTTGATGACTTACTGGGGAAATAAACGCACCAGAAGTTTGATGTAATTTTCTGAGAACCACTCAGAGAACGAAATGCGGAATTCGCTGCCAGTAGAAATTGTTGGGAAGATTCTTGTCCGAAAGAAATCTCGAAAATACCAAGAATGATATTGTAGTAATCCTTTCTGAAGGAGATTCACTTGGGGAGAGAAATAAGCTTCGCTGGGGAAACTTCGTAAGAAAACCGTGTGGAAAATTCACTGGGGATTCCCGGTTGATAATTTTGATGACATTTGAGTCCAACGGAAAGAGATAACCACTTCACTGGGGAAGAAATCTCGATTGGGGAAAACCTCAGTTGTTGACATCCATACAAGCATATAACTTGTGCTTGTAGAAAAGAGGATAATTTGTCGTCTGAGAACTAATCCTTCAATTTTGATCCTTACGAGGATACTTACAGTTTCAATTGAAAAACCTGCAAAACAAATAGCCGAAGCTAATGCATGGGTATGATATGCATGATATAATTTTTTTCTAATGCAAATAGTGCATGATGTCCTGATACTGTTGAGAGAAGGAAGACGTCACTGGGGAATCCAACCGAACGATCTTGTTGTCATAAGAGATCACTGGGGATGGTCAATCGGTTCTCTAGGGAGAGACTTCATTGAGGAGTTGACACTATTGTCAATATGATCTTTCAACCGCGTTCACAGCCTTTGGGAGAAAGGATAAATATCGTCTGAGAATTTTTACTTCCACCTCCAAAACTTTCTGAACAGATTCCCAAATTCTGGCAAGGGTTTATGCATGACCGTACCGTGATATGACATGGATGAATGAATGCATGCTTGAGTATACTGGTTGATGTATTGGTTTATCAACTGAATTCCCGACACCGCTGAAAATCAGACGAACAGCAATGACCATAATCCAAGTAACGGATGCTAATGCAAAGATTTCCTCACAGGGAAAATATCTTCTGATTACTCGTAATCATCAAAAAGATACGGAGGTACCCCAATTCCGAGGAAAAGCATAATACCTAGAGAGTCAGTCACCCCCCATCATTCCGTAAATCAAAGCAATTTTAAGTTTCAAAATTTCACTGTTTCACCATTTTGAATGATTTTAATTTTATCTAAAACAAACAGCAGCATTAAGTTAATCATGCGGAAAAGATAAAAAGTAGGATAAGAAATGAAGTTCAACTGAACAATTTTTATTTAAAATATGAGAAGAACAACTCATAAGCAGGGATTTTTGTACATAAAGATGCACATTCCTTTAGGAGGAACATACGGAAAAAGTGAATCTATTACACATTTCTTAAAACAACAACGAAATTGAGCGAACTTCATTGAACGAAACATGCTATTCCCCCTCTATTCTTCATCACTTCGCTCGAATATGGTGATTGAACTAATCCTCTCCATATGAGCTTTTGTTGTGTACACGGAGATCGTCTGCAGCATTATGTCCTTACACATTCTCTAACTTTTCGTGAACCATTTCGAAGATTTTGGCTCACGGATATCTACCCTTTTTGCTTAAGCCGCCCTTTCGGGTTTTCACTTACGGGCTCAATTTTTTTCTTCTTTTTTTTAGACATAATACTTCTTGGTCGTCGAGTTGATAGCGTGTGCCAAGTCTTCTCCATCCATGTTGGTGAGAACAAGAGCTCCTCCAGAAAACTTTCTTTACCACGTATGGTCCTTCATAGTTTGGCACCCACTTTCCACGAGGATCTCGTGTGGAGATTATCCTCTTTAGCACCAATTCGCCCACCTTGAACTCGCGGGGACGTACTTTCTTGTCAAAAGCCCTCTTGATTCTTTTCTGGTAAAGTTGGCCATGACAAATTGCTGTCAACCTCTTCTCTTCGATCAGATTGAGTTGGTCGTATCTGTTCTGGACCCATTCCGCCTCTTCCAACTCTGTTTCCATCAGAACTCTGAGAGAAGGAATCTCAACCTCTATAGGAAGCACTGCCTCCATACCATACACAAGTGAGTAAGGTGTCGCTCCGGTTGAAGTACGAATAGGCGTTACGTACCGTGCAAGCGAAGGCAACATCTCGTGCCAATCCTTATCGTCTTCACCATCTTCCGCGGATCTTCTTGATATTCTTATTAGGCGCCTCAATGACACCATTCATCTTTAGTGCGTAGGGAGATGAGTTGTGATGATCGATCTTGAAGGTGTCACATAACTCCTTCATCATCTTGTTATTCAGATTCATCCCATTGTCAGTGATGATCTTACTAGGAGTACCGTAGCGGAAAATTATGTTGTTCTTTATAAATCGGGTAACCACTTGTCGTGTCACATTCACATATGAAGCAGCCTTAACCCACTTGGTGAAATAGTCGATGGCGACTAATATGAAGCGGTGTCCATTGGAAGCTTTCGGCTCAATCATTCCGATCATATCAATTCCCCACATAGAGAATGGCCATGGAGAGGTCAAAACATTCAGAGGTGAGGGTGGCACATGCATCTTGTCAGCGTGAATCTGACATTTGTGACATTTCATCACATAAACAACACAGTCTGTTTCCATGGTCATCCAATAGTAACCAGCCCTAAGAATCTTCTTTGCCATTGCGTGCCCATTTGCGTGAACACCAAAAGAACCTTCATGAATTTCTTTGATGAGTTGATCTGCTTCGTGTCTATCCACACATCTGAGTAAGACCAAATCAAAATTCCGCTTGTACAACACCCCACTACTCAAGAAAAAGTTGGCAGACAACTTCCTCAAGGTCTTCTTATCAGTGATAGATGCCCCTTCTGGGTACTCGCCATTCTCTATATATTGCTTGACGTCATAGAACCAAGGTTTGCCGTCAATTTCTTCATCAATCATCATACAATAGCCAGGTTCATCTAGGCGTTCGATAGTGATGGAAGGCGCTTCATTAGCCCACTTGACCTTGAACATCGAAGACAAAGTGGCTAAGGCATCAGCTAACTGATTTTCCTCTCTAGGAATATGATGGAAAGTAATCTCATCAAAGTATGGTATCAGCTTCAAAACATGGTCTCTGTACGGAATCAACTTTTCATTACGAGTTTCCCACTCTCCTTTGACACGGCAAGCGCAGTCTTTGAATCTCCATAAACTTCAAGAATTTGATTCTCAAATCAATGGTGCTTCTATTCCAAAGATACAAGCTTTATATTCCGCCATGTTGTTGGTACAATCGAAGCAGTTACGGCGGTGAAAGGAATATGAAAACACATTGGGAAGTTATGATTGCCCTATTCCATGCCCCACTGCATTGGATGCTCCATCAAATACAAGCGTCCACCTGGATCCTGGCTCGGGTCCTTCCTCTGGTCCGGGAATGTTGCATTCTCTGATAAACATGACATCTTCATCTGGGAAGTCAAACCTCATCGGTTGATAGTCCTCCATAGGTCGGTGGGCGAGATATTCGATACCACACTTCCCTTGATAGCTTTACGAGTTACATATTGAATGTCGATAGGATAATAACATACATAGCGTGCAATTCTTCCAACCAAGGCTGGTTTTTCGAGGATATACTTGATAGGATCCATCTTAGATATCAGCATTGTAGTATGACACACCATGTATTGTCTCAAACGACGGGCAGCCCACGCTAAGGCACAACAAGTTTTCTCTAACAGAGAGTACCGACTTTCGCATTCAGTGAACTTCTTACTCAGATAGTAGATTGCATGCTCTTTCTTTCCCGTTTCGTCATGCTGCCCCAAAACACAACCCATAGATCCTTCGAGTACGGTGAGGTACATTATGAGAGGCCTTCCGGGCACAGGCGGTATCAAGATAGGTGGTTCTTGTAAGTATTCTTTGATCTTATCAAATGCTCGCTGACAATTATCATTCCATACGATGGCTTGATCTTTCTTCAACAATTTGAACAAAGGTTCACAAGTAGTTGTCAAATGTGATATGAACCGGGAGATGTAATTTAAGCGTCCCAAGAAACCACGAATTTCCTTCTCCGCTCTTGGTGTTGGCATTTCTTGAATGGCTTTCACTTTATCAGGATCTACCTCGATACCTCGCTGGCTTACTATGAATCCAAGTAGTTTCCCGGACCGGACTCCGAAAGTACACTTGTTAGGATTCAATCGAAGTTTGTACTTCCTCAATCTTTCAAACAACTTTCTGAGATGGACAATGTGCTCTTCTTCAGTTTGAGACTTGGCAATCATATCATCCACATAGACCTCAATTTCTTTATTCATCATATCATGGAAAAGAGCTACCATGGCTCTTTGATAAGTTGCCCCCGCGTTCTTCAATCCGAAAGGCATGACTTTGTAGCAGAAGGTGCCCCACGGGGTGGTGAATGTAGTCTTCATCATATCTGCAGGATCCATCTTGATCTGATTATACCCGGAGAAACCATCCATGAAAGAAAAACCGGCGGTAGAGCTGCTCGACCAAAACATCAATGTGAGGTAAGGGAAAGTCATCCTTCGGGCTGGCTCGATTCAAGTCTCTGTAGTCTACACACATCCGAACCTTTCCATCCTTCTTGGGGACAGGTACAATGTTGGCAATCCAATCTGGATATACCGACACAGCTAGGAAACCGGCGTCGAACTGCTTCTTTACTTCGTCTCTAATCTTTTTAGCCATCTCGGGGTGCGTCCTCCTCGGTCTTTGCTTCACAGGAGAGCATTCGGGCTTTAGCGGTAACTTATGCACAAAAATATCATGTCGAGTCGGGCATATCTGATACGACCGAGGCAAACACATCGCAAACTCGCGATGGTGACCAACTCATCTTTTATCTCTTGCCCCAAGGCGGTTCCAACTTTGACTTCTTTGAGATCCTCTTGATGCCGGATTGATCACATCCACTGGTTCCTGATGAGGTTGAATCATCTTCTCCTCATGCTCAATCGAGGCGCTAACTCTTGAGGAGTTCATAGTCTTCTTCACCTCCATCTTGGCTTGGTTGATCGGAAATCGAAGTCAAAAGGAGTTATAGCATGGTGTGTTCAATAAGCTCGGTTCGGTGATCGCATAAATGATTGATTTTATCTTTAGATATGTATGTTCATTTAGCGGAAAAATAGTGAAAATGTTGTTGTTTTTATTTATTTAAGATGCCTTTGGAAAGCAAAAGTAAAAACAATAAAGGGATCTCAAACTGAATAACAAAATGCGCTTTTTATTGAAGATAAAAGTTCAAGCCCTACAAGCGATCCTTTGTGCCTTGGCGAAACACGAGATTTTTTTAATTAAAAAAACAAGAAACTGAAAGCGAAATGAAAGGTAACATCCTTGACGCTCCAATTCCTAAGTGCCACACGGGAGAGTGCGAAACACCATTTGAGCAATCTCCACGTCGCTCATCATCTTCAGGGCATTGATAGCCTTCTCGGGCGGAAACCCTTTGCCACAAAAATATCCTCTAGATGAGGGATCTTTCCTTTTCCTATTTCTGAACTTCCACTGGTCCTGGAGGATAGTTGATAACCAAGCCCGCACTTGTCCTTCTTTTCTTCTACACTTATCACGGTTCCCCAACCTTCGGGGTTTCCGGCCTCAATAAGAGCCTTAACATTTTGCCAACGGTTTATATTACCTCTGGGCCTTTCAGCAGTCTTCACTTCCTTTTGCACATTTCCGACAATTTCTAGAGCTTGAAAGAGGGTTTCGTGCACTTCATTTCCGATGTCCACATATTTGAATTCAGACACATGACTAACTAGATAGTCCTCCTCACCACTAACTTCCACAATCTGGTTGTTTAGCAAGAACTTCAGTTTCTGATGTAAAGTTGAGGTGACCGCCTTTGCACTATGGATCCAGGGTCTTCCTAACAAACAGCTATAAGCTGGAAAGATGTCCATCACCTGAAAAGTAATATTGAAGATTTGAGGTCCGATGAGCACTGGAAGATCAATCTCTCCTATCGCCATCTGCGCGATCCGTGAACCTTCACAATTAGGGAGCTAGGTTTTAAAATGCCCTTCTACACAGGTGAGCCAATGTCGTCTTGGGATTACATTCGTTGAGCACATATCAACTAGAACTCGGCAAGAGTTGTTCCACCACATGTAAAAATATGAAGAGCCATATTATGACTACCTCCATTACGGGGAGATCGGTCGGTGAATGACAAGCAATGCCATCATTTAAGCTCGAGATTGCAACATCTAGTTGATTGATTGTAATATCCTCAGCCACGTATGAACTTTCAAGAAACTTCAACAGAGCCATCTTGTGGGCCTCTGAACTCTTCAAAAGGGACAAGATTTAGATCTTCGTTGCAGTCTGACTAAGTTGGTCAACTATTTTGTAGTCACTCCTCTTAATGATCTTTAACGTCTCGTCACTCGGCTTGAAGATATCCCTTAACTCTTCCGCATTCAAATCAACAGCTCCATCTTTCCTTGGAGGGATATCCGACACCTTCTCGGCAGCTCGGTTCTTCATTGGATCCTGGTGATAAATTCGACCACTACGGGTCATACCACTCGAACCGATTATGTTCTCCACAGTAGACTCCTCTAAAACCACTGGCTTACCTCCAACGACAACTTCTAGTTCATAATTCCAAGGTACTGCCTTTGTGCTTTCATAAGGGATCTGGATAGGCGGGTAGACCATCATTGGTTCCACCGCCGTAATAGTAACCAGCTCTTCTTCTTGGATTGGAGACACATGAAGTCTCCTATTATTGATCAAGGGAACCACCACGTCCATACGCTTCAGGAAAGCTGGACCAAATCTTGATACATCAGTCCTTGCAAATACTTTTTAAACTTTTCACAACATTCTGGGTTGTCTTGGCAAATCAGACAGCCCTCGTGACCTTCTTCCACTAAATCGGCATTCTTCAATTCTTCCAACACCTTCTTCAAAGACACTTTCAACTGCCCTACCTCCATAACCAGACCACTTTCTTCAATTAAAGCGTTCACTGATGATGTCCCATGCCTCGGCAATGGGTTGTTAGCTATGTTGGGGACATCAGCGAAAGTTAACAACTTCCGGTCTATTAATTCCTGAACTTTGCATTTGAACGCGAAGCAATCCTCTGTAGTATGCCCTGGAGAGTTAGCATGGAAAGCACATCTGGCATTCTCGTTGAACCACGGTTTAGGAGGCCCTGGAACAGGCTTCAATTCTCTTGGCACCACTCTCCCATCTTGGATTAAATACGGCAGTAGACTTGAGTATGTCATAGGAATAGGCTGAATTTCTTCTTTGGTATATTTGTGATAGTGTGGACTCCTTTGTTGGACTAAACCCTTGTTTTGATTCCTGATTGGTTGTTGTTGTTGTTTCTGAACTTGATTCGGCGGAACTTGAGTTGAATATTGCATTGGCACTTGCATATGTTGTTGATCTGCATACTTGGAAATTGCATGGCGCCACATAGGGATCGACATATAAGGGACTGGACATGAGCGGATCTAGCGGTGATCTTCCCTTCCTCTTCCTCGGCTTCAAATGACATTGGTTTGACCTCTTTCCTCTTGAAACCATTGAACACCTTCTTTCTGCAGACGGTCCTACATTCCCTCAAATCTTTCCGGTCTTCAATCCTTCTTCAATTCTCTCACCCACCATTACAGTTTAGAGAAGTCAGAGAAAGTGCTTCCAATCAACCTTTCGTAATATTGTACGGGCAATTTTCCCATAAACAAATCATTCAGCTCCCTTTCGACTAAAGCCGGTTGCACCCTCGAAGCCACCTCTCCACCTCGGCGTATTCCTTAGCGATTCCCTTTCTTTCGTGACATGTTACGAAGCGTACTCGGTTGGGGCCAAAGTAGTATTGAAATGGTATTGCTTGAAGAAAGCACTAGATAGATCATCCCAAGAGCGGATGTTTGTCTTTTCGAGTTGCATGTACCAGTCTAAAGAAGCCCCACTGAGACTATCTTGAAAGCAGTGGATCATCGACTTCTTGTTTTTGACATCTTGCCGCCATTTTGCGACATACATTCTTAGATGGGTATGGACAGCTCACCCCTTATACTTCTCAAAATCGGTACTTTAAACTTTGGCGGAATGACCACATCGAATACAAGACACATATACGCGCTCAACAACATTCTTCCTCTGACTCTTTCATTTGTTCGTAACTCCTTACATCTTTTTTGACCCACGTCTGGAGCAGGTTTGGATTACTGCGATCTCTATGTTACGGTAAAGCGCCTCATATAGTCGTCTTGTTGCTCTTCCTCGCCTTGAGGAGTTGTGGACCACAGATGCTCTTGTTCTTCCCCCTCTTGCCTTTGCTCGACATTCCCCATAGCTTGGTTAGCGACATGGGAAGCAGTAGCGTTTCCTTGATTCTCTGCTCTATTGACGAAATCAGCTGACATTCCATAGAACGGCGGATTAAGTGCTTGCACTCTTGGAAATGGCGTATCGCCTCGAAGAGTCCTCATGTTCTCGGTGACAACGGGAGGAACGACAGCAGCTGCGTTGTTAGATGCGTTGTTAGCTGTAGCTACAGCGGCGGCAGCGGCAGTGGCGGCCCTCTTCTCCTCTCTTACATGCTGAGTCGTAAGCATTTCCATTAACTGATCCATCTTGGTCTTCAGCGTATCAATATCATCTTGCATAGTCGTTTGGTTCGTCGCATATTGATCCATTGCTCTTCTCACGTTAGTCCTGGTTTCGTACGGGCTTGGTATTCGACGAATCTGACGAGAGGAAGCGTAATGAGCACAGTGTTCTCGTTTAATAACATGCATGATTATGTATGTTTATGCAAAATGATTATGGTGGTTCCCATTATTACGAATCTTTATCGGACCCATCACTTAAGCAAACGGCGACAAATGGATAAAACTTCTTCATTCTAATCATGGAAGTCAAATACAAACATCGGTTTTCGTTTGAAGAAAATAAATAGCAAGACTCAGCTGCTTTAAGTGTTTTAAATACCATGAAGTGGAAAATACACAAACATTACAAAGACTAGAAATGTTGGCCTCTTGGGCTTGAATTCCCTATTTCTTTAGCGCTCACCATGTCTAAAGATCGATGAAATAATCCACCTGGGCACTCGGTTTTCTTCTAAATCTTCGACAGCTGATTGTAGTCTCCATGGGACCTCTACCATCAATTGTCTGCAGAATTCAACCAGACCTGAGTAGTTATCATACAAGCTTTTGTTCTGCTCTTCCAAGGTAAAAATGGTTTCTCCTCTGTTCACCCAAAGCTCGTTCGTGCGGGCTTCTTCTTGCCATCCCTCACATTGGACTTCCAACTCTCCATACGATGCTTCCCACCGGACTACAAGATCTCTCGCGGCGTCCAAGTCTTGGATTTTCTGAGCTAATTCCTCGGAGTCCACATTGCGTGCTAAACGGGCTTCCTCTTTGAGACGCGTTTCGCGTGCCAAGCTGGATTCAATGTCTTTTAGTGCGGCTTTTAACTCTTGGATTTGAGTGGTAAGAGTCGTTTTCAAATCCGACTTTGCCTTGATGGCTCGCTCTTCATCGCGTAGGCTTTCCTCTTTCTTTGTTCGTACGGCTAACTTTCGATTGAACTCTCTTAGCTCAAAGTTGGCAGCATCCAAGTTGTCTTTTACACGGAACTTCGCTTTCTTTTCTATTTCTACCTGCTCCTGACTCTTTAGAAGTTCATCATCCCTTTCTCTGAGGCTTTGCATCAAATCATCCTTTTCTCGGGTAACACGAGTAAGGATAGCTTGCTGTCGACCCTCTTCAGCTTGCATTTCAGTGATGGTGAGCTTGAGCTTATTAAATTCTTCAATAGGAACATGAGTGGCTTCAAGTTCTGGAGCCTTAACAGAAACCATTGGAGCATACGGAAGCTTGACTTCTTTGACCCTACCTATCACCCACTGCTTATAGGGTTCTTTGGCCACACAATCTCTTTTCCCCAATTCTCTTCCTTTCCTATGGATCCGAGTCCAAGCGCTTCTGATTTGCCTTAATAACTGAGGATTTTCTTTCCCAAAGTCTTCTAAGAGAAGTTCTTCCAACACTGCATCATTCGGCTCAGTTTCCAAAGGATAACCTAACTGCCTTAATGCAAACCTAGGGTTGTAATTAATACAGCCTTGAGATCCCATCAACGGGACATTGGGAAAATCTCCACAATTAGTAATAATTTCCCCCACATTCCAATTTGGCAAGTACCAAACTATAGCATCAGAAGTGAGGCAAGCCAATGTTTGAGCCCATGACAAATCCTTCAACACATCGCACCACGGACCTACGGTGATAAGTGAGATAAAAACCGGGAGTATAACAGTGACATAGAACTACACCTCTCTTCTTCTCATGCCTTACATGGAGGTGATAAAGCACATACGCCACAAGAGCGGGGCTGGATTCTTTCTAGAGACAAACACATTAACGTATTCTTCCACGAACTCTTCTTCACCACTGGAAACATAACAATCCCAAAGATGAGTAGAGCAAGAACACATAAAAGCATTCGTATTACCATACGCCAATTCTTTTGCCTTGTTCTCCAATGCCTTTGGGAATCCTTTAGCTTTGCACAAGGCGCTTCTCGACCGGAGATACAACACTTGACTAATCGGTCACATGTCACTCTTTCTCCCAAGTCGGTGAAGGGATACCATCTTTCGAGGCCATCCTAGCGAATCTCGAACTCTTCAATGGTCGGTCGGTTGAAAGTCTTGAAAGGTGAAACACGGAGCGGAGAGTCATAATGGTACAAAGCAACCATAGCTCGTACATCGACATTTGTGTCCAACAGCTTCAGAATGTGACCATATCTTCTAGTGAAAGTGGTCATATCAGCCTTCTTAACCTTTTCTTTCAGACGTAACAGGACCTCCAACTTCGGCATCTTGACTTTGATCGGATTGGTATGCCTTTTCTCATCCATTTGTTAACCGTTTGCTTATGTTAACCAAGTCCTTAGGATTCCTACAAAATCGGAACAAATAATGTTGATGATTAATTCATGCATGCTGGATGCGATGTAATGTGATGCAAAAAAACATGTTAAAGTTTTTAGAGTGGCGGGTATTTTGACATCTACAACAATTCCCCACAGGTGGTTCTTAGGGTTTTGATACAACAAACACAAATTCTTGTGCATCGAAAAGATACTTGCGCTTCTACCCTTCTCTTTCCTTTTTCCTTTAGAGAATTTGGTTTGAGGGAGAGTTACGTATTAACCGAACAGACAAAGCAGGTCTATCGATCTGACAAACGTAACCCTCAATACCGGGATCTGAACGGGGAGCACAAAATCATTGATCCCAACTTGGGTATATCATTTTCACCACAAATAAATTTGTGATTAGATGATATCTCCAAGAACGTCTCATTTGAGCATTCTTAAAACTTAGGTTAGGTTTCCTTAAAGATCCAAAACTAGGGGAAAAATCCCTTCTAACAACACTATCGTCAATGCAAAAATAACTTGCAATCGGCGATAATGTCTTCGAAAGAACCTCCCCTAGGTGTGGTCTTCGCACCAACTTACAAGACATTTCCGTCTAGCAAATCAATACTACGCAACCACTCTAATTTATGTGTTCTATAGCCTTGGTAGTGGGCTTCCTATAGTCCTATCCAATATTCCCACACAACAATAATACATCAATAAGATAATAATTAAAGCGATAAGAAATAAATGACTAATTTAAAACACAAAAATAGAGTGATATAAAGAAATAAACACACATACGAAGAGCTAAACTAGGGTTGACACGCAGCCAAAATTTCCCATTGAAGTCGCCAAGCGAAGCAACTCGATTTTCTAAAATCTTTTAATTCTAAAAGCAATGAAATCGCCACCTAATTTTATTTATTCCAAAAGGAAAGGAAAATATAGATAAAACCCCAAACAAGCGGATAAGGCGGTCTCGACCAAAAATTGGAATCGGAGTCGGTTATGCAAGGGAAGGTGTTAGCACTCTTACATCTCGATGGGACCCATTTAGTTCTAAGTGTGTGTGTATATTCGCTAATCTCTAAGTTATAAAGAAAAGTTTGATTATTATTATTTTGAGTTTGCACGGTTTTGAACCGTGTGCCTACATATTCCCTTGTGCAATGGGAAAGTCAAAACTCTGTAGTTCCTCTTAAAAAGGTTTTAATTATTTGTATTGATTTTATAAGAAAAATCGTGCGTTTAGACGTTTCAAATACTTTGAACTAAGACTTGTTTGTTTGTTTGAAAAGTTTAAGTCCTTGTTCGTATTTGAAATGACTATTGCACGCTCTTTATCGGAAAAGAGTTTAATGATCGCATATGAGCGATAAAAAGAGTTTGAATGAGTTATTTTGTTTCTATGCGGGAGACGAGTATCGGACCATAAGCGTTCAACGGCTAACGCCCCAATTACTCGGATGAGTGGACAGAAACATCCGAATCATCTTTTTCTACCCAAAAGTTTTATTAAGAAAAGTGAGGTGAAACATGGTTCACGTTTAATTAAATTCAATTAAGACACCAAACATACGATTAGAATCGATCTTGGATGACTACCATATGTTTGGGAGGAGAAAATAGAGTATTTATGAAATTGTTTTGAAAAGTAACTCGACGTTGGATCGAGGTTTAGAACTTTAACTGCGAAAGTATTCTGATACGCGTGCTGAGAGAAAATGGAAGCGGGTTATGATTAATCAAGTATATGGACTTAATTAACCTCGTGAGGATAGGTGCTCCTATCCCCAACCATGAGACCCTGCTGCATGGAAAATTGGTATAGACCAATTGTTGTTTTCGGGTTATGATCGGTTAAAGCAACAAGGGCTTTAACCAATCTCGTGAGGATGGCCATGCCCATCCCCAACTATGAGACCCTTTAGGAAATTGACGTATGAGTCAATCAAAGCAGAATCGAATTGATTTTAATTTTGATTTGTGTGCAAAGTGTACAATGGTGAATAATTGCTGAATGAATAAGTAAACAGACAGAAATATCATACAATACAATCGGAAATTTAAATAATTATTGGAGATGATTTTTTCTGTTTGATGAAGAATCGGCTAATAATTTGATCGATAAATCATCAAACACAAACTATCAGATCCAATAATCATTTAATACATCGCACAAAAAAATATTATTCTGAAAATAAATTAAATGAAAAGATAGGTTCGAAAATAGCACGGGTGGCGGTTTGATGCAACAAGAAAACCGAGAGACGGATACTCATGGGCCCAAATAAAGTGCCCAGCCTTGAAAACTTGGATGAGGCGTGATCGTCATTAATCATAGAAGTAGTGGCAATATTGGTATGTCGATGTTGAACACATAGAAGACAAAGAAAGAATACTAGAAATTTTCTATTAATAATAATAAAAAATGCCTAACTATTCTACTATTATTATTTTGGTGGCCTTGGACATATCAAATGTTTTTTGTTGGTTTATGAGTACTATAATAATATTTATTATTAATAATGGTAAATAATAATGATGAGAGTAAATAAGGGTTTAACACTAGTAATAATAGTAAATATTGATAATGATATAATATGAAAATAATAATAATAATATAACCATATATAATAGTAAAGAATATTAATAATATTAATAGTAACTAAAATAAGATTAATGATAATAATAGTAGATAATAGTAAAAATAAAAATAAAAATTAGCTGAGTATAATAATAATTATTATTGATAATACTGATATACCAAAATATAATAATAATACTAATAATAATTAATCATGATTTAACAGTTAATTGGAAACAAAATGAACAAATAAACAACTCTGTCTCTCTCGCTGCTCACTCGTTTCTCTCTTCCTCATCCTGAACGAAACCCTAAAAACCCAGCAAACCCATGGAATCTAACCTTCTCTCTCGATCGTTCGCTCAAACGAAACTCGCCTCTTCTCTCACCCTCACGAAACCCTTACAAGGAGCAAGGCGGCGGGAAATCGCCCTCGGCGATGGCGGCGTTCTCAGCTCGATCCTCACCAAGTTATCATCATTTTGCCGTTTGCTTTACTATTTCTGGGTTTTTGATGCATGTCTGTTTTTCTCTGTTTTTTCAGATAGTTTACCGTTTGACTTTGGAGGTTTGGAAACCCTTGTTGAGGATGATGATGGATTCGCAACTGAGTTCCGGGTGAGATCTTTTCAAATTTCTTATTCTTCTTTCTCTGTCAGAAACGAAATTTCTGAAAGAAAAAACAATCTCTGAAGGGTTTAATTTTTTTGGAAAATGATGATTAGTGTTAGGTGTATTTGGTCTGAACTGGTTTTTTTGGTTTTTCTGTTTGGTTAGAATCGATGCTTGCTTCTGGTTATTGGTTTTTTGGAACTGGTCAGCTCTTGTGTTCTTTCTGTAAGAACCGATGCTTGCCTTTTGTTCTTGGTATCTTTTTTTTTGTGGTTTCCTTTGTATCTATAAGAACAGATACCCTTAGTCTTGGTCTTTGGTCACTGGTATTTTTGTGAAACATCCTGCTTTTCTTTCTTGCCATCTTTCCACAGGTTGTGCTTATTAGGAAGTTTGCTATCTGTCACCATTTTTTACCCTTGGTGAAAAATCTCTTTGGGAACAACAGTTGGAAATCTTATGCTATTGTCTCTTTCCTTACCTTTCTCGATTTTACTCTTGGGTACCGACCACTATGTTTCCATTTTGAATCTATATCCTACTGCTATGTTGCTTGCAATTAGACTCATTATTCTTCTTTAGTATAAGTTGCTTACTGCATTATAACATTGACCCTGACACTTTTGTCATCACTATGCTGCCTGTTATGAAGAAAACTCTCTTTCTTGCTATCCTGCTGCCTGTTGGATTTAAATATATATTATTGGAACTTTTGTCTCTCTTGCATTGGGCTGAAAAAGAATTGTTTTGTTGGGCTGTGTTCCTTTGGAAAAGTGATGCTTCTTGATTTCCAAGTTACACCTCCATTTGTGAACCAACAACGAACGTTGTTGTGATTTGTAAAGGAGGTAGCGGTAATGGCCGATGAAGGAACTTCGGTTCTGAGGCTTTTGTCATCTGAAACAATTAACCTTCGATTCTGATTCCTAAAATTATCCCTAATGATGAGTTAAAAAGAAAAAAGAACAGCAATCTCTTGATAATTTTCTTGCATCTATTTATGCTTAATTATAGCTACTAATCCTGTTTCTTTTGTGTTTTCATGTAACAAAATGGTGAAGACGGAGAAGGCAAAAGGCAGTCGGATCCGAAGAAATTCGGAGAAACAACAATTAGCTCGGACAAACTTTTAGGAACTTGTAGCAATAATGTAGAATTAGGATCTCTTTTGGTATTTTTTTTGTAACTTGTAACTCAAACATGTAATAGAATTCCAAGGAAATAATAGTAAGAACCTCTTTTTTTGACATTGAATCTTGTAATTCCAACTTGCGTATTTGAGATGAATGAATCAAATATTTGAATAGCATTTCGATCGAATGAAGATTCAAAAAGAGTAGTATTAATCCTAACTTTGAACACCTTTTGCTTGAGTAACATCCAAACAAACAGAATGACTTCTTGTAATTATTTCCTGCTAGTGAAATCACACCAAGCGGTGTTTTCCCTCCATCAATTCAAATTACCCAAGTAACGAAGAATTTCTTTTAAAATTTGAATTCTAAAATAAATAATTATTTTAACTTCAAGTTCTAAAACAAATAAATCCCTCTTTGGACACACAATCCAAGCAGTTCCTTTTGCACCGATAGTCGAAGCCGAATTAAAATCTTTTGAACTTGAATGGAATTCATCAAAATAAAAGCTTTCCAGCACATTCTTCATAGAAAATTTCCGAACCCTACGAAGCCACAATAAATGAACGACTTGAAATAATGAGGTAAAACAAAGGGAGAATTTTGGGGTGCGACACCTTTCCTTTAGAGGTCCGACTTTACGATCCTTCGGATCTTTCTTGACCATGCCTTGATTACGGGGTCTTATGAGCAGTTTGACTACCTTCTCCTTGATAGGACTCGAGAGGCATTACCTTCCTTTCCTATTCATCATCCTCTTAGCAATGCTAGGATTAACACTAGCAAGAAGGTCATTATCGGAGAATTCTTCATCGGATCAATGCGGGAGGTTCCACAACATTTTAATTTTTCATTGGAGAGTTTTCGGGTTGTCATCAAGCTGGTTTTTAGAGTTTCTTCAAGAATTCCATCGGAGATATCATCGAGAAATAGAGGACTTATCGGTGGTATCGACACATTTTTGATTCTTCAAGAATTCCATCAGAAATATCATCAACAGAGTTCACAGGGGACTTATCAGCAACACATTGTTCAGGAGATTTATCACAGATATCAGCAACACATTTTTCAGGGAATTTATCAAAGGGTTCATTATCAGGATTCTCAGGGGTTTTCCTAGCACTGTCATCAGATATCTTGACATTACATGTGACATCGGATCGGTTGCTAAACTAGGGCTAAGCATTCTTGATTTAAAGGAACAGAAACCCCAGGCACAGAATGATTCTCATTCAGAATCCTAGTAACTATTCTAGCTTTGGCCTGATGAACATATCTAGAACCTTCCCTGTTTTCTATTTCATGAGGAACAGAGGAAGTTGGTTCAGTGGTCTTACCAGAAGGAGATGCTTGAGATCTTCTTGCATGTCTGGTGCGTAGTTTCTTGACCCTTCCAGGATCAGTTGCCATGGCACGTAGAGGAGTAACCTCCAAAATCTCAGGCTGCATTGCTTCAGCATTTGCCCTAACCCCAAAATCAGTGGGAGATGGAGAACCAGTTTCCCTTGATGATGAAGAAGAGGATGACATGCTTTGTTGAGACATTTTGTGGAAGTGAGAAAAGATTTGACAGGGAGTTTGAGCGTGTCTGTAGAAGGAATGGAGTGTGATGCATTCAAATGAACAAATTGAAATATATATATGTCTCTTCCTATTCTTGGACTTTTGAAAAGTAAGAGGGAAATAATTAATTAGCCCACTTAGAATTAAATGAAATAAAAAGTCTCTTCCATTCCTTGTTGTAAGCAATGTTAATTGCTACAACTCTTCATATTGGCAAATACCCAACTTGCCCCTTAAATTCTCAAACTGATTAGCATCAAGAGCTTTAGTAAAAATGTCAGCCAGTTGAAGTTCAGTGGCTACATGCTCCAATTTAATCACGTTTTCTTCCACAAGATCTCTGATGAATTGATGTCTAATGTCAATGTGTTTACTCCTGTTGTGCTGAATAGGATTTTTTGAAATATTAATAGCACTCAGGTTGTCACAGTATAATGTCATGACATCCTGTGTGACATTGTACTCAGTCAGCATCTGCTTCATCCAGACCATTTGAGAACAACTACTACCAGATGCTATGTATTCAGCTTCAGCAGTGGATAAAGACACACAGTTTTGCTTCTTGCTGAACCAAGAAACAAGATTGTTCCCCAAAAAGAAGCATCCTCCAGAAGTGCTTTTTCTATCATTAGCACTACCAGCCCAATCAACATCACAATAGCCAGACAGAATTGGTTCACATCCATGAGAATATAGCATACCATAATTGTAAGTTCCACTCACATACATCAGAATTCTTTTCACCTGATTGATGTGACTTACTTTAGGTTCAGCCTGATATCTTGCACATACTCCAACAGCAAAGGCAATGTCAAGTCTGCTGGCTGTTATGTACAACAACCTTCCTATCATGCTTCTATACAAGCTTTGATCAACATTTACTCCACTTGTGTCTTTGGACAATTTTAGATGAGTAGGAGCAAGAGTCCTTTTATGGCTGGCATTTTCCATCCCAAATTTCTTGACAATATTCTTTGCATACTTGCTCTGCGAAAGAAAAGTTGAGTCTTCCATCTGTGTGACTTGTAGTCTAAGAAAGTAAGTCAATTCTCCCATGAGGCTCATTTCAAACTCAGCTTGCATTTGGTTGGAAAAATGTCTCACCATTTTATCTGACATTCCTCCAAACACTATGTCATCAACATAAATTTGAGCTACCATTATCTTTCCTCCTTCATTCTTGACAAAGAGAGTTTTATCCAAACCTCCTTTCCTGTAACCTTTATCAGTAAGGAACTTTGTCAACCTTTCATACCAAGCTCTAGGAGCTTGTTTCAGACCATATAAAGCATTCCTCAATTTGTACACATGATCAGGAAAGTTAGGATCCACAAATCCTTTAGGCTGTTCTACATATACCTCCTCATTTAAATACCCACATAGGAAGGCACTTTTCATATCCATCTAAAACAGCTTGAATTTCAGGATGCAAGCAACTCCTAACGATGTCGATTGATTCGGCCTAGCCAGGAGCAAAAGTCTCATCAAAATCAATCCCTTCAACGAGTGTATCCACAAGCAACAAGTCTTGCTTTATTTCTGGTGACAACCCCTTCTACATCAGACTTGTTCTTGTAGATCCACTTTCTGCCATTGATGTTTGTTCCTTCTGGTCTAGGAACTAACTGCTACACTTCATGTTGTTTGAACTGGTTCAATTCAACTTGCATTGTTCCAATCCAGTATTCATCAGTTAGAGCCTCTTTGACATTCTTTGGCTCAATCTTAGACACAAAACAAGAGTTTGAGATAATTTCTCTAGATCTTGAAATGACTCCACAATTAGGATCTCCAATGATGAGTTCCTTTGGATGATCTTTCTGAATTCTGATGGAAGGATCTTTGTTAGCTTCCTCTGGTTCAGACTTTGGTGAAGTAGGGACAAGCACATCATCCTTAACAGAAACTTGTGGTGATGTCTCAAACAATGTCTCAACATCATATGGGACATTGTTTTCCTCATGGTGATCATCAACTATGACATTAATAGACTCCATCATAACTTTTGTCACGGGTTGAATACCTATATGCTCTTCATTTGAAGAGTATCCCGAAAAATGCCTTCATCACTTTTAGAGTCCATTTTTCTCCTTTGATCACGATCAGTCAGAATATAACATTTGCTACCAAATACATGGAAATATTTCACAGTAGGTTTTCTTCCCTTCCATATTTCATAAAGAGTGGAGGATGTTCCCTTTCTCAAGGTGACCCTGGATTGAACATAGCAGGCTGTATTCATAGCTTCAGCCCAAAAATGAATAGTAAGTTTCTTAGCATGAATCATTGCTCTGGCAGATTCCTGTATAGTCCTTTTTTTCCTTTCCACAACTCCATTTTGTTGAGGAGTTATAGGAGAAGAGAACTCATGATTGATTCCTTCTGAGAAACAGAATTCATCAAACTTGCTATTCTCAAATTCCTTTCCATGATCACTCCTAATTCTGACAATGCAGCCTTCCTTTTCTCTTTGAAGTCTTTTGCATAATTCTTTAAAGACATCAAACACATCAGACTTTTTCCTGATGAATTTTATCCAGGTGAATCTGGAAAAATCATCCACAACAACATAAGCATATCTTTTTCACCAAGGCTTTCAACTGCATAGGGCCCATTAGATCCATGCGTGACTCCGGCACCTTGGAGGTGGTCGAGATGTCTTGACATTGGATGTGACATTACGGTTTGCTTTCCAACTGACATTCACCACAGACTCTCCCTTCATCAATATGAAGTCTTGGAATACCTCTGACAGCCTCCATGGATATGATCTTTTTCATCCCTCTAAGATGCAAATGACCAAGTTTTTGGTGCCACAGTTTAATCTCCTTTTCATCTTTGGCTATAGAGCACACAGAAGAAAAGTTAGTGTCCTCAGGCTCCCATAGGTAACAGTTGTCCTTTGATCTGACTCCTCTCATAACCACTTCTTGATCTTCATTGATTACAAGGCATTCAGACTGGTGAAGTTGACCTTGAATCCCATATCACATAGTTGACTTATGCTTATGAGATAGTGGCAGTCAAACCTTTTACCAACAACACTCCATTTAGGTTTGGATCTCCAGAACAGTCTAAGTTTCCAACACCTTTGATTTCTCCTTTAGCTCCATCTCCAAAAGTAACAAAACTAGTTGTATGAGGTTTGACATCATTCAGAAGGTTCTTGATTCGGTCATATGCTTAGAGAAACCATTTATCACATTACCGGTCTTCCTGGCGGAAACTCTAAGGGAGGTGTGAGCTATCGGGCTCGATCTTCTTCTTCCAACTTGAGTATATGGTACCTTGTTGGTCTTAGGCTTGACATAAGGATCTGATTAGGATACCCATGTAATCTATAGCAAAAGGCTTTATGTCCAAACCTTCCTCAATAATGACATCTCCATCTTTGAAACCTTTTCTTCATGTTTCTCCGATCTTGATGTTGAACCCAATGTTGTGACATCCTTTGACCTTTGGTTTATTAGATCTGTTCTTCTTCTTGTTATCAGCAAATTTCTTTGTAGTCACATTGTTCGCGTTAAAAGTGGCCTTGAGGGAATCGAATCAATTCGGATTCTCTAGCTCAAGCGATTTACTCTTTTGATTTGTTTATAAAGATGCATGAGCATCAAGCTTTATTATTTTCAACACAAGAAAAATGATTATGAAAAGGGAAAGCATTAATACCCTCAATTGATATGATATGCATTACGACTAGCGCGAACTAGGCGTGCGCAATGGGAGATTCAGGTAGGGGTTTGTTATATAAAGGGAATAGATGGAGCACCTAAATATATATAGTTATCTATAGCTTTATATATGAATAGGTTTGATATGTTTGTGTGTTTTAATTGCTATTTCTATGATTGGGAAAGTTTCTCCTTTGGATTTTAAGAAGTATAGATTATGTGGGATCCTAGGTTTTGTTTATTATTGTGCTCATAAGATCATTGGGATCTTACGCATACATATCCTTAATGGGAATTAAAGCATTTGTAGCTCGGATCTAAAGGGATCTATGGTTTGTTTGGTTTGAGGGAGAAAGAAATTTGCTCGGCAAGGATGAGACCTTGTGCCTACGTATTCTCAAAAGGATGTTGAGAAAGTCAGAGCAATCGTAGTTCCCACTTATGCTAGTGGAAGCAACAGGATGTTAGTGAGAGACAAAGACGAATGTCATCTTAATGAAAAATGTATCTAATCTATTTCATCACATACATTTTGAAAGGGTGATTGATTGAAATCTTTCATCGTAAGTTATAGGTGTTTTGCTTGAGTGTATAAGCGTTACCACTTACGAGTTTTAGAAAGATGTTTTTGAAAATGATTGAATCTTTTAATTGCAAGCATTGGGTGTTTTGCTTGAGTGTACAAGCGTTACCACTTACAGATTAAGAGATGTTTTTGAAAAGAGTTTGAAAAGTTTGAAAAGTTTTTGATTGTATGTGAAACGATAGATGAGATACTTCTTCCATAGAGATGTTAAACGTCTAAATCTCGAGGAGAAATTGATTGGATCAGGGGATGCTTTTAAGAAGCCAGCGGGTCCTTATGTTATTAAGAGGAGGCATTAGAGGGTCATCGAGGTCATCGAGGGTCCTTGTATGAAGCTCGAGAGGAAGCTATAGGGTATGGTGACTTTGGCTTTAAGAGGATTTCATAGGAAACCATCCTCTTAGGATTAAAGCAATTTCACGGAAATTATACTCTGAGTTCTATCCTAAGCGGGTGATTCTTTGTATTGGAAGCCCAATAGGAGGCTGTTAAGAGATTTCTGGTCTCTTTCTTTGTTTGATGCCCAAGAGGCTAAACTCAATGAGGAGTTCTTTTGAACGAAGCCCAAGAGGAGGCTAACTCAGCAGGGGAGTGTCGTTATTATATGAAGCCTAAGCGGAGGCTAAACTTAGATGATTGAGTTTTCTTATATGAAGCCTAAGAGGAGGCTGAACTCAGATAAAGTGAGTTACCTTGTACAAAGCCCAAGAGGAGGCTAACTCTGTGGGGAACTTAATGGTTAGACTAGTTGTTATGTTATAACCAGACAGTTATATAAACAACTATATGAAGTTTATTCACAGGAGTTTATGAAGGAAATATAAACAAGTGCATGTAAAATTTATTTACAAGAGTTTATGAAGGAAATATAAACAAGTGTGTGTAAAACGTGCGTTTAAAACAAGCGTAACTTGATTATTTACAAGTTGGATTGTGTACAAGGAATGAATATGTACGAGCAGTATTTTGTACAAGGAGATGTGGATGTACATAGGAGGTTGGGACTTACAACGTAAAGGAGGCCCATTGGTTTAAGCAGTTTCACGGAATAATGCTCCTTTTAATACAAATGGTATTGTGTATATATAACAAAGCGAAACAAAAGCAGACGAAGTTTATACATACTTGAGTATTTACAAAGGTAATTGTATTATGTACAAGTAAAAATTGGTATGTACATAAAATAATTGGATATGTACAAGGAAATATGTATGTACATAAAAGAATTTTGGGACTTACACCGTAAGGAGGCCCATGATCGGTTAAAATTCGAGGAAAAATGGTTGGTTTTATCTTCAAATCGGGTCGATCATGGAAAAAGAGTGTAAGTTTGTTGAAAAAGTTTTGGAAAGATCTTGAAAGTGTTTTTGAAAGATGAAATTTAATTACAAGAAGTTTGAAAAAGTTTCGGGCTTCGAAAGTTTGAAAAAACGCCTTTGAAAGTGCTTTGAAAAGTACTCAAAATGTATCGTTTTCGGCTCGATGAAAATATAATCAAACGAAAGTATTTTTGAATTTTTTTGACACTATCATAAAATATACATGTTAATTGACAAGTTTACAAAAAATCACCTCAAAATGAGGAGTTTTGATTGGGTTTTGAAAGAGTCAAAGTTTGAAAAAAATATGAAGAGAAAATGAAAAAGTTTGGCAAAAATGGTCCCAAGGCTACTCGAACCTGGGACCATTGGGCAAGGCGTGGCAAGGCAAAGTCTTAAGAGTGAGCTGGCAACCGTTGGGGCGGCAATACATCCGTGTATTGATTTCAAACCATGTTATAACGTTATAAACTTTATGTTTGAATTTGAAAAAACGCGCGTACTCATCTTCTTCTTCCTCGATCCTTCAATCAGCCATGGATTCTTTGTTTCTCAATGAAATTGCTCGATGTAAACATCAAACTTGATCGAAATTGAACCAGGAACATGATGATATGGGTTAATTTCATTTATTTTTAGTTTAACCTGATTAAATTTCCAGAAAACACGAAGAACCCTAATTCCTAAAAATCAAATTGAAATCGTGTGTGATTATGGAATTAAGCAATTAGTTTAGGGTTAATGATCAGTGATGGTGCAGAAACAAAATGGCCAAGAGCTTTTTGAACTGGAAGTTAGAAATCAAGGAGTTCGAAGTTTGAGTTCTTACCTCTTGAAGCTAAGATCGAAATCTTCAATAGAGTGTTTCCAGTTGTTGTTTAAGGATTGCTGGAGCACCAGTGAACTTCATGGAAGGTGTGAGGATAGTGCGCTTGCTTTCGAAATTGCTGGATCATTGAACCATGTCCACTTGCATATGCTTGAAATGAAATTGAATCCATGCTTGGAGATGTTCTGGATCAAAGTGATGGTTTGTATCATCCATATGGAGTATGTTGATGATGTTTGAATGATAAAAACCTGACTTGCTCGAGCCAAACATCGGTTTGAAAGTTAAAACAGTTTTGCAAGTTTGAAAATTTGAAATGCAATTCTGGTTTTAGTTATTCTTATGTTGATTTTAAGTTAGAAACCAATTACATATTGATTTTAAGACATATTAGACACCAAATCTCTCATGGTTTTCCACAAGTTTTGAAAATTGCAAAATTCTCACTTTTGAAACATAAAGCTTGAAATTCAAGAAAGAGAAAAGCTTGTTTTGGCATAGCTTTGGTGTAGTTTCAAATGGCAAACATGACCTCTATTTATAGGTCAAGATTCAGATTAGCAAGCAAAGAAGATTGGCTTGGATTTGGACAACTTGCCTTAGAGGGCAGGAAAGTCATTTTTACCATAAATGCAAAGGAAGCTTCCTTTTAACCATGGTTAAATAATTCAACTTGATCTTATCTCATCATAATTACTTTCCATCTGATTTTTATCAACTCTATCCTTCTTGGCTAGGTGGAAGGCTTCTAGAAGGAGAAAACTCAAAAAATGACTTGTAATTTTGAAGGTTGTACTTGAAAATCATGGCTTTTGGAGCTCTATGTTTCAAAATCAAAAGTATAGCTAGACACCATGGATTTGCAAGTTCTTGGAAATTTTGGAAATCTTGTTTCAAGGACTACAACTTTCATGTTTTGAGTTTTTCCTAATTCCAAATGGAACTATGTGAAAAAATGCCATGAAAGTAGGAAAAAATGTGAAATTTTAACACTTGGAAAATTTTCTAAGTGTTGAAAATTTTGACTTTTTGTTGACTTTTCCAAATTTCTTGATTTTTTATGATCATGATGGATCATTTGAAGTATTTTGATGATGGAAAAAGTTTTATCTTGAAAAAGTTGACCAAAAGTCAAAGTTTGACTTTTCAGTGCAGATGAAATTTCATCAGATGATCCAGAAATTGATTGATGAGAATTGTGCACTTCTGTGATGTTTTGAATCCAGAAATTAGGTCAACATGTTGTATTAGAGATATGAAGATCAATCTCCAAACAAAAAAGTCATTCATTGATCAGAAAATCAGTGATTGCTTATCCTCGATGAAAACCCTAATTGGTCGATCCTTGATAGATCATGAGGAAAAGTTGGATATCTGAAGATCAGAGGTTGATGATTTGATTAAGATAGATCAATTGAGGTGAGTGAAACTCAAACCCTAATTTATTACCTCTTGAATCAGATGAAAAATTGATGAAACCCTAATTTTGACACATAGAAGCCACACTGATTAATTACATTGGGCTATGATGCGATAATGCAAATGTAAGGTGGTAAATTAGGTCAAAATGGGGTATACAGATGCCCTATTTAAGTTTCTTTAACACGAGATATGAAGATGAATATCTTAGTCTCGATAGGTATGAAGAGACTTAAATATCAGAATACGCAAATTTTGGACCTAAGATACCAAAAGATGCGAATGATGCAAAATGATTGCAGAAAGTTCACCAAAGATATATCAAAGATTGATATGATGGGAAAAGATTTTGTGAGGATGACTCAATCTGTCTAAGAAAAGAGAATCCTGTTTGTTGGGAAACAAGCAATATGTTTTACTGGGAAAATATATTCACAATGGATGTGAATATCTGTTTCGCTTTGGGAAACGAGAAAGTTACCTTCTGTCAGCCTTGTGACAATGTTTAAGGTAAATGAAGATGATATTACCGATTATCAGCCTTGTGATAGTTTTATGGTAATGAGTTAGAAGATATTACCAATTATCGGTAGTGATAACTATAACAAGGTAATTTTGAGAAAATTTGGTATTGACCTTGTGAATAACGAGACAATGAGAAGCAACAGATCTCAAACGAGTTTCTATTCTCTCAGTTACAATCTTGCCAGGGATCTCTCTCCTGAGAAGATGCGGGCATTTTGATTGAAAAGACACAGGTTTTCTTTAGACAGAAAGACAAATGCGGAGATTTCCTGAACTTTCATAATTTGAACTTGCTAAGAAGAACAACCGTTTGATGATAAGTTTCAAGATGAAAAGGAAATAAGCTCAAAGGCGAGGCTATTGCTTATTGTTTGCAGGTAGATTTTTTTTTGTGAAATCTAATCCTGAATTGATTAGAGACGGGGTTCTGTCCAGGAATGAACTGGAAAGAAAAGGTCAATCAAGACTTCGTTCCCAATGAGGAATGATATCGGTGGGAACATGATAGAAAAAATTTATTTTACGCTTGGAGAGATGACATACCACACTTGTTTTGGGAAACAATGCAACCTAAGCAGTGATGTTGAAGCAAACATTTGAGAAATGCGAGGAATGCATTAATGATGCTATTATGTATGAATGTCATGAATGTCATATGCATGCTGACGATACTTGACAAGACAATAAAGAGGTATTAGGGAAAAGGACCACGTCAAAGTTCAAACAAATACTCAGCAAAATCTGCAACAAGGGTGTAGACATTACTGATGAAGGATCTGAGTTGCATGTTTTAAACTTTCTGAAAAAGGCATTTCATTGGCAACTTTCTTGGAATTCTTTTGGATAAGAATGTCGTCCTTTTGATCTCTCTTTGAGGAAAACACATGTGATTGTTCTATCTTTCAGAGGTCGAAACACTTTATGGAGAAAACTGTTGAAGTTTCTTCTATGTTCATAGTTTGATAAAAAATCTCGCTTTTATTTCAAAATTTTGAAGTAAAATTCATTTAAAACTTTTAGTTTCAAAAGTGATTTTCACAATAAAAGCGTTATTTTGCAAAATAGAATAAAGAAAGAATTGCAAACAAATGGGCACAAGGCTCAAATTTATTGATAGAATGGTAATCGACCAAAGGCGTGACTCCATGATCTATTTACAAGAGTTGGAAATGATAATTTATTGGGAAAAGGCTACATTGAAAGCAATAGCTATTATCCCTAACAACTTTGAATTCCAACGATGCTTGTTGCTTTAGAAGATTTTGATTGAAGATCCGTTGATGGAAGTTTCTTGATTGATCTGGTGATCACGATTACTTTGTCATTTTGATCCTTAATTTTTGCATAGATTGCCTTTTCGGGTTTCAATCTATCGGGATAATTCTTTTATTGTCTCTAATTTTTGCTGGACCGCCTTTTAGGTTTTAGGTCCACGAGGCGCTCTTTTTGCCTAAGCCTTTTCGGGTTTCGACTTAGCGGTGTTCTTTTGTTTTTAGACAAAGTATTTCTTGGTGCATCAGCATTCACGGGATCTGAGGTTCATCACCGTCCATGGTTGTGAGTCATAGCACCCTTGAGAAAAGCTTCTTTGCGATGTACACGCCTTCGTAATTAGGAGTCCATTTGCCCCTAGAATCTGGTTGAAAAGACAGAATCTTTTTTAAGCACAAGATCGCCTTCTCGGAATTCACGAGGTCGGACCTTTTTGTCGAAAGCTTTCTTCATCCTTCCTTAATATAGTTGTCCATGAAACAGAGCGGTCAGGCGCTTTTCTTCGATTAAGTTCAAATGGTCGTATCTGCTTTGACACCATTCGGCTTCAGATAACTTAGTTTCTATGAGAACTCTCATTGACGGAATCTCAACTTCTACGGAACCTTTGCTTCCATGCCGTATACTAGAGAAAGGAGTTGCCCTGTTGAAATGCGTCTTGAAATCGATACCCATGCGAGCAAATGGCGACATTCGTGCCACTCTTTGTAAGTGATGACCATCTTCTGGACGATCTTCTTGATGTTCTTGTTGGCAGCTTCAACGGCGCCGTTCATCTTTGGTCGGTAAGGAGATGAGTTATGATGCTCGATCTTAATTCCTCACACAGTTCTTTCATCATTTTGTTGTTCAAGTTCGATCCGTTGTTTGTAATGATCTTACTCGGAACTCCGTATCGACAAATGAGGTTGTTCTTGATGAACCTCACAACCACTTGTCTTGTAATGTTGGCGTAAGATGCTGCTTCGACCCATTTGGTGAAGTAATCAATAGCCACTAAAATGAAGCGATGTCCGTTGGACGCTTTTGGTTTGATCATCCAATCATGTCGATGCCCCACATGGAGAAAAGCCACGGAGAGGAAGGCGTTGAGTAGAGTCGGTGGCACATGGATCTTATCTGCGTAGATCGACACTTGTGACATCTCTTGGCGTGTTCTGACAATCAAATTCCATTGTTATCCAATAGTATCCTGCTCTCATGATTTTTACGGAATTGCATGTCCATTTGAATGGGTTCAAAGGATCCTTCATGCGCCGTGAATTATCGTATGCGCCTCGTGTACATCCGCATCGAGCAAGACCATGTCGAAGTTTCTTTTGTATAGCACATCTTCATTCAGGAAGAAATTTCTAGAAATCCTCCTTAGAGTTTTCCTATCTTTGTGCGATGCCCCGAGTGGGTACTCCTGAGTTTGAAGAAAACGTTTAATGTCGTGGAACCACGGTTTATCATCGAAGACTGCTTCAGTTGTAAATACATACGCAGGTCTTTCAAGGTGTCTGATACAGATCTTAGGCATATCGTTCCAACTGTTGACTTTGAACATGGAAGATAGGGTGGCCAAGGCGTCTGCCATTCGATTCTGATCTCGAGGGATATGATGCAGTTCAACTTTGTTGAAGAAAGTCAACAAACATCTTGCATAATCTTTGTAAGGAATCAAACCAAGATGATGAGTTTCATACTTGTCTTTGATTTGATTGATCACAAGGGCTGAATCTCCATATATGTCAAGGATCTTGATCCTCAGTCGATGCTTCTTGATACCCATGATACAAGCTTCATATTCTGCAATGTTATTGGTGCAATCAAATAGCAACCTGGCGGAAAACGGGATATGAGAACCCTCGGGAGTGATGATGAAAGCCCCAATTCCATTGCCAAAGACATTAACTGCTCCATCAAAAATTAAGCCCCATCTAGATTCTGGATCAGGACCTTCTTTAGGTAGCGGTTCGTCACAATGTTTCATCTTTAAGTACATAACATCCTCGTCGGGAAGTAATTTGAGAGGGTATTCGTTGATCGGTTGATAAGCCAAGTGATCGGCGAGAATGCTTCCTTGGCTTTTTGAGCACGGTCTTGGATGTCATATTCGGATAATAGCATACGCCATCGAGCAATCCTTCTGTTAAGCGGGCTTTTCAAAGGCGTACTTGATTGGATCCATTTTGGAGATTAACCAAGTCGTGTGATTGATCATGTCTTGGCGGAGGCGTTTGAAGCCCATACCAAAGCACAACATGTTTTCTCGAGCATGGAGTAGAGTTTCACGGTCTGTGAACTTTTTACTCAAGTAGTAAATGGCATGCTCCTTCTTCAGGTTTCATCTTCTTGTCCAACACGACCCATGGAATCTTCTAGCACGTAAGGTACATGATTAATGGTCTTCCTTGATTGGAGGAATCAATATTGGAGGTTACGCGGTATTCCTTGATCTTGTCAAGCGCTTTTTGCAATCTTACCACACAACCTCTTGATTTTTGCGAAGCTTGAATATCGTCCACAGGTAGCAGTCATTTGAGAGATAAATATGGAGATGTAATTCAACCGTCCAAGAAATCCTCTTACTTGCTTCTCTGTATGTGGTGTAGGTATTTCTTGAATAGCCTTGACTTTATCAGGGTCAACTTCAATACCTCTTTGACTAACGATGAAACCTAGGAGTTTTCCAGATCTTACCCCAAAGGTGCATTTGTTAGGATTCGGTAGATGAAATTTCCTTAGTCACTGAAACAACTTCAAGAGATATTCTATATGCTCTTCTTCAGTGTCAGACTTTGCTATCATGTCGTCCACGTAGACTTTGATCTCTTTGTGCATCATGTCATGAAAGAGAGTAGTCATCGCCCTTTGATAAGTTGCTTTGCATTCTTTAATCAAGCGGCATTACTTTATAGCAAAAAGTGCCCCATGGCTTGATGAAGGATGTCTTCTCCATGTCTTGGAGCCATTCGATCGATTATAACCGGAGAAACCGTCCATGAAGGAAAAGGCGTTGAACTTTGCGGTCTATCCACTAGCATGTCGATGTGGTAGTGGAAATCGTCTTTGGACTAGCTTTGTTCAAGTCCGGTAGTCAACACACATTCGACCTTTCCGTCTTTCTTGGAGGCGGGCACTATGTTGGCTAGCCATTAAGGATATTCGATGACGAAACTGCGTCGAGTTGCTTTTGAACTTCCTTTTGATTTTGTCGGCCATTTCGGGGTGAACTCTTCTCGATCTTTGTTTAATGGCGGACACTCGGTCTTAGTGGCAAATGATGCTCCATGATCTTTGGTATCTAAACGGCATGTCTTGGTAGGACCAAGCGAACACATCGACGTATTCTTTGAGAAGATCTATCGGTTTGTCCTTGGCGTTCTTTGTCGAGTAGAGCTCGATGTTTACTTCTTTTTGTCTTCCTCGAACCTAAGTTGATTGCTTCAAAAGGCTCTTTGTGAGGTTGAATGATTCTTTCCTCGTGCTTAACTAGCGAGAAATCTCATCGGATCTCTTCTTCAACTTCTTCCTCGGCGACTTCTTTGAGATTTCAAAGTTGGGAGAGAGCATAGAGTTATTGCGTTCAATGGATTTGTCCATCTGCATATTTGATTTATGTTTGATCAATTAACTCTTCTTTTTTTTTTTGAAAAAGTTAATGTGAAAATGTATGCAGATTATTATTATTATATTTTTCGAAGATTTTTATTGTGTTTTTTAGGATTATCATTTCCAAGAAAGGGTAAAATGAAAAACAAACACAAAGTGTGGAATCAAAACAACGCGTTTATTTATGATTCACAATATGCAGGGCCTAAAATACAAACTCATTTGTCTTGGGCAAGACAAAGAGAAATTATTTAAAAGCTAAACCCTATAAAACATCTCTTCGCTTTGGGCGAAGCGAGAGTTCAAAACAAAAGCAAAACAAACTACTTAGAACCATGCACATTAGTCCGAACTTCAACAGGCTTCCAATAGTAGCGAACTCCTTGGACATCAAGATACTCGCGTAGTTTTCCACTTGGCTTAGTTCTTGAATAGACTTTGGTCGTTGGTCGACCAGGCTTTGAAGACTACGGATGTTTGACCTTGCCTTTTGTCTTTGAAGCGATCTTCTTACGCTTGATGGACGGATCGAGAAGCATGGGATCTGACATATGTACTTTCTATTGGCATTCGTGTTTGAATCACGGGATGTACTTTCCAATCTTACGGTGAAGAGACTCATTGTCGTGACACTTTCCAATTCGTATCGAATCGTATCCACGATCTTGATAATTACGTTGATGTAGTGATAGTTAAGATCGGTTTAACAAATTCCAGGCGCATTAAGCGAGATCTACATTGGAACCTCAATTGGTTGATGAGATCGGGAAGATGTACACCTCTTACGGTTGACTAGGATACTCGAAAGAATCACCCCATCCGGTTGGTGGATATCTTCAATCGATTTTGAGCTTTCAAGCGCAGTGTATTTCACCATGTAGTCAAACTTTCCACTTGGTTCTCCCAAGGTATCCCAAACTTCAGAAGGGACAGGTGGATTTTCATTCTTTTGTAGGGACATGCCTTTGAATTGATTAGTCGGAGGATAAAATGGTGCGTACGATTCTTCCTGAGACACATATTCAGAGCTGGTAAGATAAGTGCTCCACTCTTCAGATCGAGAGAGATCATCTTCATCACCTTCATCGGTAAGAACGTTAACCTCCTGAAGTACAGGGTTTAGGAAACCCCCAATGTGGAATACTTCTCGGATTGGACGAAGTGTTTCATCCCTTTGATTGTCTTTAGGAAATACTGGAGCAAAACCAAGCTCGGCCTTTGTCTCGTTGTTGACATGTTTTATTACTTGTCTCTAACCTACAGCATTACCATCTTTCACTATTTGCGCCGCTTCTTTGTAAGAGGAGATAGATGATCTGCTTTTGCTTGTAGATTCATCTTCTAACGGATGTCCTTGGAACTGTGTCCCTTCAATGTCGTTGGCTGGGATGAAAGAAAAGTTGGATAAATGGCTTACTAGCAAAGCTTGTTCACCGATGATAGTTACTAGCTTCCCATTTGCTGTGAATTTTAGCTTCTGGTGGAGAGTAGATGTCACAGCTCCTGCTTCGTGTATCCATGGTCTTCCTAGCAAACAACTGTAAGCAGCTGGCACATCCATGACCTGGAAGGTGATTTGGAAAATATGCGGACCAATCGTCATGGGAAGATCGACTTCCCCAATAACAGATTTCCTTGACCCATCAAAGGCTCTTACCACTATGTCATTGAACTTCACCGGTGTTCCTTTGTAAGATAAACAAGCTAAAGTCGTTTTTGGCATTACATTTAAGGATGAACCGGTATCCACTAGTACGTTGGACAGAGAATCTGATTGGCAAATCATTGAGATATGCAGAGCTAGATTGTGATCTTTCCCTTCCTCCGGAAGTTCTTCATCACTAAAGCTTAAATTGTTACAAGCTGTTATGTTGCCTACAATTCCACCAAATTGATCTGTAGTCATGTCGTGATCTACGTAAGCTTGATCTAGAACTTTCATCAAAGCTTCTTGGTGGGCTTCGGAATTCAGAAGTAGAGATAGTATCGAAATCTTGGAGGGAGTCTGCATCAGCTGATCCACAACTCTGTACTCGCTTTTCTTGATTAGCTTTAAGATTTCATCGAAATCTGAGTTGACGTTGGTTCCATCAGACGATCCAACGTTTACATTTGGATTACCAATGGGAATCCTTGTGGGGTTCTCGGGAGGTGTATCAACTAGATTTTGCCTAACAATAGGAACAACAGGCGGCTTTGGTGGCAATGGAGTATGTACATGTCCACTTCGCGTTACTCGTCCGATCTTAGTTATGTTAACATTAGCTGAAAGGGTTGGCATGTGTTTCTCCTTCCCATCTTTTATCATAGTTGCACTGTATTGATAGGGAATTGCTTTGTTATAACTATATGGAGCAGGACCGGGTGAGCGGATCACCAAAGGAGACTGGGACCTTTGAACCGTTATATTCAATCTCCACATGCTTGGACACGTTGAAGCGAGGGGATAATGGCGTTTACTTGAGAATTTCGAGTTGATATACGAGACTAAAAGCTCATGCGGAAAATGCCTACCATATTCACGTCATAATCATTTACATTTACGAAGATCTATGTCACCAATGTCTAGTAATCGTTGAATATACGCTCTTATGGTTGGACATCCTCGAAAATCCTTGAAGCAGATTCTGCAAGCCGTGTAATCGTGTTTAGTGAAAGCACCCATTGTACTGTATGTATCATGGAGTTGTACCAAGATTTCTCTTATCATATTCACATCTGTGACAAGATACCGATCTGTATTCCTTAGTATCAAATTCACGGTATGTCCACTATGATTAGGAAGTGGATTTGCTTGCACGTTTGGATTTATATTTCTGAAGGAGAGAAGATTAGACCTTACTAACCTTTGTACTTCAGCTTTTAGTGCGATGCAATGCTCGAGATCATGACCCAGTGCCCCTTGATGAAAAGGGCAAGATACGTCTGCTTTGTACCACCATGGCAATTTGTTTGGTACCGGAGGTGGTGACCTTGTTTGCACAATATTCCTTTCTATTAATGCATGATATAATTCCGTGTACGTCATCGGAATTGGATCAAAATCTGAGACCACAGGCGCAGTTACGATTGTTGTATTCTTGAGCACATTGTCGAGTGTTGAGTTCTTTGGGCTGAAGCAATTCCTGTATTTGGACTTGTATTAACAGCGGGTGCTATGGCAGCTACCTGTTGTTGTCGGCTGACATTCTTTCGTGGTTTCCCTCGGGATACCATTCCTATGTCATGTTCCTTTTTCTTTGGAAAACTGGTTCCAATCTTCTTAGTTCCACTAGAAGATCCTATTTCTTTGACCAGGCGTCCTGTTCGAACTCCTTCCTCTAGCCGCATTCCCATGCTTACCATCTCGGTGAAATCTCCGGGAGCTCTGGCGATCATTCGTTCGTAGTAAAATGGGCAAAGAGTGTTTAAGAAAACCTTGGTCATTTCCTTCTCCTCTAACGGTGGGTTAACTTGGGCAGCAATTTCCCTCCAACGTTGGGCGTACTCTTTGAATGTCTCTTTTTCCCTACGAGACATGGGCGGAGTTGATCGATCGGAGCCATGTCGAAGTTAAATTTGTATTGTTGGACAAAGGCTTCGCCTAGGTCATTGAATGTTTGGATATTCGCCTCTAGTCCCATGTACCACTTGATGCGACCGGTGAGACTATCTTGGAAATAGTGAATTAACAATTGGTGATTGTCTTTGTACGTAGACATCTTCCTAGCGTACATCGTAAGATGACTCTGTGGATAGGAATTTCCTTTATACTTTTCAAAGTCAGGGACTTTGAATTTATGAGTATCCTTACGAGGAACTAGGCACAAATCGTGGGCATTCTTCCCAAACAATTCCTTTCCACGGATTGTTTTAATCTCAAGTTGCATCTTAAGGAGCTGTTCACGGAGATTCTCCATTGAGCCACGAGTTAGTGTTGTCGCTGGATTATGATAGAATTCTTAAATGCGATAGTGTGACTACGGGCGGGTTTGTCATAATCGGTTGAGAAACCGTCATAGTGACTTGTGGAAAGGTTACTCCATCTTTGTGGAGTAAGTGTTGAGTTACGTAAAGTAGGCACTTCAAGCGTGGTTGTTTGTACACGAGGAGTAGGTTGGAAACCGATGCGAAATTGAAAGGCATGCCCATGGATAACCTTCATCTTGAAGAGTGAACTCTTGGCTGATTGAAGCTGAGTAGTAGTGATCTACGAAATCGTCATTGATTTTGGCGCTCAATGTTGTTTCTTGACTTTGCGATTGCCAATTTACCAAAGTGAGTCTCTCCACCTCTTCTTGCAGTGTTGTCACGTGCTATGAAGCTCAACATTTTCTTGCTCAAAGCCTTCCATTATTTTCCTTCTTTTTGAGCAGTATTGTATATGCGAGTTGGTACGTGGGCGTGGTAGAAACTCTAAGATCACGACGACAGCGATCTTTTCCTTTACGGAAAAAATTCCAAAGATAAGACTCTAAACAATAAACTCGATATGCAAAGTATGATGCATGATTATGAATGCAAAGAGAAAAGAATTTCAAAATTTACGCTAAAGAGAAATTTACGGAAAATATTTGGATGGAAACACTTATTTTATTGATTATTGAAGAAAATTACAACAATTTTTGTTTTGAGCATAGCTCATACAATGATAAATGATAAAGCTAAAACTAAACTAATTAATCGTCCTCGTCGGATGAAGATCCAAAGCTTGATGTACCTTGACTTTAGGATTTCCTTCCCATAGTGAGCTTTCGTTCGACTTTCTCGGCTTTTAGCTTCTGATGACTTTCTTCCATTCGTCGGGGGCGGGATCGTGGTTGTCATTTCCTCAAGCTTTCTTTTTCTTTCTTTGATGTATCTTTTGATCGCGTTATCTTTCGTGAATCTTCTCATCTTTCTCCATGAGTCATTCATCTTGGAAGTAAAGCGTCTTTTCATGATCTTTGACACCTTCTTAAGCTTCTCATTTTGAGTCGGTCTTAAAACTTGTCTTCCAAAGCCTTTTCTCAAGCCTCATCTTGGCCAAAGCTTCTTGGTATTCTCCCATAGTCTCAGGGAAAAATTGTTGATCTGGGCTGTTGAGAACATGGGTTCCTCATAAGCATAAGGCATTGAATTCCTTTGCTCTTTTCTTTACCAAAGTGTAGATTTCCATGGCTACACAATTCCTTGCATTACCCTTTTCCTTCCTTCGGATGTGATGCCAAGCTCTTATCATTACGGCTTTCAAACCTTGAGAATCTTCCCTTCATGATAGAAGTAGCTCTCTCTTGTAAAACCAAGAGGTTTACTAGAGTTTGCATACCGAGTTGACGTCTCGCCAAGAATGGGTTGTAGTTGATTCCTCCTTTCGTACCAATGAGATGCGTTGGCAAATTCTCCATAACTTTCAATGATTTCCATCTCATTATGCAAGGTATACCAATGGATATAAATCGTTTGTAAGAGACATGAGTCTTGAGACCAATGCCAATCATCTTTGTTTCGCGGAAGATAGAGATTTAGGCAAGTGTGAGACAATCCATTTGAAGAGCAGTACACAACACACGATAGTTCCATCTCCTTGCGATTCCTATGATGAATGGAAATCGTGTCACCAAGCAAAGTGGGAGCAGGATTTCCAATCGGAAAAATCCTTATGGCGTTGATATCAACGAAACTTGGGATGTTGGGGAACAACACCAATCCATAGATGAGTAAAGCTAAAATAGCTTCAAAGGCTACCATACTACCGGCTTGAATTTAAGAGCCTTCTCCATTAGGAACTTTGAAGTTAGTCCTAAGAGTTTTCCTTTGGTAGTTAGGTTTTGTCTATCTCGATTTCTTTAAGTGAGTCATTGTTGCAATGGTGGTGACTTAGGAATGGCTTCAAACCATTGAAAGACACTTTGTAAATCTTGAGATACCTAGGATGTGTGCGTACTCTTCCAAAGTAGGCATCAACTGATAGTCAGGGAATGTGAAACAACGATAGATTGGATCGTAAAGCGAGCGAAAGTTTTGAGAAGTCCTTCATCAACGTTAGTGTTTAGGATAGTTAAAAGAGTTCCATAGCGTTTTACGAAATCCGAGGATCTTCTACCAAGGATGCTAACTCTTTTAACTTTCCTACATCGAGAATCTAAAGCTGTACTTCTTGGTGAATCTTCCTCGGCGTCCATCACTCTAACCTAAAATATTTACAAAGAAAAATCTCTAAATTCTTTGGAAATGGGAAGAAAATAAGTTTTTGAATGAATGCATGAATGCTACAAACATGGTTAGTAGTTATACACACGTTCAAGCGTTGAAGTCACGAGCATGAGGCCAACAATAAGAACCAAGCGTGGGTAAGTTCTAAGGGCTTATTCATCGTGAAGCGGGTTCTCACGATATCTGAGCTCAACGCTTCTCTTTGAAATATTATCGGTTTGTTGAATACTCGAAGTCCAATAATATTTTCAAGAAAAACTACTTTGATCGTAGTCTCGCATGACAATTATTCTAAGCTTACGCTGAATAATTTATGCACTACATCCTAAATGGCGGGATGGGTTATGTGTTCTCAACCACTCGACCGTTAGTTCTCTCGAAAGCAAAATGTCTTGCAAATACTTGCTAAACACAAATACTCCCAACAACCTCCTTTGAGAGAGGATCTCAAATTAACTCCGTAAGTCTTGAGACTTATCACAAGTTAATAGGACTATACCCCACCTAGATCTTAAAATGTTTCTTAAATCGGGTTAGGATTTCTTTCCATCGAGATGAAATCGCGAAAACACACAATAAAGAAAAACAAACATATGCACATGAAAGCTTAACCCTTTTTCTTTTGAAAACAAAAAAAAGCTTGATGCTCTTGGCGAGTCACATTTTTGAAAATCAAAATTTAGCGTATTCCCAGTAGTCGCCATTTTTATTCGCGTTAAAAGTGGCGTGAGAATCGAATCTGGTCGGATTCTCTAGCTCGAAGCGATTTACTCTTTTGATTTGTTTATAAAGATGCATGAGCATCAAGCTTTATTATTTTCAACACAAGAAAATGATTATGAAAAGGGAAAACATTATACCCTCAATTGATATGATATGCATTACGACTAGCGCGAACTAGGCGTAGCGCATTGGGAGATTCTGGTAAGGGGTTTGTTATATAAAGGGAATAGATGGAGCACCCTAAATATATATAGTTATCTATAGCTTTATATATGAATATGTTTGATATGTTTGTGTTTTAATTGCTATTTCTATGATTGGGAAAGTTTCTCCTTTGGATTTTTAAGAAGTATAGATTATGTGGGATCCTAGGTTTTGTTATTATTGTGCTCGCAAAGATCATTGGGATCTTACGCATACATATCCTTAATGGGAATCGAGCATTTGTAGCTCGGATCTAAAGGGATCTATGGTTTGTTTGGTTTGAGGGAGAAAGAAATTTGCTCGGCAAGGATGAGACCTTGTGCCTACGTATTCTCAAAAGGATGTTGAGAAAGTCAGAGCAATCGTAGTTCCCACTTATGCTAGTGGAAGCAACAGGATGTTAGTAAGAGACAAAGGCGAATGTCATCTTAATGAAAAATGTATCTAATCTATTTCATCACATACATTTTGAAAGGTGATTGATTGAAATCTTTCATCGTAAGTTATAGGTGTTTTGCTTGAGTGTACAAGCGTTACCACTACGAGTTTTAGAAAGATGTTTGAAAATGATTGAATCTTTTAATTGTAAGCATTGGGTGTTTTGCTTGAGTGTACAAGCGTTACCACTTGATTAAGAGATGTTTTGAAAAGAGTTTGAAAAGTTTGAAAAGTTTTTGATTGTATGTGATGTGATAGATGAGATACTTCTTCCATAGAGATGATAAGCGTCTAATCTAGGAGAAATTGATTGGATTAAGGGATGCTTTTAAGAAGCCCATGGGTCCTTATATTATTAGCCAAGAGGAGGCATTCGAGGGTCATCGAGGTCATCGAGGGTCCTTGTATGAAGCTCAAGAGGAAGCTATAGGGTATGGTGGCTTTGGCTTTAAGAGGATTTCAGGAAACCATCCTCTTAGGATTAAGAGCAATTTCAGGAAATTATACTCTCAGGTTTTATCCTAGCGGGTGATTCTTTGTATTGGAAGCCCAATAGGAGGCTGTTAAGAGATTTCTGGTCTCTTTCTTTGTTTGATGAAGAGGCTAAACTCAATGAGGAGTTCTTTTGAGCGAAGCCCAAGAGGCTAACTCGGCGGGGAGTGTCGTCTTATATGAAGCCTAAGCGGAGGCTAAACTCAGATGATTGAGTTTTCTTATATGAAGCCTAAGAGGAGGCTGAACTCAGATGAAGTGAGTTACCTTGTACAAAGCCCTAGAGGAGGCTAACTCTGTGGGGATCTTAATGGTTAGACTAGTTGTTATGTTATAACCAGACAGTTATATAAACAAGTATATGAAGTTTATTCACAGGAGTTTATGAAGGAAATATAAACAAGTGCATGTAAAATTTATTTACAAGAGTTTATGAAGGAAATATAAACAAGTGTGTGTAAAACGTGCGTTTAAAACAAGCGTAACTTGATTATTTACAAGTTGGATTGTGTACAAGGGAATGAATATGTACACGAGCAGTATTTATGTACAAGGAGATTTGGATGTACATAGGAGGTTGAGACTTACACGTAAGGGAGGCCCATTGGTTTAAGCAGTTTCACGGAATAATGCTCCTTTTAATACCTATGGTATTAGATGTATATACAAGCGAAAGCGAAAACAAGCAGACGAAGTTTATGCATACTTGAATATTTACAAAGGTATCATATTATGTACAAGTAAAAATTGGTATGTACATAAAAGAATTGGATATGTACAAGGAAATATGTATGTACATAAAAGAATTTTGGGACTTACACCGTAAGGGAGGCCCATGATCGGTTAAGAAATTCGAGGAAAAAGCGAGTTCGGTTTATCTTCAAATCGGATCGATCATGGAAAAAGTGTAAGTTTTGAAAAGTTTTGAAAAGATCTTGAAAGTGTTTTTGAAAGATGAAATTTACTTACAAGAAGTTTGAAAAAGTTTCGGGCTTCGAAAGTTTGAAAAAACGCCTTTGAAAGTGCTTTGAAAAGTACTCAAAACGTATCGTTTTCGGCTCGATGAAAATATAATCAAACAAATGTATTTTTGAATTTTTTTGACACTATCATAAAATATACATGTTAATTGACAAGTGTACAAAAAAATCACCTCAAAATGAGGAGTTTTGATTGGGTTTTGAAAGAGTCAAAGTTTGAAAAAAATATGAAGAGAAAATGAAAAAGTTTGGCAAAAATGGTCCCAAGGCTACTCGAACACAGGACCATTGGGCAAGCGTGTAAGCAAAGTCTTAAGAGTGGCAGCAATTTGGGCAATACATCCGTGTATTGATTTCAAACCATGTTATAATGTTATAAACTTTATGTTTGAATTTGAAAAAACGCGCGAACTCATCTTCTTCTTCCACGATCCTTCAATCAGCCATGGATTCTTTGTTTCTCAATGAAATTGCTCGATGTAAACATCAAACTTGATCGAAATTGAACCAGGAACATGATGATATGGGTTAATTTCATTTATTTTTAGTTTAACCTGATTAAATTTCCAGAAAACACGAAGAACCCTAATTCCTAAAAATCAAATTGAAATCGTGTGTGATTATGGAATTAAGCAATTAGTTTAGGGTTAATGATCGGTGATGAGAAACAAAGCGGCCAAGCTTTTGAGCTGGAAGTTAGAAATCAAGGAGTTCGAAGTTTGAGTTCTTACCTCTTGAAGCTGAGATCGAAATCTTCAATAGAGTGTTTCTAGTTGTTGTTTAAGGATTGTTGGAGCACCAGTGAACTTCATGGAGTGTGAGGATGGTGCACTTGCTACGAAATTGCACGGATCATTCCAACCAAGTCCACTTGCATATGCTTGAAATGAAATTTGAATCCGTGCTTGGAGATGTTACAGATCAAAAGTGATGGTTTGTATCATCCATATGGAGTATTTTGATGATGTTTGAATGATAAAAACACAACTTGCTCGAGCGAAACATCAGTTTTGAAAGTTAAAGCGGTTTGGCAAGTTTGAAAATTTGAAATGCAATTCGGTTTTAGCTATTCTTATGTTGATTTTAAGTTACAAACCAATTACATATTGATTTTAAGACATGTTAGAAACCAAATCTCTCATGGTTTTCACAAGTTTTGAAAATTGCAAAATTCTCACTTTTGAAACATAAAGCTTGAAATTCAAGAAAGAAGAGAAAGCTTGTTTGGCATAGCTTTGGTGTATTTTCAAATGGAAAACATGACCTCTATTTATAGGTCAAGATTTCATATTAGCAAGCAAAGAAGATTGGCTTGGATTTGGACAACATGCCTTAGAGGGCAAGAAAGTCATTTTTGCCATAAATGCAAAAGGAAGCTTCCTTTTAACCATGGTTAAATAATTCAACTTGATCTTATCTCATCATAATTACTTTCCATCTGATTTTTATCAGCTCTATCCTTCTTGGCTAGGTGGCAAGGCTTCTAGAAGGAAAACTCAAAAATGACTTGTAAGTTTGAAGGTTGTACTTGAAAATCATGGCTTTTGGAGCTCTATTTTTCAAACTCAAAAGTATAGATAGACACCATGGATTTGCAAGTTCTTGGACATTTTGGAAAGCTTGTTTCAAGGGCTACAATGTTCATGTTTTGAGTTTTTCCTAATTCCAAATGGAACTATGTGAAAAAATGCCATGAAAGTAGGAAAAAATGTGAAATTTTAACACTTGAAAAATTTCCTAAGTGTTGAAAATTTTGACTTTTTGTTGACTTTTCCAAATTTCTTGATTTTTTATGATCATGATGGATCATTTGAAGTATTTTGATGATGGAAAAGTTTTATCTTGAAAAAGTTGACCAAAGTCAAAGTTTGACTTTTGGTCTGAGATGAAATTTCATCAGATGATCCAGAAATTGATTGATGAAAATTGTGAACTTCTGTGATGTTTTGAATCCAGAAATTAGGTCAACATGTTGTATTAGAGATATGAAGATCAATCTCCAAAAAAAAAAGTCATTCATTGATCAGAAAATCAGTGATTGCTTATCCTCGATGAAAACCCTAATTGGTCGATCCTTGATAGATCATGAGGAAAAGTTGGATATCTGAAGATCAGAGGTTGATGATTTTATTAAGATAGATCAATTGAGGTGAGTGAAACTCAAACCCTAATTGTTTACCTCTTGAATCAGATAAAAAATTGATGAAACCCTAATTTTGACCTGTAGAAGCCACACGGATTAATTACATTACGGCTATTAGTGATGCGATGATGCAAATGTAAGGTGGTATATTAGGTCAAAAATTGGGGTATGACACACATATCCTGAACCAGACACATTTCCTTCCTTATGTTGTGACATCTACTTTAACATTGGTTTGCCAGGCCTGTTCTTCTTTTTGTCACCAGGGTTTCTTTGCGACCACATATCCTAGACCATGCATATTTCACGCATTTTGTCGGTGAAGGATTTCTTCCAACTTATCGGTTCGGTTATCGCATCTTGGAGACTTGGTCATCGATCAAGTTTGAGTTCAACACTATAATTTCCTTTGAGATGACTTATAGTAGCGATGTTTTCCTTCTTCTCGACCTCGACTTCACATTCTCACCTCGACTTCACAATTAGCTTTTACATTTCTCATTTTGCTAACATACTTGACGCCGATACCTGACTTCGTAAGTTTCAACAAGCTCTTCAAATGTCGCTTCCTCATCACTAGAATCATTATCAGAGTTACAAACTCCAGAGAGAGCAGTAACAAGTTTGGCAACTTCTTCCTCAGAGTCACTTCCTGAGTCACCATCAGACCAAGTGATAGCCATTCCTCTGCTTTGACTTCCCTTTTCTTCAGACTTGGATCTTCTGTTGGAGTCATAGGTTCTGCTAATGTCAGATGGAATGTTCTTGACATTGGACCTTGACTTTGGATCAATTCTCTTGATGAGCTTGTTGAACTGTCTTCCAAGCATAGCTATTGCTTAAGATATCTTATCTTCATCATCCTCCTTGCATTCCTCTTCAGTATTGGATACAAGGGCTATGCTCTTGTTCTTCTTGTCAACATTGTCATGATCCCCATCTCAAATGTACGAAGTGATCCAATAAGTTCATCAACCTTCAGGTGCGGATATCACGAGCTTCCTCTATAGAAGTCACTTTCATTGCAAACCTTTTGGCAAGGATCGAGAATCTTTCTCACCGACTTTGCTTGACATATTTTCTCCCAATGCTCCTGAGGTGTTGGCAATCTCCAAGATGTTCATGTGCAACTCATGAATGGTCTCATCTTCCTTCATCTTCAGATTCTCAAATTTAGTAGTGAGCATCTGAAGTCTTGACATTTTCACCTTGGATGTACCCTCATGAGTGGTTTGAGAGTGTCCCAAACATCCTTGGCGTTCACCTTGATGTACTAGTCGAAGATATTTCTGTCAATTCCATTGAATAAGGCATTCAATGCTTTAGAATTTCCCAGTGCTAGCTCTTCTTCTTCTTTGCTCCATTCTTCCTCAGGTTTCAGACTAGTAGTCCCATCTTTCTCAAGCTTGGTAGGATATTTCCATCCTCTGTCGTGCTCTCAAGCTTTAATGTCCAATGACTTCAAAAGGCAACCATACGAGGGTTCTAGTAATCATAATTAGATCCATCCGAATGGGTGGTCTACTTCAAATCCTCCTTCCTTGTCCATAATGCGGAAACTATTATCCTAGATCTCACCCAAAAATAACAGGCAGGGTGCCTACTCTGATGCCAATTGAAATTCCTGGCGGTAGATCGTGATGTCACAAAGAATGTTATGACACGATGTCGACACTCATTAACAATTCACACGATTAATTGAAGCAGTAAAAACACAAACAATTGTTTACCCGATTCGGTGTGTAACTACACCTACATCGGGGCTACCAAGCAGGAGGAAATTCACTATTAGTAGAATTAATTCGGGAATAAACCAACGGTTTATCTCCTTCATTAAGACCTATCAATGCAACTTCAATCTAAGTCCTACTTAGACACGAGTTCTACTCACTCCCCCTTAATCACAGTGATATCAACCTATTGATTAATTGAATTGTGAAGACACTCTTCAATAAACAAACTTGATTTTACTTCAAAGCTTTAATCAAGAGACACAACACTCGTGCTTCAAAGCTTTGAGTGATAAACAACCCTTACAACCAAATCCTAGTCAAGGCACTTATCAATTGATAATTGCTTGGCTCACAAAGTAACTAGAATACACAATTAACAAGCTGCTAAATCTTAATACAGTCCAAGAGCGCGAGTAAGGTTCTTTTCCTATTATAGAAGCAATCCACAGTAACTTGGTTTGGGCTTCCATAATAATAGCTAGGGTTCACTTAATTAATCCTAAAGACTTGGTCTTTTTAACAAACCAATTTAGGGTTATCTAAGATTAACCAAATAGCCACGTGAGCATGTAATCTAATAACATAAAACATAATAAAAAAATAGCTCAACAGAATTCCTGAAAACTCTCAGGAAAAGTGAATCTGCAGAACAGCAAATGTCACACAGAATGTCATAACATCGGTTATGACATCAGTCAATCTTCTGAAATTCCGGCTGACGATTAGCTTCGATGAGGCTGTACTTGAATCATTCTTCTTATGCAGAATTTATCTTCAACTCTGAATGTCATGACATCAGTCAAGACATTGTCATATCCTAGTTTTACCAAAAATTAATGCCAACTTAAAAACACTTACAGAAATTATAAAAAAGAAATAATAATAATAGGAGATAAAAAAGGGAACAAAACGTTCCCACTCCTAAATTTCTCTAAACTATTTTTTTTAATTTTAAGTTTGAATGAAATAAAATAAAGGAAAAAAATCAAGTAAACTAATCAATTAAATAAATAAAATAAAATAAAGAGAAAATAAAGTATATAAAAACGTGGAAAACTTCCCTAGTTTCTCTCTTAATTTATTATTACTATATTTTTAATTAGAATTAAATGAAAATAAAATTGTTGCAAGAAAGTAGGTGACTATTTGACCACAATCAAAATTCCACATTTGACAAAACAATTCTAAAAAGAATATAAAAAGAGTGAAACAAAACAATATTACTCTCTCTCATCAATCTCTTCTCTCAATTCTTTTAATTATTCCATTAAATCTCCTTTAATTTTCAAGGAACAACACCTATTACCTGCAGAAGGGGAAATGGATCCTCGGAGACGGAAGGAAGACGCGAGCTTGGAGCGATGTGTGGATTGACAATGCTCGGATTCTGGAAAATGAGATTCTGGTAATACCTTTGGAACTGAGACATGCTACTGTTCATGATCTAGTGGGAGTGGATGGAAACTGGAACTGGAGATTATTGCAGTGGCTACCGGTGGATATTAAGCACAGATTTTCGGCTTTTATTCCGCCTCAAATGGCTGGTGGCGATGACAGATTTATGATAGCAACGGAGGAAGACGGTTCTTTTAAGATGAATACCATGTATAACTTTGTGCGAGAAGATTGTGAACTGGTAAACCGGGATGTTTGGAGCATGGTGTGGAGTCTCAAGTGCATGAGAGGTTAGGAGTTTATGCGGATTCTTAATCATAACAAGTGACAATTGAGGCGAGTCAATGTGGGTATGGTTTAGATGGTGTAAATTGTGGGGCTGCGAGTGAGACGGCCATGCATATTCTTCGTGATTGCAAAGCAGTGAAGCATATTTGGGAGAATAACGTGCCGCATCAGATTGCTACAGTGTTTTTCCAGGCTGAATGGAGAGAATGGTTAAGTATCAATATTAATACAAAGTTACATGGTGAGGAGGGATTGAATAGTTATTGGGCTACTTCTTTGTCATATGATGCAGGTTGGAGAAATAAAAAATTCATCTAGATGACTATGTTAGACCGGTTCATCGCAGGATGTGATTTTGCAACAAATCATTAGATATAGAGACGCTATGGTATTACATAGGAAGGTTATAATCGGCACGTCGGTAGATAAATATGTTAAATGGTATCCGCCTAAACTATCCTTCATGAAAGTTAATGTTGATGGTGCGACAGATATTACGGGTTTGTCGGGGTGCGGAGGGATATTGAGAGATGAGCTTGGGAACTGGTGTGGGATCTTTATTAAATTTATCGGTTTGTGTAACCCCTTGACGGCGGAATTATGGGGTATTTTGACAGGTTTACGTATGGATATTGATAGTGGTTGGAGAAGAATTGAGGTTGAGGCCGATTCATCGATGGTGGATATGTTGAGTTTGAAAGGGAAGAAGCGGCGGGTTTCTAACGCCTTGGTGAATTCTATAAGACAGAAATGTCTCGTCTGGAAGTTGTGACAATCCATCATGTCTGAGCTAATATGTGTGCTCATTTTCTAGCTCAAGAAGGCAAGATTATTAGAGGAGATATGGTTTTTCATCATAGTATTCCTAGTTGGTTGCAACATGCGATTGTTTTTTATTCTAGTGGTGTTGGTACTGCTAGAATGGTTAGATCTTAATTTCCTGTTTGGGCTCCAGCCCTCCTTTGTACCAAAAGAAAAATAAATAAATCAAATACTCTCTCTCTCTAATTAAACTAAAAGCCACACACTTGTTATCTCTCTTCAACGTTCCAATTTCATCGCCATTTTTCTTTTGCTTTCATATCCTCTTTACACTACTTTGCCATGGCTTCTCTGTTGCTTCATCGTTTTATCTTTCTCTTAAAATTTCCGATGCCACTTCCTTTCTCATCCAACGATTCCCTCTGAACAAAACCTCTATCAAAATAAACTAAATCCCTAACTCCCAAATTAAATCTTATAACCCCAAATCAAATTATGATATTTACAAACTACAAAGGTGTCAATCGCAGAAATTAATGGAAACAGAATACGAGTTTAAAGAAAGAAGAAGGTATGTGAATTCAACTCAGTTCTCTGATTCTTCTTCGTCTATGGTTGCTTCTGATTTCTGTTTCGCGATTCTGCTTTTGTTGCAGATCTTCTTTTTCTAGTTTAGATCTAGTTTTAAGGAGGGTCGTGGAAACGAAGATGGAGCGTGTTGGCCTTGGGACGGTGAAGGTAGAAAGCAGCAGTATTAACGATCGTGGTTGAACAATAGTTGTGAGGTTGGCTTGTGATTTTCTAACGAGTTTAAGTTTGACAGAGGGAGCTTGTGAGTGAAGGGCGTTTTAGAGTGAATCGTTACGGTGTGTGTGTAGTGTGGTATTTGAGTGAGGATTGAGGATAAGAACAAAGGGACAATCTGTACAATGCTAGCTGTGAATTTGTTAGAATTTGAGTAGTGGAGCAGGATAGGGGGATAGTGTTATTGCAGGTACAAGTAGTGGAGAAGAGCAACTGCAGAGTAGTGGAATTGAGATGGTGAAAATGCTTGTACAATTTTTTGATTTCTTGCTTTTGTATTTTGCATATTTGTATATGCATGATGGTGGTGATACACGACAGACAAGAAAAGAAAAACAAAACCAACCCTTTTTTTTAGAATTTAATTGATACAATATCTAAAACCTGTATTATAAATAAAAATTGAATCATACATAGAAAGGTAATATTAAGTTAACCTGTATTCTAATTATGTTTTATGTGCACAATAATAATAATAATAATAATAATAATAATAATAATAATTAATAACTAAAATCTGTTGTATTTTTTTTTTTAAATGAGGAAAAGATAAAAGAATATTAAGAGTAGTATAAAATATAAATTTAATATTGTATTCTTAAAAAAAAATAAAAATTGTTTTATAATACAAATTAAAAGTGTAAAGATAAAACCAAAAATATGAATTTCAATAGAAACAAAAAATACAATTTTAGATCATACTAAAAATTTAGTGCAAATCGATGGAAATGGCTTTAACACGGGATTGATTAAAAGCGAAATTAATCACAAAATTCAAAGGATACAATGATGCAAATGTGAATGAATGCGATGTTTATATAAGATTGTCATCAAATGATAAAATATGGCATGCTAATGATTAAAAAATTAAGGGTGAAATTTAGGGTGTGACCTTGAGAACTTCATACATTGCTACCCATCCGAATTTTAACATCTCTTCAACGACACAAATATTCTTTACTCACAAAGCATTATTCTATAGAAACTAGAAAGGGAAAGTTGAAATTCTGGTATAAGATATGAGATGTCGATGGTAATGTCACGACACTTATATCTGCTTAGAACACAGTTAAATAGAACAGAATATAATAGTGCAGAAAGTAATAAAAACACCCAGAGTTGTTAACCTAGTTCGGTTCTAACTAACCTACATATGGGGGCTTCCAAGAAATGGATGAAGTTTACCATTAGTAGTATTAATTTGGAGCTAAACCTTCCCTGTTTACACCTCCTCACTTAATCAAACTACCCAGTAACCCTTCTACCTAAGATACCACAATTAGATATGAGAGTCCTCCGCTCACTCCCTCAGTACCACAACCCGTGATACTAAAAACAACTAAAAACTGAAGATACTCTTCAAAGACACACAATCACGCTTGCTTCAAAGCTTATGGTGATTGAAAACTAACAACTTAAAAACATCCTTCTCAAGTAGCTAACAAGAAAGACTCACAATTAACAACTAACAACCAAAACAATGAACAACCAAAAATAAAAACTAAAACTCTCTAAACTGGAACAACCAACTTCAAAGTAAGGATTGCATCCCTTTAAATAGAGTAACAACAATTAGGGTTGCTTTACTCACAAGTCTTCAGCGCCTCCTATCTTCTCTCCATGAAACCAGGATATTAAAACTCCAAAGATATTGCTGAAGACATTTTACCAGTTTCCTTAATCGAAGCACACAATTAATAACAAACTGACTTCCTAAAAATTCTACACTTTAGTCAGTTACTCATGTTAGGACATCTGCTATGACATCTGCTACTTCAGTAAACTTCACGACAGTTCTTAGCAGAATGTTTTACCAAGATTGCTGTCAATCAATAGAACCAACAAACTCCCCCTTTGGCAAATTTTGGCTAAACCATTATTTGGGGTGTAGGCCATCCAATTAAAATTTCATTCAAGTGCATACATCAGAGCAGCATAGTAAAAACATCATCACAACCAAAAAAAGAGTTAGCAGCGGATAATTAACATAGATGTTACAACATCAGTTGGAACATTCAAAGATGCAATATTTACTCCCCACACCACACAAATGCATAATTGTGATTCAAAACTTTGCTCCCCATGCGACTTCTCCTCACATAGTATATTCAGTGATACACAATCAACAATAAACATTTTAACTTTTCATGTCAGCAATTAACATTAACTTCTTCTTAGCATGAGAAGCACACAATTCACATCACAGAATGTGAATCACAACAGCAGTTCCTCCTTAGCATTATCTTCACATCAACTGCTCACACATGAAAACACACACAAAACAAACACAAAGCAATCATAGGCACTCATAAACGCTCACAACTGCAACAACTCACAACTGTTCCCATCAACTTAATGTCTAATCACTCTAAACACTCATATTCTCCCCCTTTTTATCCATAATTTGGCCAAACAAAAAACCAGAAAACCAGTCAACATTTTCAGCATTTTCAGCATAGTGAGTTCTCTGCAGAACTAGCAGACTCTACTCTTCCTCCACTTCCTGCACTTTCTTCTTATTCTTTTGATCCAACTTCATAAGAGCTCTGAGTTCCCGAGCTGCTAGCTTCTTCCTCTGGTGCCTCTTTAGCAGCACTTGCAGCAACATTCTTCTTCAGAATTTGGATGGTCTCTTCAAGTTTTAGCTTCCTTGTTGTGCTTATGCGTATGACCTCATCCAATTCTCTGCAGGTTGAATTGAGTTCAACAATCACATCCTCTTTCTTTTCAGTATTGAGTTCAGCACCTGCATATGTTGAGACAATGTTTGGGACATGTGCTCCAACAAACAACTTCTGGTGGAAAAACGAGGGGTAGCTCTTTTGCATTCAGCATCCAAAGTTGTAGACTGAATTTTAGGATATTGGTGCATAAGAATTCCACTTAGGAGAGTGGGGAAAGCTATAGGTAGCTTTGTTGCACACGTGTCAGCATGCTTCAGAGTTTGCTCATAAATATAAGTACCATAGTAAAATGGTATCTTCATCCCAACTGCATAGATAAATTTTCCCAATCCCATTGATATGGTTGAGGTGTGGTTGGTTGGCACCCATTTTGCTGCTCCAATTCTATATAGAATTGCATATTTCAAACTCAATTTTCCAGCAGCTGGCTTCTCTTTCATAGGCCAGGACTTGACTTTGTTTGCAGTGATGGTCCTGCACAACTGGTCATCAGTGACTTCAATCTCACATCCTCCCTTCTCACTTCTTCCTAGATGTTGATTTATAATAGTAGGTGAGAACTTTACACATTTTCCTCTGACAAAAACTTTATGAAACTCTTCACTTCTCTTGTCATCACAATCTTCAGGTATGTTGACTATTAATTCCTTGACCAAGGTTTCATAGCACTTTGATAATTTTGGAAATGTCTTAATTAGACCTGCTTTAGATATCAATTTCGTTACTTCATTGTGATCCAACGTATCCTTTCATAACTCCCTTTCCAAGGCCAGTCTCCTCTGATATATATTTCCATCTTGTCGTAAATTTGATGGAGTGAAAACTGATGTTGTTAGTATGAGCATCAGGGACATTGTCAGTGGTCCTCTGAATAATGGACTTCTTTACAGGTGAGTTTTCTGGGACATCAGTCTCGACATCATAATCAGAATCAGATTCTGATCTCACTTTTCTCTTGTTTTCTAATGGAGTCGCCTTGTTCCAACCTTTAGGAGGTCCATACATAACCTTCTTCTTGACAGGTTTTGATGGAGTATTAGAAGTAACAGCCTTGCCTTTTCTTGACTCCAGTCTCTTTGCAATTCCAAGGTTGACATTTATGATAAGCTCATTATCAGACATATTTTCTACATCTATGACATCATCAGCTGCATCTTTCTCAGTCCTTTGATCAGTTGAATCAACAAACTTTTGTCAAAGAGTCTTCTTCAGGGATGATGTTTCAACATTAGTTGTGACTTCATCAAGAGGAGTTTCTTTTTCAAGATTCTCTTCAGAAGACTCTTCTTCCCTCACAGATGATTTGGTGTGCTATTTTTTAGTAGATTCACCAGGAATTTGATTAAGAGGGATTGTGATCCCTTCAACAAGTAACCATACTTTTAGGGTATTGGCAACCATTCTCCTTATGGACATGTCTACATATCTTGTATCTTGATTAATTTCATCATTAATAGGTGATTTAGATGCATTACCTCCAATTTGAACAGATGTATCCCTTGGTTGTCTTGTACGATGTGTGCGGAGCTTTTTAGGGCTTTCCTCCGAGAAATGAATGGTAGAGAGAGGAACAATGTCTAAGGCTTCTTCAGATGACACATTCTCGTTGTTGTTGCTTGATATTGGTGCATTGTGATGAGACATTTTGATGGTATAGTGTGAAGGAGTGATTCTCTAAGGGTTGTAGGTGAATAATTTGAGGTTTGCAATAATAGTATAGCGTGTGGTGAAACTGTGAGAAATTTTAACTTGGGTTGGCCTTTTTATATATTGCGCCTTATGTTGTAATATCGTTGAGTGATATTTTGAAAAATTAGGCCACTTAATGACATTTCCACACGCTTTTAATTGCTATAAATTCTTTAGCAAACAGACCCCTTACTCTCTTCTTGATTATTCATATACATCCCATCCTCTTGGTGACAATTGACCAACTTCATTACGAAAATTTAGGATAGATTCATATCTTTTCCTTCAGCAGATTGACCATTAACTGTGGTTAAGTTGCCCGATGTTATGAGATTCATTGGGACATTATAATCTGTTGAATTCTGATTAGTCTTGTCCTTTAGGTAATCTTTGATCATAATCTGTTTAACTTCCACACATATGTTGTGATTTTCCTCCAGGGGAACCCATAGGTAGCAGTTGTCTTTCTTTCTTTTACCCTTCATCGTGACTTCACGATCTTTGTTTGTACTGATACATTCAGCTTTTGTGAAGTTCATATTAAATCCTTGATCACATAGTTGACTTACGCTAATCAAGTTGGAGGTCAATCCTTTGACAAATAGTACTTCTACAATTTTAGGGAGCTTTGAGCTTTGTATTTTTCCTGTACCCTAGATTTCACCCTTCATTCCATCTCCAAAGTTGACATAACCAGTTAGGTGATCCTGAAATTCTTCCAATAAGCTTTGATCACCTGTCATATGCCTTGAGCATCCACTGTCAAAATACTAGTCTTCTGTGATATTTTTTGTTGAAGACGTGTGAGCCAAGAAACATGCAATATTTGATTTGGGAATCCATTGTTTCCTTGGTTGAACCCGAGTCACATTTTATTTGTGTATAGAGTTGAGGTAACCATACAAGTTGAAACAAAATGGCTTTATGTGACCATATCTTCCAAAATAATGACATTTCCAGTGTTTATGTCTTACATTAGGTTGCGTAATTGTTCATACGGGATGTTGAAACATTTGATTCGACATCTTAGATTCAACCTAACTTTGAGTAAATTCCGTAGGAGACTCCTTTGTACCATTGTAACCTAATTCGCTCATGTCCCTACCTTTCCAACTTGATGTATCTTGTCCGTGTTTGGATCCACTATTTAACATTTTGACATTTTGGTCATCGATCAAGATCACATTTGACCTGATTACTTCACTTTCCAGGGTCTTTATTATTTCCAAATGCTCTTTCTTTATATCTTGCAGTTGTAGTATGAGCTTCTTCTGCTTCTCATTCTCACGGTATACTTCAACACTTTTGATGCATAGTTATTTGTATGTAGCAGCCAGTTCTTTGAAAGTCAGTTCTTCATCCCTAGAATCTCCATCAGAAATATATGTACTAGTCAGAGCTTGTTACATGTTTGGTTGATTCCTCTTGCACTTCATCCTCAGAGTCTTCATCTGACCATAGAACATTTAAACGCTTGCCTTGTCTTTTGAGATAGTTGGGATAGTCCCATTTTATGAGTCCAAACCCTCCATATTCATAACACCTTAGCTATCTGCCATGAGCAGGTCTTTCTTCAGCTTCAGTCTTCTTCGCAGAGTTACTTGTTCTGTTGATGTCATGAGGCATGTTCCTGACATTTGATCTTGAGCTTCCCTCCATTCATTTCATTACTCTGTTAAATTGTCTTCTAAGATGATCTATGGTTTTTGTCATTCATTCTTCAGTGTCAAGACTATATTCCTCATCTTTCTCCTCAGTGTTGGACTTGAAGGCTATGCTTTTAGACTTCTTCTCAGACCTCTCATTAATACTCAGCTCAAATGTTTGTATTGAACCCACAAGTTCATCCACTTTCATGTTGTTGATATATGAGCTTATTCAATAGCTGTTACCTTCATATCAAATCTCTTAGGTCGAGATCTAAGCATCTCCCTTACCATCTTTTCTTCTGGAATCTTCTCACCCAAGGCACTGCAAGCACCAACAATTTCAAGAACATGCATGTGAAATTCTTGAATGCTTTCCTCTTCCTTCATTCTCAGGTTTTCAAATTTAGACGTGAGCAGCTGCAGTTTTGACATTTTTACCTTGGAGGTCCCTTCATGAGTAGTCTTGAGTATTTCCCAAGCATCCTTGGCCACTTCACATGTATTGATTAATCTGAAGATGTTTCTGTCAACTTCACCGAATATAGAATTCAAAGCCTTTGAGTTTGCAAGAGCTAGTTCATCATCTTCCTTTGACCAATTTTCTTCGGGTTTCAGTTCACCAGTAGGTTGATTATCAGCTCCAATAATCACAAGATGTGTCCGTCCTTTCAAAATAGCCTTCCAAGCCCTGTTGTCCAAGGACTTTATATATTCTTCCATACGAGGCTTCCACATATCATAGTTAGATCCATCCAGGATGGGTGGTCTATTCAAATATATTGCCTCCTTGTCCATATTACCAGAAAGTATCTTCCCTAGATCTCACCCAGAGACAAATCAGGATGCCTGCTCTAATACCAATTGAAGTTCTCGTATTAGATATGAGATGTCGAGGGTAATGTCACGACACTTATATCTGCTTAGAACACAATTAAACAGAACAGACTATAACAGTGTAGAAAGGAATAAAAACACAGAGAGTTATTACATAGTTCGATTCTAACTAACCTTCGTCTGGGGGCTTCCAAGCCAGGGATGAAGTTTACTATTAGTAGTACTAATTCGGAGCTAAACCTTCCCTGTTTTCACCTCCTCACTTAATCAAACTACCCAGTAACCCTTCTATCTAAGATACGACACTTAGATATGAGAATCCTCCGCTCACTCCCTCAGTACCACAACCCGTGATACTAAAAACAACTAAAAATTGAAGATACTCTTCAAAGACACACAATCACACTTGCTTCAAAGCTTATGGTGATTGAAAACTAACAACAAAAATGTCCTTCTCAAGTAAATAACAAGAGGGCTTACAATTAACAACTAACAACCAAAACAATCAACAAGCGAAAATAAAAACTAAAACTCTCTAAACTGGAACGAACAACTGCAAAATAAAGATTACAGCCCTTTAAATAGAGTAACAACAATTAGGGTTGCTTTACTCATAAGTCTTCAGCGCCTCCTGTCTTCTCTCAATGAAACCAGGAAATTAAAACTCCAAAGATATTGCTGAAGATGTTTTACCATCTTCCTTAATTGAAGCACACAATTAATAACAAACTGACTTCCTAAAAATTCCGCAGTTTAGTCAATTACACATGTCAGGACATCTGATGTGACATTTGCTACTTCAGTAAACTTCAAGATAGTTCTTAGCAGAATGTTTTACCAAAATTGCTGCCAACCAATAGAACCAACAAAAGTGACATACAATTAGAGAGAGACTGCGTGGGTGTGTGTGTCAATACATATTTTGAGTTATAGATGATTTAAATCGAGGAATGTGACCATAATTTATAGCGTTATGATACTTCAAAGAGGAAACATCATAAATTCATTTTTTACCGTTACTAATCGATTAGAGCAATAGATTAAATCATTTAAACATAGCGACTGCTTTCCAAATTAGGTAAGAAAAGATATTTAGTCATTGCTAATCATTTGAGTACATGCAAGTTGCCTTTATCTTTTAAAGCACCAATCTAATCGATTAACACTTTGTTCTAATCGATTAGATTCATTCAAAACAGTATTTTTGTGGATTTTTGAATATTCTCATAATTTTTAGGCAACTTCTATATATTTCTTCAAAAGTATTTCTTTTCAAAATCATTTTATAAAAAGGTTTTATGTTTGTTTGCTTATAGCCAATGCTGATATAAAGAAAGAACTTTTTCCTATAAAGTTTCACTCACTTATTAAATTAGGATACCTCTCATGAGCCTATGTTTGATGTATCTATTATGTTGACATTTGCTCTGAAATTTATCTTGAATCTCTATTTTCTCTCTCTTGTATGATACTATTATTAAGCTTTGTATATTTGCTTTAGTTCTTGAGGTTCTTAATATGATATCTTCTTCTGAATGTCTTTATCGTAATCCTTTGAGACTTTTATGAATCCTTCAGACCTATGGCTGTCATCTTTTACTGCTTGAGATTATCTGACTTGGTACAATGACAAAATGTGCATGTTTACTATGCTAAGTGATCTGAACGAGTGATCAGAATCGGAGATGGCCGGAACGGTTGAAGATCCTTTGAGCAAGTTGTTGTTGAGGAGGGGGAGGTGTACGTGTAAGGCACTTCGATGCTAAAGTAAGTAAATATTCAAAGAAGAGAAAGTGAATATTAGGGTTTTGAGTGTAAGAAAGTGATACCTTTCCCTCAAAGATATGAGGGTTTATATAATGATGTTAGGAGGATTCTCATTGGTTACTACATTTGAGCCGAAATAAGCAGACCCGCTAATATAGCCTTTCGTGCGGACTAGGTCAAAGTCGAGCAAAGGGGACATAACGGGCATAGTTCTTCATGTGATAAGCTGTGAACCTCGTTGACCGATGTCGAGCAGAGGACATCGTGCGGTACGTGAACCAGACGGTTCATAGCCCTGAGTATGCCAACGGATCTCGGTAAAAGGCTTTACCTTGAGGAGGTGTGACCTGCCTGATAGGCATTCGTGCAATCTAGAACAGTAGCCCCCAAGTCGTTGCGTCTGTCTATGGAGGTGATGACTTGATTCGAAGAGTACAGCTGAGATTGTTTTAACCTAGGTGCGTGCCTATACACATGGGGGATGGAGGCCTATAAAAAGAGGTAAGACTTGTCATTTGAGAACTTTTCTTTGCTTGGACCTGCCCGTGCGGGCCCGACTTCATCATTTGTCAATCTGAGGAATCTGAGTTGCGTTTTCCAGAACTACTTTTGCCTTCCTCCGCCGTATCAGTGCTTGATTACCTGGTTGCAACGTTTTGATCGCGTTTCAAACGGTACGTTTTCAAGCCTTTTGTTCAAATTTGCTAGATTAGATTTGAAATTCCTACTTGTTCATAGAATGCATGCGGTGAGGGTTTCGGTTCTTGGGGTTTTTTCGGCAGTGAGCGGCTGGTCCAACGTTCTCTGGCGTTTTGCGACGCCGGAGTTTTCCTGTGAGTTCCCTTCTCCTAGTTGAGGGATTTTTTTTGAATGATAGTGTATTTTGAGAGAGGGCTTTTGACCGGGGAAGTGGATCCTCGTTCGTATGATCCCTTTCACTTGATTAGTGGTGGAAGACCTTAATGTCGAGCTCACCGACTTCCTCTATTTTTCAGGTATTATGACGGACACTAGAGAAGATAGTAGTGAAGGCTCAAGGGATTTCGGGCAAGAATATTCCGACTTGAAAACTGACGAGGAAGATACTTCAAATGAGAATCTAAGGGAGGACCCTCCGTCTACCGAGGGATCTTAGTCTGCCGAGGGTCCGTTCGTAACAGTTGCTGAGATTGGTAACCAATATCCAACAACTTGGGTGGCTCTAGATATTCGTTTGAGAGGATCGTATTTCACCATTCGTCAGAACGAGATGTTCGATGACGTGTGATAACACGAAATCATGTCGTTTATTTTCCATGAAATTAACCCGTTTTGTATTATTTTGACCCGATTAACTCCCGAATATTCCGAGTTTGTCATTACTTTTTGTAGGTATTCATAACTCAGCTCAAAACAGAAGAAAACATGAAACAATGCAAGAAAGCATCAAAAGAATAGAAGAAAAAGATAAATCTGTCAAAGATTCTGATTTTGTATTTGTGCGGTCGTAACACATACGCCACGACCGTAAGCCATCATGAAGCGTGTTCTGACCGTAACACGGAGAAACCTCAAACACTGCTGCGCATCGGTGGCGGCCGTAATGCGCGTGTCGGTTAAATGAAAGTGCAGATCGTGGCAAAGCAAAACAGAAGAAGTTTTGAAACTCCTTATTTCTCGCCCACGTTCACCACTTCTTCCTCAACTACCCACGTCCCTACATTCATGGAGACTTTCAAGGAGTGCTCCGTGTGAATTTCAAAATCAGCGCCAATTCAAGTTTCCTATAAATACCTCAACATTCAGCGTTAGAGTGCAGGCATTTGATAGTTTACTTGTGCGGAAGCTCTGCCAAAATCAAACCATTATTCCTTCAGTTGTTATTTTTTTGCATTCGATTATTTCCATTCTTTTATTTTCATTGCCCAAATAATAATTTCCAACATCGAAATTATTATTATAGTTAAGTTTATTATTCAAGCCTCGAAATTTGTCATATTACGATACAAGTCCAAGTTTCCGATTTGTGGAAGAGGATTGAAGTATTGGCTTTGTTTTCGGTTTTTATTTTACGATTGTATTACAGTACCTTTTAATTAATTAATGCAAGTTTAATTTATTATTTATAATGTCCAATTTATATTCGTTTGTTTTTACTTCCTGTACGTTCATTTTAATTTCTATGGCTAGCTAAACCTTTAGCGTCGGTATGGGATAGTAAGAGACATTAGGCATCTAATCAGACTTAGGCTAAAACTTTAATCAACTTAACTCTGGTTGTAACTTTTTATCTTAAAAATGAAACCTTTTCGTTACGAAAGTAAGAAGAGTAAATAGGTTAGATCGAGACCACGAAAGTGTGAGGTTTTTAACCGGATAGCTAAAGTTAGGCATTTGATTTAAATACAGTGAAAGCGCTTTAAACCAAATTAGAATTAATTAAGTTTCCAAAAAAAATACTTCTAAACACTTATAGGCTAGCGAAAGCAGGTATAGGGCTTTAGACGTATAATCCGAGATAAGACCATGAAAGTGTGAGTTGAGGGTTTTTAAACTGATTAATTCTACAGATGAACCAAGTTGACCATCCTTATACGCTTAGGTCCGATTAGATCCTTTAGGTCGACTCTGTTGCATACCGACCATTTCATTTCATAATTACTTTAAAACCAATTAGTTTACCTTCCTTAACCCTCCCAAAACCAAACGTGACAATTTCCGCCTTAGCTAAACTAGCATTACTTTCCAGCACTAGAGTGATTACAAAGTCCTTGTGGGTTCGACAATCTTTTATTACTACCGCGATAGGTTGTGCGCTTGCAGTTAAGATACCGTTAGACACATTAGGTTTATCGCACATCAAGTTTTTGGCGCCATTGCCGGGGACTTTGATCTAGTCACTAGTGCACTCTTAAAGTAGCACTGTCTAGGCTAAGGCAACTATTTATTTTCCCTTTTGTGTATGCCAAATACGCGCTCTCAAGGCGGTACTTTGCATATACCCATATACGATATCGGCGTTATCTTGATTAAGAAGGCGAATTCAAAATACCGTGAGCGCAACAATCTTCCTCCGTCATTCTTCCGGATCTCGGCGAGTTACGAAGAATGGATGATCCACCTCCTCGTCCTCTTAAGGATTACGGTTCCTTCTCAGCGGAGCCTCATATGATATTGCAGCTCCTGCTGTTGCTCAAAAGCGATTTAGTGAAACCTTCGCTTCTTTCCATGTTCGGTGAGAACCGGTTCTGGAGCTCCTCTTGCGACCTAATCTACATCTATTTGTGTTTGCGATGCGAGACAACTTGAAAGCGAATGGAGTAAACCCGGGCGTCGATTGCGCCTATTTCCTTTTCTTTAAGAGATGAGCTCGTGCTTGGCTTCAATCTCTTCACCCAACTCAATCACCACTTGGGTGAGTTGAAGAAAGTCTTCTTGGCTAGATATTTTCCTCCAAGCAAAACTACTATGCTCGGCCAACATCAATGGTTTCAAACAGAAAGACAATGAATCTTTATTCGAAGCATGGGAACGATACAAGGATATGCTAAGACTCTGCCCTCATCATGGTTTAGAAGAATGGTTGATTATTCACACATTCTATAACGGTCTCTTGTACAATACAAGATTAACTATAGGCATTCTTTGGTGGCGCGATGGATAAACCATATGCGAAGCGAACCAACTTATTGAAAGTATGGCTCAAAACCACTACCAATGGGAAGCAGAGAGCTAATGTAGAAATCTCAAGCGAAAGGTATCAAGCTTGAAGTGAACAGCCTGGATCAAGTTAATGCTAAAGTGGAAGCTCTTACCCAAAAATTAGAGAATCTTTCCATCACTCCCGCAGCTACCGTAGCTGCAGTGATCCCAACTTGCGATCTATGTGGTATTCAATCACATCCTGCTCCAGAATGCCCACTCTTGACCGGAGTACCAGCCGAACAAGCTAACTACGTACAAGGAAATCCCTACAGTAACACGTATAACCCAGGTTGGAAAAATCATCCAAATTTCTCGTACAAAAGCAACAATGCGTTGTATGCTCCTGGACAAGCTCCTGCTACACCACAGGTTATCAAAAGCTATCGAATCATCCTAATAACGGACCTAATACTTCCAACATTCCTAGGAAATCAAACCTCGAAATTATGATAGAACACTTCATTGCCTCTCAATCCCAGACCAATAAGGATGTTTTAAATCAGAATTTACATACCAATGAGCAAATTAAGAATTATCTAGCAAGGTCGATGCTTTAGCTACCCATAACAAGATGCTTGAAACTTCAGTTTCACAAGTAGCTCAACAGGGCACCCTCTGCTCTGTGGAATATTTCTGGTCAACCACAACCTAACCCGAAAGGACACGCTAATGCGGTGATACTTAGGAGTGGAAAAGAACTTGCGGACTGTTGATCCAAGACTAGAAAACCCGCAATGTATCGAAGCGAGACCGCCAAGTGAGAGCGAGGCGAACCGAAAGAAAGGAAAAGCGAAACTCAAGAGGCTGTGAAAAGAAAACCTTATATGTCTCCACCGCCCTAAACCACAAATTCCGTATCCTCGAGAGTTAACCAATTCTAAATCGATGAGCCAATTTAAGAAATTCGTGGAACTTCTGAAACAACTAAATATCACAATACCATTCACAGAAGCCATTACCCAGATGCCATCGTATGCTAAATTTCTTAAGGAAATCCTATCTAACAAGAAAAAGTTAGAAGATAACGGAACAGTTACCCTCACTGCTGAGTGTAGTGCTATCATTCAGAATAACATGCCTCCTAAGCTGAAAGACCCGGGTGGTTTCTCTATACCCTATAACATTGGAAAATTCGTCATAGACAAAGCTCTATGCGACTTAGGAGCAAGTATCAGTGTCATGCCCCTATCTATTTGCAAAAAGCTGGAAATGGGAGAAATTACACCTACAAAAATGTTTGTTCAATTAGCTGACCGATCGGTTAAGTACCCTGTAGGTATATTGGAAAATGTTCTAGTTAGAATAGGTCAATTCTATATCCCGACCGATTTTATAATCATGGACATTACCGAAGATTCAGTTACCCCTATCATACTGGGAAGACCATTCCTAGCCACAGCTGGAGCTATAATTGATGTAAAGAATGGCAGATTAACATTCGAAGTCGGAGAGGAAAAAGTAGAATTCATCCTCACTCAATTTCTACAAGCACCCGCCATGAATGACACATGTTATTTACTCGATATTATAGACGAGTGCGTGACAGAGATGGAAGCTGAACAAACCACATATTCGAAATAATGAAAATTGAAACCCCTCTGATATTCGAAGACGACAATTGGCGAGAACCATATAAAGATGACAGTCTAAGCGAAAGTCTAGCACTTACACCTAATCATATGCCATGTCCCAAGAAACCAAAACTAGAATTGAAAGTTCTACCTAAAAATCTACGATACGAATTCCTTGATACTGAACAAACTCGACCTGTAATAGTGAATTCCAGTTTAGGAACGCTCGAAACTCAGAAACTTTTAGACGTCCTAAGGAAATACCCTACTGCGTTAGGTTACAACATATCAGACTTAAAAGGAATTTGTCCTTCAATTTGTATGCACCGTATTCTATTAGAAGAGGATTGCAAAACCTCTCGAGAACCTCAAAGAAGAATCAATCTGATCCTCAGCACTGTAGTCAGAGCTGAAATCAAAAAGCTAATGGAAGCTGGAATTATATACCCGATTTCCGACAGTAAATGGGTTAGCCCAGTACATGTCGTACCTAAGAAAGGAGGTGTCACTATCGTGAAAAACGCACAAGGCGAATCGATAACACAAAGAGTAGTTAGTGGACACAGAGTGTGTATTGATTATAGAAAACTGAACAAAGCTACTCGGAAAAACCATTTTCCTTTACCCTTTATTGATCAAATGTTAGAACGATTAGCCAAACACTCCTATTTCTGCTATTTAGACGGTTATTCTGGATTTTTCCAAATTCCAATTCACCCTGATGATCAAGAGAAGACTACATTCACGTGTCCCTACGGAACATTCGCGTACAGACGAATGCCATTTGGATTATGTAATGCTCCCGCAACTTTCCAATGATGTATGATGGCCATCTTCGCAGATTTCATTGACAACATCATGGAAGTGTTTATGGACGACTTCTCTGTGTGTGGACAAAGCTTTGAAGGATGTCTATCTAATTTAGAAAGTGTTTTAGAACGATGTGTGAAAGTAAACCTTGTGCTCAACTGGGAAAAATGCAATTTCATGGTCAGAGAAGGAATTGTACTTGGACATGTTATTTCCAATAAAGGAATTGAAGTTGATAAAGCTAAGATAGAAGTGATTAAAGAACTCCAACCACCCAAGACCCTTCGAGAGATACGAAGTTTTCTAGGACACGCCGGTTTTTACCGACGTTTTATTAAAGATTTCTCGAAAATCACAAAACCACTTACCGGTCTATTAATGAAGGATGCTGAGTTCATATTCGATGACGATTGTCTCAAAGCTTTTGAAACCCTTAAAACCGCACTTATTTCTGCACCAATCATGCAACCGCCCGATTGGAGGTTACCTTTCGAAATCATATGCGATGCAAGTGATTCTGTTGTAAGCGCGGTTCTTGGACAAAGGAAAGATAAGAAACTTCACGCAATTTACTACGCATGAGCGCTAGACTCATTTCGGATGAACTCGCCACAACTGAAAAATAACTCTTAGCCGTGGTCTTCGCGCTTGACAAATTTCGTTCTTACCTTGTAGGAGCAAAAATTATCATTTACACGGACCACGCTGCTATCAGATATTTACTTGCCAAGAAAGATGCAAAACCCAGACTCCTCCGATGGATCTTACTTTTACAAGAATTTGACTTGGAAATTAAGGATAAAAAAGGAACCGAAAACGTCGTAGCGGATCATTTATCCCGTTTAGAAGGTATAAAACCCGAACAAGTGCCAATTAACGACGACTTTCCGTATGAACATCTGATAGCACATATGATAAGCGACCTAGCTCAATTGGATTTAAATAAACCAGAAGATAAGGAAGTCGTGGAAGCCATTGACATGACCATAGGATTGCCTTGGTATGCTGACATCGTTAATTATTTAACTGTCGGTGCGCTTCCACCTTACTTAACTTACCAACAAAAAAAGAAATTCTTCCATGATCTCAAGAGTTACTATTGGGACGAGCCACTTTTATTTAAACGAGGACCTGATGGAATTTTCCGCCGATGTATTCCCGACGAAGAAATAGAAGACGTCATTTCCCATTATCATTCCTCTCCTTATGGCGGACATGCTAGCACCTCTAAGACGTGTGCCAAAATTCTCCAAGCCGGCCTTTTCTGGCCTAACCTGTGGAAGGATGTCCACATCGCCGTTAAAAACTGTGATGCCGCACGGTAATATCTCAAGACACGATGAAATGCCTCGAGAAGGAATACTAGAAGTTGAAGTCTTTGATGTTTGGGAATCGACTTCATGGGACCTTTCCATCTTCTTTTAGAAACAAGTTTATACTCGTAGTATCGATTATGTTTCAAAATGGATCGAGGCAATAGCTTCTCCTACAAATGACATGTGGTAATAAAGCTTTTCAAGAATATCATTTTCCGCGTTTTGGTGTTCACGACTTGTTATCGGTGACGGTGGATCTCATTTTATTTCGAAAATATTTGATAAATTACTATCTAAATATGGGTGAAACACCGTAGCAACTCCTTATCATCCGCAAACTAGCGGACAAGTCGAAGTTTCGAACAAAGATTAAACAAATCTTAGAAAAAGCGTCGCTATATCTCGGAAGATTGGTCATCCAAGCTTGAAGCTTTATGGGCTTATAGGATGACACAAGACTCCTATCAGACTACACCTTTCAAACTTGTCTACGGAAAATCCTGTCATCTCCGGTAGAATTAGAGCATAAAGCTTGTTGGGCGATAAAGACACTCAATATTAATTACACTCTTGGTGAGAGAATCCTCGATTTACATGAACTGGAAGAATTACGACTAGGCGCTTACAAAATATACAAAGAACGAACTAAAAATGGCACGATCGGCGTTTATCTCGGAAAGAATTTAGTGTGGGAGATGTCGTACTTGTATTTAATTCTAGACTTAGACTCTTCCTGGAAAACTTAAATCTAGATGGTCGGTCCTTCGAAATTACAAGTAGTATTTCCTAACCGTAGAAATTAAGGATAGAAATAGCGCCCGTTTATTGTAAGCGGGCGGCGATTAAAACGATATCATCGTATAGATAATAGAGATTATACGAATAAGCTTAAACTCGTCGAACTACCCTATTTCTCGACTAATCTTTCACTAGGAATTTCGTCACTTATATTAAAAGCAGTAGCTTCATGGGAGGCAACCCATTTTATTTGTTTTTGTTTGCTATTTTGTTTGTTTTTTCTGTTTTACTTATTTTCTAATTTGTTATTTTTAATTATTTAAAACTTTTATAAAACTGCTGCTGATTTCAAAACAATTTTACTTGCCAAAAGATTTCTGAATAGTCTTTTTCTCTTTACTTTCTCCTCTACTCCGTTTCCCCGCTTTACTTTTGCTATGGATCCTCCACAGAACTTTATGGAAACCACCTTTAGAGGTAGAAACCAAAGAAGAAGATTTGAGGCTTTGTCTCAAAGAGACATCAGTTTAACCCTGTATTATGATGAACCAACTATGGACGCTTTAGGCATAACTGACAGTGTTTACTACATGTTTAACCAATTGGGATGGGAGCACGCACACCTGAAAAATAGGTTTATCACCTACCGAGAGCTTACCCTTGAGTTCTTGAGTTCATTAGTTTACATCCACGAACATGGTGTCGGAGCCCTAGGAATCATCGCCTTGAGACTTTTTGGTATTGAGTTCACCTATAACCATAGGGACTTAGTTGCTTTATTAGGATTCCCAGTGGACCCTTAGCTTTTACTACCCACAGGCGGTTTATTGGATTTTGAGCTGGATTACTTACGGGTACTTTAACGGAAACTATCACCACGACCCGAGTATGGATAACAATGAGATACATAACCCAGCTATGCGTTACTTCCATAGGATTCTTGCCCACACTCTGTTTGGAAAAGAACAAAACCAAAATGTTGTATCCAAGGATGAATTATCTCTGTTTTATTGTATGAACCTAGGACGCCCTGTCAATGTTGTCCCACTCCTGATGAAGACCTTTACCCGCATTAGTGAGGACCCTAATGTTCCTGTCAGTGTGGGAGGATTAGTTACAATGATTGCAAATGCCCTTGGACTTCGTTACCAACTTAATAACTGTGCACCATTTGGATCAATTAGGCCTATGAATATTGATTTCTGTTTCAACAACTTGATAATAGGAAATTTAGGCCCTGCACCTTATGATTACACGATAAAGCGAAGTTGTTACTCTTTTACCCTTCGAACCATGCCGAGTAAGTGTCCATAACCGTGATAATTGGTTGTATGAATTGAATCCACCTGACCACCCTTCAACACCAGAAACACCACAATCATATTTTGTTGTTGATAATTTCATGTTTGAAATCGAAACAGACCCTGAAACTCCTTCTGGCTACCATGACTTTACAAATATGGCTGAAGCACAAGTAGCACCTGATATAAACCAAGGAGAATACACTACACAATTAAACACCATTCTGACCACTTTGGATTCTTATAAAACTGACATTGATGGAATAAAGAATGAATTGAAGACTATGCGTTTGGATCTTATTGGTTTAACTGACATCACAGTGGAGCAATTCTATAACATCACCCAAGCTTTAGAGATTTTAAAAGAAAAGATTGGATGAAGCAGTTCTTAGTTTTTAGTTTTTCAGTTTTCAGTTTTTCAATTCTTAGTTTTTAGAATTTTCCCATTCTGTTTTGTTTCTAGGTAGTTTCAATTCTTTATTAAATTACTGCATTTCAATTTACAAGTCATTTACTTTCTGTCAAAAAGAACAAGTTACAAAATTTGAATTAATGCAATTGTTTGTTTTCAATTTTAAACTTACATTCATTATTACATGTTTTATGGTTTTCTACTATTGCGAATTATATATTTGGATTATATGTTGAATAAATTAATGTTGTGTTTATGTTGGAATGCCTGAGATGTTCTGCTTGCTATAAAAATATATACTCTATGTAATTGTGTTCTGTTTTGTAAAAATTTGCAAAATTTGTAGCTGCCACGATCGTAATCCACCCCCCACGACCGTCACGCCTTTCGGTAGCGTTACGCTCGTCGACAATGGAGCGCCTACATCGGTAACCTGATGCGAGCGTTCCCTTCTTCTTCCGACCTTTCTCTCTTCTTTTCCATAACTCCCCAACCATCCCACTTCCTCCATTAACCACCCATTAACCCCATTCAACCCTCCACTAATCCTCTCAATTTCTCAAACTTCCCACTATCTCCTTTCACTATATATATTCCCATTACCCATATCATCCTCTCATTCACTCATTCACAAACCACACCCATTCTCACTCAAACGCTCTTGCATGCAAATGGCGAATAATCTCCAACCTATTCCTGGCATTATCCTACGTAATGGTGAACAAGGCGAGACTCAACGTGTTAAGTTTTTGAAATTCCAGCGTCGGGGACTACACTCCACTAGGTATGTTGACAGCGCCTCGAGAGAACTCGGTTTGCTTGAAGGTGTTCAACGCCTTCTTGAGTGTCGACTGTGGAACCTATGTAGCCCGCGTCCGAGACACTCACTCTCGAGTTCCTCAGTTCCTTTTGCTACATCACTCCACCTGGTTCAACAAACCAACTTTCTGGTGTTGCGACATTTCGCATATTCGGTATCGAGTACGAGTTCACTCGAGCAGCGTTCGGACAATTGCTGATTTACGCACCGATGAAGGTTCCCACCTCCGTGTACTTTGGAGAAGAGTCCTTCAACCTTTGGCATAGCCTCACCAACAACCGAGCACACTCCTGATCACCTCAGCGCCACTCAAATCCATAATGTCGCTTCTGTATCCTGTGTAACACAATCTTCGCAAGAGATAGCAACCACAAGCTCAACTCCAGGGCTGTTTTCATGCATTGTGCATTCTCGGTTGAGAAAATTAACGCACCCTTCCTCTGGCCCATATTCACTCCATACACGAGGCAAACCTTTCTATTTGAAGGGCTTGTCACTTCTCTTTCTTAGGCACTAAATCATGGTGACACCCGCTCATCGCCATCCCGACCACGGTCCTGCTTACTTTGGATCATTGCAAATCAGCCACCTCATCCACAGGCGGGACGGCGGAAAGTTCCATCGGTGATCTGAACCGAGTTTACACTAACATTTTTTGCCTTGCGAGGACGAATCGACCCTCGAGCCGAGCCAATTGGCTATTTAACCTTGAAGCCCCTGAAGGCCCTGCTGCTGCTCAAGAAGAACCTCCTGTCGCCCGTGATGAGATGCAGGAAGAACTGGATCGAGCTGTCCCCATGCTTGACATTCCTGAGTCCTCCTCTGCTCCACCGCCTCCGTCTCTTGACGAGATCCTCCGAGCCATTCATCATCAGAATCTTATGAATGCAAGTTGCATCGGGGCGTTTGACGCCTTACTCGCGCAAAATGCCCAAATCTTGAGTGGTCAACGCTCGACGAATGAAAGGCTCGATGAAGTGCTAAGCGAGCTTAATGCTTTAAGGATGGATGTTACATCTCTTGAACCCCAGCACTCTGAAGCTACTCCTCGGAAGGTCAGAACCCGAAGCGCCGTGGTCATGATGGTGTTTGTTTCTTTGTTGTTTCCTTTGTTTTTTTATGTACTTTTAATTTAACCTCGCCGTTATATCATAACATTGAGACAATGTTTGATATAGTGTGGGAGGAGTACTGCATTCTTAATTCAGAATGAGTAATTTCATTTCCATTTTAGTATTATTTCGTGATTTCATTTTCTCCCCGTTTTATTTAGCCATACCAAAATTTTTAACCGTTTATATTCGCATAATCGTTAGTTACCTACTTTAGCGAAATCTTAGTTAGAAGGCGAGGCGGTCCAACGAGAACTATCGATTATGACACCTTCGACTCCTACTTACTCGTCTCGTTATCTGATACTTGAGTTTTAAGTCTTAAATTAGCCCTAGTAGTTTATATTAGCGATCGGCACGGTCTTAGCACAAGCCACGTGGAAAGCCGATGAACATAAGTGGATGATCTTGCAAATTGTTTAAAAAGAATGTTACATGCTTTAAGGAAATAACCATTGCACCAATTAAATTGGGCGATCCTCACCCGATCGTTTAATCCAACAGGATGCGAAATCTTTTACTAAGTAACATGAAAATCCATTGTTTAGGTGGTTTAGAATCATCTGGTACTAAACTCGGTAGGGCAGACTACGGTTTGATCCCCCACATCTTACAATCGGATAAAAGAGGTTGCCACATAATTGTGCCAGAAACCGTTGTGTTTTGATCAGAACCACTAACTGGCTATTCCACTACGTATGTGCAAGGATAATGGGCTTAATGTGATTGCGCGAGAACGAAACCGGGTGAAATAGGAACGAGAAACCTTGAGTTGAATTATAACGGTATAATTGGACGTTTTCGTTCAAAACGGATAGTCGTCGACTAGCTTGTTGCTTGTGTAATTAGCGTATCGTTGTTGTTTCATTCGATTTTCTTGGCCGAACTAACTTAGGATTTCTTGTAATTATTTGAAAATGAAAGGTATACTAGTTATGTGCGTTTATAAAAACTTGTCCGATATTTTTAATTGATTATTTTGCTTGAGGACAAGCAAAGGTTTAAGTATGGGGGAATTTGATAACACGATATCATATCGTTTATTTTCCATGAAATTAACCCGTTTTGTATTATTTTGACCCGATTAACTCCCGAATATTCCGAGTTTGTCATTACTTTTGCAGGTATTCATAACTCAGCTCAAAACAGAAGAAAACATGAAACAATGCAAGAAAGCATCAAAAGAATAGAAGAAAAAGATAAATCTGTCAAAGATTACAGATTTTGTAGCTGTGACGGTCGTAACACATCTGCCACGACCGTAAGCCATCATGAAGCGTGTTACAACCGTAACACATCCACCATGACCGTAACACGGAGAAACACCAAACCTGCTCGTAACGCATCAGGGACGACCGTAATGCGCGTATCAGTTAAATGAAAGTGCAGATCGTGGCAAAGCAAAACAGAAGGAGTTTTGAAACTCCTTATTTCTCGCCCACGTTCACCACTTCTTCCTCAACTACCCACGTCCCTACATTCATGGAGACTTTCAAGGAGTGCTTCGTGTGAATTTCAAAATCAACTGCCAATTCATGTTTCCTATAAATACCTCAACATTCAACGTTAGAGGTACAGAGCATTTGATAGTTTACTTGTGCGGAAGCTCTGCCGAAATCAAACCATTATTCCTTCAGTTGTTATTTTTCTGCATTCGATTATTTCCATTCTTTTATTTTCATTGCCCAAATAACAATTTCCAACATCAGGAAATTATTATTATAGTTTAGGATTTATTATTCAAGCCTCAGAATTTGTCATATTACCGATACCAAGTCCAAGTTTCCGATTTGTGGAAGAGGGATTGAAGTATTGGCTTTGTTTTCAAGTTTTTATTTTATGATTGTATTACAGTACCTTTTAATTAATTAATGCAAGTTTAATTTATTATTTATAATGTCCAATTTATATTCGTTTGTTTTTACTTCCTGTACGTTCATTTTAATTTCTATGGCTAGCTAAACCTTTAGCGTCGGTATGGGATAGTAAGAGACATTAGGCATCTGATCAGACTTAGGCTAAAACTTTAATCAACTTAACTCTGGTTGTAAATAAGAAGAGTTAGATCGAGACCACGAAAGTGTGAGGTTTTTAACCGAATAGCTAAAGTTAGGCATTTGATTTAAATACAGTGAAAGCGCTTTAAACCAAATTAGAATTAATTAAGTTTCCAAAAAAATACTTCTAAACACTTATAGGCCAGCGAAAGCAGGTATAGGGCTTTAGACGTATAATCCGAGATAAGACCATGAAAGTGTGAGTTGAGGGTTTTAAACGATTAATTCTACGGATGAACAAGTTGACCATCCTTATACGCTTAGGTCCGATTAGATCCTTTAGGTCGACTCTGTTGCATACCGACCATTTCATTTCATAATTACTTTAAAACCAATTAGTTTACCTTCCTTAACCCTCCCAAAACCAAACGTGACAATTTCTGCCTTAGCTAAACTAGCACTACTTTCCAGCACTAGAGTGATTACAAAGTCCTTGTGGGTTCGACAATCTTTTATTACTACCACGATAGGCTGTGCGCTTGCAGTTAAGATACCGTTAGACACATTAGGTTTATCGCACATCAACGTGGATTGGTATGGTTCCGAGGAGGAAAATGGGAATGAGGAGGAGAGACAAGAGGATTGGGCAATATATATTCATGTGGCTGAGTATCGGATTTGCTCGATATACGAGGCCGATCATATTCTGGTTTTCCATATCTGGTTTAGGGAGTTGAGATTTCTTCTTCCCTTTACTGACTTGAAAGTGGTGGTGTTCGACCACCTTCATTTGGCTCCATCTCAGCTTCATCCGTACGTGTTCGCTTTCATCAGGGTGTTCGAGATTGTGTGTGAATATTTAGAGATAGGTGCTACCTTCCCCTTGTTCTTTCATATATTTTGCCTTCGAAAGGGTTTGGATAAGACAGACGGGGTAATTCGGTAGAGTTGGGTGTCATTTTGATAACAAAATAGGAAGCTCTTCAAGCCTTACCAAGAGTCTGTCCAATTTTTAAAAGAGAAGTTCATATTAGTCCTCCCGATCTCGGAACGAACTCTCTTTAATGTGCTTTCGAGCGCTCCTGCTGTCAGGGAGGATGGTTCTCGGAAGCTGAACGAGCGGGGGAATGGGTGTATCGGCTCGTATCTAGGTTTAACTTTCATTGGAACAAGGAGTATTTCAAGCGGAATGTTGAATCAATATGTATAGGCCAAAGAGGAATTGGATGTCGAGGATTTGGCCAGTCTTGGCTTGTTGTTGTCTTATGTCGAGGGTCTTACCCCGATCCAATGCATGAGAAGAGGGGGAAAACCGCTCGTGGGAGAAGACAGGGGTCATGTTTTCGAACCCCCGCTCATCAATGTGAGGGATCTCCTTCTTAGTGAGGATCCTAAGGCTTACTTGGGTAGATTTAACATTCTTGCATCTTTTTCTCTTTGTTATTACTGAATATATCTAGATTTGTCTTATCCAAATATGAGTTCTCTTTGTTGTAGCTAGGATGAATCCCGCATTGGAACGTATTGCTTGAAACTCACTACATTAGAAGAAAAGTGGGAAGGGGTCACCAAATGATCCGGGGGCTAGCTCTAAGGTCGGTCCGGGGAAGGCATCTGCAAGCCAGGTGGTCGGGAATCTGTCCCCTTAATATACCCCCTATAGGAACAAGAGAGCTCAAGTTGATGGCAGCACGATGGATCTAACCGGGGAGAAAGGTAAGGGGAAGTTTCATCTCCCGCCATGCTGGCTCGACCGCACTTACTTCGACATCACGAGCGTGAATCTGGCCCGGGCAGAGTTTCTTTTGTTGGAGGAAATGGAGTGAACATCTAAGAAGGAAGCTCTTTCCAAGGATACAGGCGTGTGGATGCGCATTTTCGAGATGGAGGCTTCCTATTCCGAGCTAGGTCAGTCTCTCGAGGTTGAGCTTCGGGAGATCAGGGCCAAATTGAAGGAGAGGAAGGAGGCTGCTAAGAGTCGGGAGGAAAAGTTATCCACTGATCTAAAGCAGACTGTCAAGGAGAGCGATGCAGCTCGGAAGGACAAGCAACAGTTGGCCGACGAGGTCGCGCACTTGAAGGCTGATTTTGCTCCAATCGAGGGAGAGCCCGAAGACACCTCAGAGTTGAGAACTCGGGAAGATCTAATCGGGCACATTCAACTGGTTTATGATGATGTAGTGGTTGCTTCTACGGGGAGTTTTGAAAACTCCTTGGCCCAGTTACATGTTTTGAATCCGGGAATCGAGATGGTGAACGATGGAATGAGAGTCCATCTCTATGTCGAGGGTGGTGAGATAAAGAAGCCTGACTTCCTTGAGGAAATGATCGTGGAAGAGACTCTCTCGCAGCCGACCCTTGGAAATGATCCTGACCAGCCAGCTGAATGATTTTCACTTATTATTTTATTATGATTGTTTAGGCGTGGCCCTTTTATGTAATGACAGTCTCAGCCCTTGTGGTCATTTTATTTTTTTGGGTGGAGTCCACGTTTTAACTCCAAGACAAATTCGGCCTTCGTGGCCGTGAATGTAATATTTAAATATTTTCTGTTTATTGTTTGTTGTTTACTTGTGATACTTGATGTTTGGGGGGAACGCTCGTAAGTTATGTTTGATCTTTGCTAGTGTGGGGTAACTAATCGAAGGGGACTAACTCGTTGTTGGACTTGGTTTGAAGCTCGAGCTTTGATTAAAGGCCTGAGATTAGTGGCGTGAACGTCCCATCGCGAGATAGGTGTTTTGCCTGGAAAGGTAAGTAGACAACGGGGCTTATTTGAGTCCCCCGGATCGGGGCAGAGATCTAGCTCATTGAATAAATGGAGCGAGTATCTCTGTAGTTGCCATGACGCTACGCATTGCTGGTATCGGGGCGAGCATATAATGTCGAGCTATAAGCACCTGGGTGGTTTCCTGAGGGGTGTCGACCGTTAGGGTTTTAAGTATAATATTGTTTAAGTTTTTTAGCGTTCCATGGTCGAGTAAGTTGTTCTCCTTGAAGATTTTCCAAGTAGTAGGCCCCCGTACCTATTTTGGTATAGACACGATAGGGGCCTTCCCAGTTCGCTTCGAGCTTCCCTTCTATGGAGCTCTTAAGGTTTTGTTTAAGGACTAAGCTTCCAACGTCGAATTCACGAGGAATGACTTCAGCATCGTATCAGAGGGTTATTCTCTATTTGAGCGATGCTTCTCTAAGCGCAGCCCATGTTCTGATCTCTTCGACCATGTTGAGTTCCTCTCTCAATGATTGATTGTTCATCTCCCAGTTCTTCTTGAAGGCTCAGAAATTTCTATTGGAATAACGACTTCGGTTTCATACGCAAGTTAGAATGGGGTTTCCCCGATGGATGAATGGGGAGTGGTTCTGTATGCCCATAGCACGTTGTGTAGTTCTTCGACCCATTTCTTCTTTGATTCGTCTAGTCTTCGTCTAAGTTCGCACAATATGACTTTATTTACTAATTCATCCTTCCCGTTCGTTTGCGGGTGTTCGACTGAAGCAAAGTGTTGGACGATTCCCAGATTGGCGACGTAGTCTTGGAAGTTCTTGTCGGTGAATTGTGTCCCGTTTTTGGTGACTATAGCTTGTGGAATACCGAACCGAGCTAGTATATTTCTTTATAGAAACGTAGGATATTTTGAGCGGTGATTTTGGCCAATGCTTCGGCCTCTATCCATTTGGTGAAGTAGTTGACACCTACTATCAGATATTTATTCTGGTACACTCCCAAGATGAATGACCCGAGGATATCGAGCCCCCACCATGAGAAGGGCTAGGGAGAAGAGAAGGATTTGAGTTTGCTTGGGGGAGCTAAGTGCCTGTGTCTATGCTGGTGGAACTTGTCACATTTCTTCACATGTTCTTTGGCATCGAGCTGCATGGTCGGCCAATAATAACCAACCGGGAGGGCTTTTCGAGCGAGTGATTTGCCCCTAGGTGTTGGGCGGTAATGCCTTCATGTATTTCTTTTAATATATGCGGTATTCTGGCTTCCTCGACACATGTGAGGAGGGGGTGCAACATCCCCTTCTATAGAGCTTGTCTTCGAGGATGACGTACAAACACGCTCTCCGTCTAACGATGCTCGCCTCTTTGGGATCATCAGGAAGAGTTCCGTCAGTCAGATATTTATAAACGGGCGTCATCCAGGAAGTGCCCTCGTTGATAACCAGTATATTATGGCCAGGGCACTTTTTCTCTATGCTAGGCCGAGGGAGTATCTCCTGAATCACTGATTTATTCCATCCCTTTTCTCGTACTGGCAAGGTTTGAAAGGACATTTGCTCGGGCATTGTGGTCTCGAGGGATGTGTTGTATGTCAACGGAGGTGAAATTTTTCAAGTGCTCTTGGACGAGGGCCCAATATTTGGCCAATTGATCGTTCTTGACTTAATATTCTCCTCGGACTTGCAAGGCTACAGTTGTGAATCTGTGAGGATCTTGACTTCTTTCGATCCCATATCCTCGGCGAGACGAAGGTAGTCGAGGAAAGCCTCGTACGCTGCTTGATTATTGGAAGTAGGAAACGAGAGGGCAAGGGATACTTCGATGATGATTCCTTCCCATTTTTCCATAATTATACCTGCTCTATTGCCCGTCGAACTAGAGGCGCCATCCAAGAATGACTTCCACTTTTCGGTCCCTTCACGAAGTGTTGGGAAAGTCATCTCTTCCACGAAGTTTGCTAGGACTTGTGCTTCAAGGGCTTTCCTACTCTCGTATCTGATGTCGAACTCAAATAGTTCTAAAGACCACTTGAGCATTCGTCCGACCATGTCTGGTCGGCCCAATAGCTGTTTGATGGGTTGTTCTGTTTGAACTACGATTGTGTGTGCCAAGAAATAGTGGCGGAGTCTTCTTGCAGCGCTAACAAGTGCAGGTGCAATTTTTCCGATATGTTGGTATCTCAATTTGGGCCCTTGTAAGGATTTGCTCGTGAAATAGACCAGTTTCTGCCCTTCCTGAGTCTCTCGGATGAGGGTGTCACTAACAGACTCGGAAGTCACGACCAGATAGGGTTTTCTTGAGGTGAAGTAGGGCCTGCTCACATTCCTCGGTCCAGTCAAATGTTGATTCTTTTCTTAATAGTTTGAAGAACGAGAGTGCGTGCTGGGCCGACCTCGCTACAAGTCGTGATAATGAGGTTAGCATTCTGTTGAGGACTTCAATGGATTTTTTTAGAATTTGGAATGGGAAATTCTGAGAACTCCCTACATTTGTCGGGGTTAGCCTCTATCCCATGGTCGGTTAGGTAGCAGCCGAGGAACTTCCCACCCCGGACTCCAAAGGTGCACTATTTGGGGTTGAACCTCATTTTGACCCTTCTGGCTTGATCGAAGACTTTTCTGAGGTGTAGGACATGATCGACTTCCTCTTGGGATTTAACGATCATTTCTTCCATGTACACCTCGAGCATGTCCCTGATTTCTTCCATGTTGCGCTAGCGTTCTTCAGAGCGAAGGGCATTATGTTGTAGTGGTAGTTACACGATTCGATCATGAAGGTTGTATAAATCTTATCCATTTTATCCATGGGAATTCGGTTATAGGCCAAATAGGCGTCCATGAACGAAAGAAATTTAAAACTTGCAGAATTGTCCGCGAGTTTATCGATGTTGGGCAAGGGATAGGCGTATTTTGGACATGCCTTATTAAGATTAGATTAATCAATGCACATGCGCCATTTTCCATTATTCTTTTTCACAAGTAAAATTTTGGACAGCCACGTAGTATATTGGGCTTCCGATACAAAATTGGCCTCCAGAAGGTCCCTAACAGCTTGCTCGACAGCCTCGGGTTTTTCCGGGGATTGCTTTCTCCTGCGCTGTGCTACAGCCTTAAGGGAAGGATCAATGGTAAGATGCTAACATGCGACCTCTAGGTCGAAAACAGGCATTTCGGCCGCGCTCCAGGCGAAGAGGTTGGCGTTGTCCGTTAAGCAGGCGTTGAGCTGGTTTCGAGCTAACTCTGGGAGGTCCACCCCAACCTTGACTCCTTCACTTGGGTCGTCACCAAGTGGAACAAGCTTGAAATCTCCGTCTGGTATTGGGTGCATGTGTTACTCTGAGAATCCTCCCGAGCTGTCTGAAGTGGGTGAATATTCTTTGATCATCGGAGCTTTACCCTTCCTTCTTTTCTCGACCAAGTCCTTTGGCTCTAGGCGGCTGTCGAGGTAGATGACGTCGACTCGAGGGAGGGGTTATGTATTGTGAGAGCTTTCTGGAAGGTGGACTCTGCCTTTCATATGGGGTTAGAGGTTGATGGAGTCCAAGCCCTTTGCTGATGCCGCAAAACATCTTCGGGCGGCTTGGATGTCTCCGTGAAAGGTTTCATCCTTCCCACCTGCTGTGTAATATTTCATCTTCAAGTGTACTGTGGATGTGTTGGCTGAAGATTTTGATATCTGTGATTCGAATAGAAATCATTAAGCTCGAAACGAAACAATGTCAGTATTTGTTGGAACAAAGTGAATATCATAGTTCGGGATGAAAGAATTGGCCCTTCGAATGGACCTACTGAAACTTGGAGCTTCGAATGGAAATTATGATGATATATAAAGCAAGCTTCGAAATGGTAGTAAGGTTGTATCTGAGAAGCGAGTTCAAAGTCGAAGTGGTCAAGATATTTGAAATTCAAAACGCGAGCGGGATAATTGGAAGTTAGAATGTATGCGCTGGAGACGGTTCGAAGACGCGTGGAAGCAAAAAAAGGCGCAGTGCTCTGCATGTTCTGAACGTGTCAAGATCTCATAAGCCAGACCGTTATGGTTGAAATAGTATAAATAGGAGTCTTAGTGTTAGGATTTTCGTGTGTCATATCTATTGTACAAAAATTCAGGAAACATTCAAAATATCACATGGCTAGGGAAACGAATGCTCGAATGATGTACGTATGATTGCACCAAAGCTTTTATTATTCAATAATGCATCTTATCTTTCCAGTTTATCTTTATCCTGCATTAATGTCTTTTAAATTCTTTACCTTCAAAGTCATTTAACTTTCCTTGCATTCAAACGTTTTCTTCCATTTCGAAATCCTTTACTTTTCTGAAACTGTTACATTAACGCTCTTATTTTCCATAAAGCTTTTACATACTTGTTTTTACATACTTGTTTTTACATTCTTGTCTTTTACATTTCATGCTTTTACTTTGAAAAGTCTTTTACATTTAAAAGTCATTTAAGCATTTATGCACTTATATTTCTTCTGTAAATTGAATCTTTGTTTATTTACTCATTCAAGTCAATATTATGTTTCTTTATTTAATCATGGTACCAAGTTACTGAATGCCGTGAATTGAAATACATTGGACTTATATAAAATACTCTAAATATAAGCCTTAAACTTAAATCCTTATTTTATTATTAATTCTGTACAAACGACCAATATCCCATAGGATCAATCTAGTCGATCCTGCAAGTCACCAGAGGAATTGAATAACAATTACAACGCTTATTCGATAGTTTGGAAGACTAGCGGTTGTTTCACCAGAAATCACTGTGAACAAATTGGCACACCCGGTGGGACCCATTGGTAGTTACAAATTAAAAATAAGGATTATAAGACATAATTATTATAAAAGTTCCTTCTGAGTAAACAAAGTTCATTGGTATATGAACCTTAGGAGTGGTAGAATAACTAATAGTAACCAACCCTTACCCAGAAGAAAACGAAATAATAGGATGTCTAATCCAAATAATCAACAAGGGGAACAAAACGCCCCACATGGAACAGGCACTAGTGCGTCTGTTTCGACGGGAACGTCCAGTGCGATCCCTTCGAATGCGCAGTCAGTTGCGTCTTCGACCAGTAATATGGCCACGAACGGAACAAGTGGCATGTCAATAAACAATTCGACCCTAGGAAATACAGGGACCACTAGTTATATTGGGGGATCTGTCCCACAAAGTGGGGCACAGACACATTTCGCTACCCCACCACCATTTAGACCACCTAGTTTCGATAGTAATAGACCCAGAAATCCCCCTTATGGGATGCCAACATCTTTTATGGCAGGTTTACAAACTTCGACTTCGAACACGTCACCACAATTAGGGTCTGGTTCTGGGGCTAACCAATTCATGACAAATAACCAAGGGTCAGTAGGTTATAGTGCATTGCCTATCCTAACCACGAAAAATCAGATAGCTTTTAGGCAGTTAATGGATGATAGTAACCATAATATGATAGGAGTGTTAGCGCAAACTATGCAAGAAATCTTTGCCCCAATAGTGCAAAATGTAACTGTGACAAACAGAGAAAACGCAGATAATATGAGTCGAATAGCAGATTTCTTCGCTTCGCCAGAGAGGCATAGGCAGAACCAGGCATTGGTTCGAGCGAATATACCTATCATCGAACAAGCTGCTGATGACCCACCTTATAGGCCAGTTAGAGAGGGGGTTAATTTGGGGGCAAGGGCACAAAGGGTAGATGCCCCAGTGATTCGAGAAGAACCACAAAGGGGATTAATAGAACCACTAGCAAGGGTCGAAAGATTAGATGCCCCAGTGATTCGAGAGGAACCACAAAGGGGAATGATGGAACTAGGGGCAAGGGTCGAAAGATTAGAAGCCCCACTGTTTCGAGAAGAACAACCTAGAGGAGTTGTCATGGTGGGTCGAAACCAAGATGCTGATGCAATTGTCCATAGAATTCGAAATGACAATATCTTGGCAGAGAATAACCTAACCACCATGATAGAGAGGATTATGGCCCAAAACGGTATTAATACAGGGATTAGAAGGCCAAATTATGCCTCTTCTATAGCAGATTATGTAATGCATACTGATTTACCAAGGGGATACAAAATCCCTAAGTTTACAAAGTTTGCTGGAGATACTAATGAGTCAACGGTCGAACATATAGCCAGATATCTGACCGAAGCAGGAGACATAGAAAATAGTGAGAACCTTAGAATTAAATATTTCCCTAGTTCCCTCACTAAAAATGCTTTCACATGGTTTACCACTTTGCCTCCTGGATCAATAGACACCTGGACCCTCTTGGAGAGGTTATTCCATGAACAATTCTATATGGGACAATCCAAGATAAGTCTAAAGGAACTAGCAAGTGTTAAGAGGAAGTTTACTGAACCCATAGATGAGTGCTTAAATAGGTTTAGACTCTTGAAATCGAGATGCTTCACAGTAGTTCCTGAACATGAGTTAGTCGAAATGGCCGCTGGTGGCCTGGACTATTCTATTCGAAAGAAATTAGATACACAATACTTGAGGGATATGGCTCAGTTAGCGGATAGGGTTCGACAAGTCGAAAGACTAAAGGCCGAAAAGGCCAGGGCTTTCAAAAGTAATAAAAAAGAAAGAGTTTCCTATGTCGAAACTGAGGAAGTCGAAGACTACCCTGAATTCGAAGAGGTCGAAATAGACCTCGCTGAGTTGAAACAGGCTCCACCTTACTCTTGTAAACTATTAGTTCCCACCAAAGGGAAAGAATTTATTGAAAATGAGAAAAGTGATAAGTTCCCAAAGAAGGTATATACCTTCGATGTGATGAAGTGTGATGAGATTTTCGATTTGCTTGTCAAAGATGGCCAATTAATTGTGCCATCAAATGTCAAAATACCTCCTTTAGATCAAAGAAATAAAAGAGGGTTTTGTAAATATCATAGTTTCCTAGGCCACAAAACCTCACAGTGTTTTCTTTTCAGGGATTTGATTCAAAATGCAATTAAGGAAGGCAGATTAAAGTTTGCTGACAAACCAAAAATGAAAGTAGATGAAGACCCTCTGGACATTGCAGACACCAACTACTCCGAGCCTTCGAGCATTGGAGAAATCAATATGGTGGAAGCAGACCAAGGTGCCACTACATCGAAAGAGGAAAGCACTGAGAGTGAAAGTTGGGTGCTGGTCGAAGTCAATAATGGAGTCACTGAAGACATCCACAAACAAACAGAGACTTCGATGGAACCAGCGCCATCTGTAGTTTCGAAAGAAATCCAGGCTACTGAGGGCCAGGAAAGCCAGAGGCGAGAGTTGGTACAGGCTAATGAAGGCCTGAGGCTCAAACTAGAGCGAGTACAGATTACAAAGCAACCCTCCCCTAAGAAAGAGATCTGGGATACCTTGGGTGAACCCAGTGGGAAGTTCGATTATCTTGTAAAATACTCTGCCCCGGAGAGTTCGAAAATCCCAATCGAAGACGTTAAGCCCACAGGATGGGGAGACGATGATACAAAAAGGGAGGATAGAGATGGTAGCGTTCCTCGGAAAGTCCGGATACCTTAGGGAGCCCGTGGAAAATTGATTATCGGTAAAATACTACGCGAGAGTTCGAAGATTCGGATCGAAGATGTCAAACCATCAGGATGGGGAGATGATGATGAAAAAGGTGAAGATGTGGATGTCAATATGGTGGATTTGGAGAGACCCTGTTCTGAGATGCAGGAAATGGAAAGATACCTTGAAAAAGAAAAACACAAAATGGAGGATGGCTATGCTGCAGACACCAGCCTCAAAGAATATCTCATGTTGTGCCATAAAGGAAATGCTGAAATGATGCTTTGTCCAAGATGCAACATCATATGCAACCAGAGGATTGCTGCAGAGTTCGAAAGGAGACAAAGGGCTCGAACTGGAGTAAATTGGCGCCAAGATAACCAATTATTTAGATGCTACCCTAGAGCTGGGGAAAGTTTGTTGGAGTTCGTGGTTCGTCACAAAGGGCAACCAAGTGCAGACGGCCCAAGGTGCTCAAAGAACATATGATCGTAACATAGGGCGTTCAAACTATTCCCTTCGCCCCATGTTGGAATCACAAGGAGGTTGGCCAGATGAGTCAACACTTCGAGGGTAATCATACTCAACGAAAGCCTGATAGTCCCTACCCAAGAGGTGCTCGAAGGGTGACATTCAAGATCCCTGCAGAAGTACCAACAGATAAGTGGCTGCAAGTCAAGACCAATAAGGGGAAAGATAAATGGAAAGGCAACGAGCGAAATGCACGTCACGCCATGGTGTATAGGAGGCAGTTTAACACGCAAAGAGGAAGAAATGAGACTAGAGAATTACAAAGGAAAAAACCCCATGACTAGATCACAATGGCGAAGGCAACAGCGAATTCGAAAGGCTGAGAGAGAAGCCTTGGCAGATAAAGGAGCGGTTTCGACCAGCAATAAGGAAGTGTCAAGTACCAACAAGCCAATTACAACAAACAATCAACCTGAAGATAAACCTCCAGTTAGTCGGAGACTTTTCTCCGAAACACAACCAGATGAATCGAAAGAATACACTCCAAGTCCAGAAGAAGACGAGGATATGCTGACAGATAACTTCGAATCGGAGGGGGAGTCATCACTCAATTTAAACTGCAATGTGGTATCTGTACTACCATCTGAGTTTGGCCAAGAGACCGAAATCGAAGAGCATGAGGAAGAGGATACCATAGACTTGATGAAGCACAGACCAGTGTGCTACTATGTAATGGATAACGGCACGGTCGAAGAGCAGAACGCGTTCTTCGAGCACCCAGAACCAACAATGAAGAATCATTTGAAGCCATTGTTCATTCGAGCAAAGGCTGGAGCCCATGGGGTGAACAAGGTCTTAGTGGATGGAGGCGCTGCAGTTAATCTAATGCCTCAATTCATGCTGAAAAAATTAGGAATTCAAGAGAGTGATGTCAAACCACACAACATGGTCCTATCCAACTATGAAGGGAAAATGGGTCAAACGTTAGGAGTGGTGCAAGTGGATTTAACCGTTGGATCGAGCTGCAGGCCCACCATGTTCATGGTGATCGAAGCGAAGGCCAATTATAACTTGCTGCTAGGAAGAGAGTGGATTCATGGCGTAGGAGAAGTTCCTTCGTCAATGCACCAACGGCTAGTTCTATGGAGAGAAGATGGTATAGTGGAGAATATCGAAGCGGACCAGAGTTACTTCATGACAACAGTCAATTTGGTCAACAAAAGGAATTATGACAAGTACCTGGCACGAATAGCCCCTTGCACCCCAAGTGACGAAACGAATGAAACAAGGGATGCATATTACTATATGACCCTTCGCCATGATGGCATGTACTTGGATAGGAAAATAATTAAGGGGGACGAAAGAGTCGAAGACACTTCGCAAAGACGGCCATCAAGCTGGGAGTTCGACAACCCTGTTCATGACTGAGTCCTCCTTCTTTGAAAGGATTTCGGCCTATATGGCTGAGAATGAATGGAAAGTGGCTTCAGAGGCTAAAATACATAATATAGTTGAAGTAAATGAAGTGAAAGGGAATGGTTCGAAAGATTCACCCTGTGAAGAAAACGAAATAGATCAAAGGCTTGATGCCATATATGACAAAGAACCCTTGGGCTTCGAGAAGGATCCTACCAACTCAGGCGCCAAAATGTTAGCGCAGGATCCGCTCGAAGAAGTGAATTTGGGGGATGATAACACAAAGAGAATAACCTACATAAGTACAAAACTCAGCCCAAGTTTCAGGCAAGAGGTAATCGAAGTCCTCAAGAAAAACAAAGACTGCTTTGCATGGGATTATGACGAAATGCCTGGTTTGAAGAGAGAGTTAGTGGAGCACAGACTTCCAATTAAGGATGGCAAGAAGCCCATCAAGCAAACTCCCAGGAGATTCGCGCCAGCAGTGCTCACAAAGATCAAAGCTGAGGTCGAAAGGCTGCTGCGTTGCAAATTCATCAGAACCACAAGGTATGTCGAATGGTTAGCAAATATAGTACCTGTTATTAATAAAAATGGTTCTCTGAGAATATGCATAGACTTTAGGGATTTAAATACTGCAACCCCCAAAGATCAATACTCTATGCCTGTGGCAGAAATGTTAATAGACTCTGCTGCAGGATTCGAATACCTAAGTATGCTAGATGGATACTCTGGTTATAACCAGATTTTTATTGCTGAAGAAGATGTGGCTAAGACAGCATTTCGTTGCCCAGGAGCCTTAGGCACCTATGAATGGGTAGTGATGCCTTTTGGTTTAAAAAATGCTAGGGCAACTTACCAAAGAGCAATGAACTCCATTTTCATGATTTTATTGAAACATTTATGCAGGTGTATATTGATGATATAGTCATTAAATTTATCTCTGCAGAGACCCACCTGCATCATTTGAGCCAATCATTCGAAAGAATGAGAAAACATGGCTTAAAAATGAACCCCCTTAAATGTGCATTTTTTGTGCAGGCTGAAGATTTCCTGAGCTTTGTGGTTCACAAAAAAGGAATCGAAATCAACCAGAATAAGACCAAAGCCATTATGGAGACTAAAGCACCCACATCGAAAAGGGAGTTGCAATCTCTGCTGGGGAAGATTAATTTTCTCAGAAGGTTCATTTCGAATCTAAGTGGGAAAACTCAAGCTTTCTCTCCACTACTTCGTTTAAAGCAAGGCCAAGCATTCGAATGGAACGAAGCACATCAAGAAGCCTTCGACAAGATTAAAAAATACCTCTCCCAGCCTCCTATCTTGTCTCCACCTTCATGGGGAAAGCCCATGAGATTGTACATATCTGCTTCTGAATTTACTATAGGTAGTATGTTAGTACAAGAAGATAGTAATGGCATCGAAAGAGCCATATATTATTTAAGTAGGGGTACTGAATGATGCAGAAACTAGATACAGTAATATAGAAAAGTTGTGCCTTTGTTTATACTTTTCTTGTATGAAACTTAAGTATTATATAAAGCCTGTTGATGTTTATGTTTCATCTCATTTCGATGTTATCAAACACATGCTTTCAAAACCAATAATGCATAGCAGAGTTGGTAAATGGGCTTTAGCCTTGACAGAATATTCTTTGACTTTCATGCCTTTAAGAGCTGTGAAAGGTCAAGTAATTTTTGATTTCATTATGGACCATTCATTGGTCGAAAAGCCTGTTATGGGTTACGTCGAAATGCAACCTTGGAAGCTATACTTTGATGGTTCGACCCACAGAGAGGGCAGTGGTGTTGGAGTTCTCATAATTTCTCCTGAAGGAATTCCAACAAAATTCAAGTATAAGTTAGATGGTCCTCGTTGCTCGAACAACGAAGCTGAATACGAAGCGCTCATTGTTGGACTTGAAGCTTTGTTGGAATTGGGGGCAACTAGAGTCGAAATCAAAGGTGATTCAGAGTTAGTGGTCAAGCAGATAACAAAGGAATATAAATGCATAAAGGAAAATCTGATGACATACTTTGTCATAGTCAATAGGCTACTCAAGAAATTCGAATACATGGATATTCAACATATACCCAGAATAGAAAATCAAGAAGCAAATGACTTAGCACAATTGGCTTCAGGGTATAAAGTTTCAGCCAAAAATTTGGAAGATTTGGTCGAAATTAGAGGTAGGGTTATGGCTACCAGACTCATACCATCAGATCTAGAAAATATTAAATTGGGATGTGGTGATAAAGATGGATTCGAAGTATTAGCCATAAATACCTTATTAGATACAGATTGGTGAAGTCCATTAATAGCATACTTAAAAAATCCAACATTGAATGTTGACAGAAAAATAAAATATAGAGCATTATCATATGTCCTCATGGGAAATGAATTGTTCAAAAAGACCCAAGAATGCGTATTACTTAAATGCTTAGGAGAAAGTGAGGCATATTTAGCATTATCAGAAGTCCACAATGGGGCATGTGGAGCACATCAAGCAGGACATAAAATGAAATGGTTGCTATTTCGATATGGGATGTACTGGCCCAGTATGCTCAAAGATTGTATAGATTTTTCTAAAGGGTGTGAAGAATGCTAGAAACATGCAGGGGATTCAATATGCTCCTACAAGTGAGTTGCATTCGATCATTAAACCATGGCCCTTTAGAGGATGGGCATTAGATTTAATAGGAGAAATCAATCCTGCTTCATCTAAAGGTCAGAAATATATCTTGGTGGGAATAGACTACTTTACCAAGTGGATCGAAGCAATACCATTAATAGCTGTAGATCAAGAGGCTATTATTGAGTTCATACAGAAACAAATTATCTATAGGTTCGGATTGCCAGAGAGCATAACCACAGACCAAGGTTCTGTATTTACTGGTAGAAAGATGCAAGAGTTTGCCCAAGAAATGGGGTTTAAATTGCTAACATCAACACCATACTATGCTCAAGCAAATGGTCAGGTCGAAGCAGCCAATAAAGTAATAATAGGTTTGATAAAGAAACATGTTGGTAAAAAACCAAGAAATTGGCATAAGACTTTAGACCAAATACTATGGGCCTGTAGAACATCTCCTAAAGAGGCTACTAACACTACACCTTTCCAACTAACATTTGGTCATGATGCAGTCTTACCAGTGGAAATTCATCTACAATCAGTTCGAATTCAAAGACAAAATTAAATCCCATCTTCTTTATATTGGGAAATGATGATGAATGAGTTAGTCAAATTGGATGAAGTTAGATTGCATGCATTGGAGATCCTAATGAGGCAAAAGGAAAGAGTAGCCAGGGCATATAACAAAAGGGTGAAAGGTAAAATATTCAGTGCTAATGACTTAGTTTGGAAAGTTATACTGCCCATGGACAAAAAGAATAAAACGTTAGGTAAATGGTCACCTCATTGGGAAGGACCTTTTCGAGTAATGAAAACTTTTTCAAATAATGCGTATGAAATCGAAGAGTTGGCAGATGATAAGCGAATCCTAAAGGTAAATGGGAAATATTTAAAGAAATATAAGCCACGCCTGCGGGAAATTTGAATACTAACAACGTAATCATAATAATGTAAAGAAATGCCAAAGTGTTACAAACAAACATTGAAATACAAGATTCATTAAACAAACAATTTTCAGAAATGGGTATTGTTCCTTAATCGATCGAAGATACTCCGATAAGACTCAAGCCTTTGTTGAGTAAAGCGCTTGGCTCCTTCTAGGATAGCAACTTCACCCTTAAATTGCTCAGCTGCTTCAGTCTCTGCAAGTCCCTTATTAAGGAGCTCTTCGAATCGATTGCCAAAAGTGTTGGTCTCATATGCCAGCTGTTGTTGTTGGGCCTCCTTAATTTTACTTTGAAGTTCTAGAATCTGTTTCTCCCAGAGAAGGATGGATTGAGCTCGAAGGTCATAATCAGCTTTAGCTTGCTGGATATGCGTGGCGTGCTCTTCAGCTTCTTTAGAAAGCTTCGAAGCGTGCTCATAAGCAGCGTCCATTGCAGCTCGCTTCTCTTGAACCTTATTGGTAGCAGATTCATCTTGGAGGAAACACCCAGTCACATTGTCAATTAAAGATTGAAGTTCGAAAAGAATGGTGCTGACCTCCAGAGAACAGTTGGCGAGGTTGACTTGGTTGAGAAGTCCCTTCATGATAAAGCAGGTTGTACTATCTTTCTTGAGTACTTCAAATAAATCCACATCCAGGATTGTTTTCCTAATCTTGTGAAGAAGTACAACCCTATCATCAGAAGGCGTTGAATCAGTATTCGAACCAACACCAGCCTTGGGAAGAGGAGTATCTCTCTGAGCCAGTTTAGCCTTCATGTACCCAATAGGGTCAGTTCGTTTCAAAAGGGCTAACTCTTCTTCAGTTGTTCGATGCTGAGAGGACTCAGGGAGTTCCATGCGCAATGGAGTCACATCCATTTCAACTTCCATTGGCTCATTGGTAGAAGCACCATCACCTTCATTATTTTCTTCCTCATCATCTTCTTCATCACCAACTAGATCCACTACTTCAATGTCATCGTTTTCGTTACTGTGATTGTAAGACTACGTTCCTTCACTCGAACCGTCTTTAGCATCTCCTTCTCCTTCGTCCTCAGATCCTTCCTCGCTAGAATCTTCTCTCTCTTGAGAGGCATTGGCTTCTTCCTCTTTAGCTTGAGTTGCCTTTTTACTCTCTTGAGGGATTTCGAGAGGAGATTTTTGTTGAGAAGTTTCTGGAGGCACCTCCTCAGCAACCACGGGTGTTGGTTCATTTGTTTCCTTAAGAGGAGGCGAAGTGCCTTGGTCATCTGGCTGTTCAGAAGCCCCAGTTGGAACCGCCATATTGGAGGAGCCTTTATTTTGCACCAGATTACTTGAATCTCCATGATGAGAAGAATGGATCGGAGCATCTGTTTGTGGGGGAGGAGTCGAAGTAACCGGGACTGGAGTTGAATCATCCTACACAAATAAAGAAAGATTAGAAACTCGCACTAAGGTACAAATAACTATCTTTATTAAAATTCAAAGTCAGTTTACCTGTGGATTGTCTGAAGATATATTGCTGTCTATATGTTCCAACATTACGTTGGAGGTCGAAGGTGGATTTTTGGATTTTTGGAAGGGAGCAACATCCCTGGAATCAAGTCCAGAGACGTTAGTGTCCTTTGAAATGTCTTTCTTTTGCTTCTTCTTCGAAGCCGTTGGTGAGCTTTCCCCAGTTTTGAGAGTCTTCCCACTGGTACTAGGCTTTCGCTTTTTGGGAGTAGTTGGTGGGAGTTTACTAGTCTGAAATGGTATAAACATAAGTTAGACTTCAATCATAAATATAAGCTTATTCGAAATACCAGAATAAACTGTTTACTTTCGGGGTCGGAGCAATTGCTGGAGTCGGAGCAGTTGTTGGAGTTGGAGAAATGGTTGGAGTTGGAGCAATGGTGTTTGTTGTTGTTGTTGTTGTTGTTACAGGAGTAATTGTTGGAGTTGCTTTGGGCAAATCATCATTGGTTTCGATGGTTTGTTGAGAGCTGCTTCCCTCCTTGGTCTTCGATGCAACGGTCTTGATTCTAATGGCTGAAAATCGAAACAAGTAAGGTAAATGTTAAAATAAAGAAAGTGAGAATTATTTGGGGATTTCCCAAGCATTCGCACCTGCGCCTTCATTCGAAAGAATCGACATGGCAGAAAGGTCATAGCGAAGATGCCCTGGGAAATTATGGAGCCAGTGTCGAGCCCATGTCACAGTCTCGGATGGCTTTAGTTTCTTTTGAGATCGATACTTGAACATCTCTTTGCAAGTTAACCACCAAGGGTATGGGGAAACCAAGCGAGCCGTTCGAGGTAGGTAGTTTGGGAAACATAGGTGGATGCATTTGAGTGCCAACCTATACCTATCCTCGGTGACAACCAAGGAAGTCGAACTTAGAGACTTTTTCTTTAAATTTTTCCTTCAAGGTTTGGGACCTCGATATCTGGACTCCAAGCGTGTGGGATCATAAGTTGTTTCGAAGTAATTCTGAAAAGCTTTAATCTCTTGAGCATGAGTGAACATACCTTTCTTTTTGTGTACCTGCACATCGAACGCAGCAGTCAGTTTCTTTTGGATGGTGAGAGTATCAAACATATAAGTCTGGTAGAATTTAGTCCACCAGTCCAGAAAACCCTTTGATGGAAAATGAGTTGGTTCAAAAGAAATTAATTTGAACTGGGAAAATTCTTGATATTGTTCCTGGTGCAGTTTAGCTTCTCTGGCCTTGAAGGTTCGACCGGAGGTAATAGCGCTTTGAGTTTGAAAAAGGGGTTCAGGGATTAGCTGACATAAACCAAATTGTCTCGAAACAAAGTTGGGTTGATAGGCAAACAGAAGAATTTGGTTTTTGGTCGGAGTGATTCTTGAGGAGATTAGTCTTGGGAGCAAGAAGGTTTTCCAGAGGTCTTGGATCTCTTTACTCTTAGCAGCCTCCGAAAGGGACATTGTGAACCATGATGGTCCATGAGTCCTCGAAGCAAAAGGTGCCATAGTCTCTTCGAACTTATGCTTTTTGGAGAAGAGCATGATATATTGTGAGAATAGAACCTGGAAATCAGCTTTATCATCACTTGGAGTCAATCTCCTTAGCCTTGTGCCTTCAACATTTCGATCCACTATTTCTGGATCCTGCTCAACAATGGTATCAGCGGTGGAGAGTGAAGATTCGAACATGGCATTTAGCCATAACTGGAGCAACCAGAAGGGACCAGCTAGCAAGATATTCTTAGGAGTGTGAGACTTCAGGCTTGAAACAGCTGATCTCAAACTTTCATAGAGATCAACCAGTAATAGCTCACTCAAGAAAATTCTCCTGTTTTCGTGTAAATCCCTTGCTAGAGGAATAAACCTACTGGCTACTTGTAGTGACCTACTGCAAAATACATATTTTGATAACCAAAGGGTGAGGAAGGCAATATGCTCTACGTCTGATACACTATCACCTTCAGTATGATAGTGACTGATAAACTTGGAGAAGCTAGCCAACTTGACGTCGAAGTCAATAATGCTTGAATGGTCTTCAGAATCAGGGATATATGTTTCCCCTACCGGTGATAAGCCTGTAATAGCGGTTATATCGAAGAATGTAGGTGTGATCATTCCTCCAGGAAGGTGAAAGGTATTATAAGTGTTGTCCCAGAAGTACAAGGATGCAAATAACAGAGGGTGGATGTAGGTGAAGCCTGGTTTCGACAACTTAATTAGATTGTAGATCCCTAGCTCCTCCCACTGATGGGATTTCTTAGTTTCCACTTTAGCAAACCAGTTTTGGTAAGAAATATCAGCAGTAGGGCAAGATCGAAACGGTTTAAAATTACTTTTAACATAGTCCAAAATAAAAGGATCTTTTGGGGGAACTACAGGGGTTTCTACGTTTTTTGAAGCAGAGGGTTCATTCACATTATCAGTTCCTAGACTAGGGGTTTCCATCATGTTGAACAAAGGTTTAAAATCATAGCAGACAGGGAAGATAGTCCTGGTGTCTTTCAGGGTTTCAAAAATGGTAAGAGGGCCCATTAGGGCAAACCTCTTTCCAGAAGCATTGGTTGGGATTAATACCTGGGAAGAATATAGGAGTTCTTGCTCTTTGGAGATTCCTTGGGGAATAAGCACGGATTGGCCTTGGTGAATGCCAACTTTGCTTTCCAGGATCGTTCCAGCGTTCTTGTTCTTCTTCTTGGAAATCTTTTTCATCTGGGATGTTGTTGAAGACATTGTTGGAAGTTGTTAAGAGCTTAGGGTTTAGACGAGAAGAGAAGAAGAAAAAATAGTTTAGAGTGTGGAAAAGATTAAAAGACTAAAGCTGTTTAGTTTTATAGTAAGGAAGTTGAAGCACTCATCAACTAAAACTAAGATACGTGGAGGACGTGGGTTAGACACGGAGTGAGGTGGCGTAAAGTGAGCATTGGTAATAAGCATGATTAAAGGTAATCATTGTTTCTAATAACCGCACCATACCGTGGCAACTGTTTTGAAGCGGTTCGGAAAATCAAGAGCCGTCATGACTGACGTAGTGGAAATCATATACAGTGTCATGATTACTCAGGGTCACATCAAAATCTTGTGGATGTGTTTAAAATAAGTATTTCTCAGAAAGAGATTCGAAATACATATTTTAAAGGGGCATTTTGTTGGCTGAAGATTTTGATATCTGTGATTCGAATAGAAATCATTAAGCTCGAAACGAAACAATGTCAGTATTTGTTGGAACAAAGTGAATATCATAGTTCGGGATGAAAGAATTGGCCCTTCGAATGGACCTACTGAAACTTGGAGCTTCGAATGGAAATTATGATGATATATAAAGCAAGCTTCGAAATGGTAGTAAGGTTGTATCTGAGAAGCGAGTTCGAAGTCGAAGTGGTCAAGATATTTGAAATTCAAAACGCGAGCGGGGTAATTGGAAGTTAGAATGTATGCGCTGGAGACGGTTCGAAGACGCGTGGAAGAAAAAAAGGCGCAGTGCTCTGCATGTTCTGAACGTGTCAAGATCTCATAAGCCAGACCGTTATGGTCGAAATAGTATAAATAGGAGTCTTAGTGTTAGGATTTCGTGTGTCATATCTATTGTACAAAAATTCAGTAAACATTCAAAATACCACATGGCTAGGGAAACGAATGCTCGAATGATGTACGTATGATTGCACCAAAGCTTTTATTATTCAATAATGCATCTTTATCTTTCCAGTTTATCTTTATCCTGCATTAATGTCTTTTAAATTCTTTACCTTCAAAGTCATTTAACTTTTCTTGCATTCAAACGTTTTCTTCCATTTCGAAATCCTTTACTTTTCTGAAACTGTTACATTAACGCTCTTATTTTCCATAAAGCTTTTACATACTTGTTTTTACATTCTTGTCTTTTACATTTCATGCTTTTACTTTGAAAAGTCTTTTACATTTAAAAGTCATTTAAGCATTTCTGCACTTATATTTCTTCTGTAAATTGAATCTTTGTTTATTTACTCATTTAAGTCAATATTATGTTTCTTTATTTAATCATGGTACCAAGTTACTGAATGCCGTGAATCGAAATACATTGGACTTATATAAAATACTCTAAATATAAGCCTTAAACTTAAATCCTTATTTTATTATTAATTCTGTACAAACGACCAATATCCCATAGGATCAATCTAGTCGATCCTGCAAGTCACCAGAGGAATTGAATAACAATTACAACGCTTATTCGATAGTTTGGAAGACTAGCGGTTGTTTCACCAGAAATCACTGTGAACAGGATGGTACAACAATTAGCTTGGCAAGAGTGGGTCGACCGAAAATGAACTGATATAGAGATGGGCAATTGACGACCAGGAACTGTGTTTTGATCGACCTGCCGGTTTCTCCGGCCCCAAAGGTTACTATCAGCTCGGTGTATTCCCATGGCTTCGTTGTGGAGCCGTTGAACCCCTGTAGATCTAAACCGAGGTAAGGAGTCAGGTGGGTCTTGTTGAGCTGCAACGTGCGGAAGAGCTGAGTGTACATGATATTGGTCGAGCTTCCCTAGGCGACCAATATATGCCTGATGTCAAAGATATCCATTTGAGCACGAACAAGAAGAGGAATATTTACATTGGGGGAGCCCCCAGGTAACTCCTTGTTATAGAAGGCCAGTGGATGAGACTTTCCTTGGATTTTGTCGAGGGCGGCTGTCATACCCCAAAATTTTCCCTCTTACTTCTCAAGACATTTCACATGCCCATGCTCAAGGATTTCACAAGGGTTTACTAGACAAACCCTCTCCTAGGCAATCAACCCAAACTAGGGTTTGGCTATTCTCAGATCAAGGTGGTTTCCAACATCTCCAATGGTCATCATGCCTCATCATATGCTTCAAAGAATCTCCATGTAAAGTTTCAAGCCTTACAAGTCAAGTTTCCTCAAACAATTGCTCTGGTTGAAAATCAGTTGTATTGGACAAAAAGTCAACTGTGGTCAACATACAGTCGAATTTCATGATTTTTAGTCAACATCAATACTTTGAAGAGATATTCATCATTTGATCAAGGGTTGATCATGATTCATCAAGAAGAGTCAAGAATTGATCAAAAGACAAAGTTTCTAAATTGGGCTTTCTCATACAAAAGTCAACAGAACTTTGACCAATCATAACTTTCTCATACTTTATAAGAAATTTTTCCACCACCTCTCATTTTGAAGAGAATTCAATTCTCTACAACTTCATGTCTCACAAGGTTGGTCAGAAAATGCTTCATTTGGAAGATATGGATCAAAACATTACAGGTCCTTTACAAAGTCAACAAAAAGTCAACTTTTTGTAAAGAAGTGTTATTGAGCATAGAAACTTCAATTGAGATGAGACCAAAGAGGTTGTTTAGATTACATCTAGAGCTTTATAAAAAGTCCAAGAACACCCAAAAATGTTAAAAAATTGAGCAAGATACACCTTGCACAAATTGAGCTTTTTGAAGAAGTGCACAAAGAGAAGTACTTGACAAAATCCAAAATTTTGCAAATGGGCCTAACTTTTCTTGGTTCAAACTTGTTCCTCAGCTGATTTGGAACCTCCAAGCCCAAGGCCACGAATTTTATCTTTTATTTTCTATTTATTTTAGATTCATTTAAAAGCCAATTAAATTAAAATAAAAGGTAGAAAATCAAAATTAAATGCAAATTGGATTTTTCTCTCATTCTTGAGGTCCAAGCAAACCACACAAGCTGGAAAATTCGAAATTGGCATTAATTGGCAAAGGAATTGATTGAAATTTGATCAAAAAGGCAATATTTGGTTTTATACCAAATCAAATATTTTCTCATTGATTGGTACATTATTTCCTCATGATTCTTGACCTAAATCCATCCACTATAAGTACACAATGCATTCACATGACAAAAGGACGAAATTTCTGCCTCTAAGAACCCTTACCAACTTCAAAAAAACCGTACATTGCAAGAAACTAGCAGCCCTAGTTCCAGATCAATTCAAGGCATTCTAAGGATTCCAACACATTCTTGGAGGTCCCCTGAATCGATCCAAATACTCACAAGCCATTCAAACGTGCAGAATCACGATATCCAGATTTCGGTTTGAACACTTTAACTCAAAATTGATTTTTGATTTTCATGCATATTTAACATGTTTTGATTGTTTATTTGTGTTTAGAATGGAGTTTCGAAACTTTCTGCGTAGGTTAATTGGAGTTTAGACACGGGAATCATGACTTGCCATTGTTAGGGTTCATAAGCTCCAATTGGGGTTTTCTAAAATAGGAAAAATTGGACGAAACCAATGATCCCAGCACATTCAGGGGATCAAACCGAGTTGATCCATGTCCCCATAATAAATTTATGTTGCATATTTTGGATTTTTTGAATTTTACAGGTACTATAGCTACGAACAGAAACCGTAGCTAAAAGTTCAAAATTTCAAACGAAGAAGATGACTCTGCGCGCGTTTTCTGATTTTGATGTTTTCCCATAAATCTATTTGCTTTGTATTCTTTATGTGTCATATTGCTAACAGATGGTCCACATAGCTCAGATGGCAAGGCAGCGCGTGATTGTTCAGAAGGTCTTGGGTTCGAACCCTCCCTTTTTATTTAACATTTTGAAATTTGCAGATTCTCCAGAAGGCTTGCCCAGAAATCTCAATTTCTGGCTCTCACGCCGCGCTCTAGACCCCAGAAACCCCAGCTTCTGGACATATCCCCAAACCCCAGTGCACACTGGCGCCTCAGCAGCCAAATCCCAATTTGGCACCTCCAACAGTCTTCCAAATCCCGGTTTTGGGAGAATTCCATCAGAAGCCCTCTGATTCTCGTCTCTAACCTTATTTCTCATATTTTCATATTTTAATTTAATCTCTTTTCAAACAATTTTCTCATGCATTAAAAAATCACCTAAAATATTTTCTTTTCGCATTTTAATCAGAAAAATGTTTATTTAATTTTTGACATAAAAATTAATATTTTTGCATGCATATTTTAATTAATCATTAAATTGACTTTTAATTGTTTTTCCTTACCAAAATCGATCCGGAAAATTCCCAAAAAATTATTATATCATCTAATTATCATCACTAACCCAAAAAACATTTTTCTTCATTCAAAACTTTCTTTTACTAACGTATTTTCTCTTATGCGGATTTCTTATATTTTCCGATTATTATGTATCTGCTTACAGGTTGTAATAGTTAGGATTTATTTTGTTGCATTCTTTTTTCCAAATATTATGTAACTGCTCATGGGATGTAATAGTTTAATTAGGATTTTACTTTCCGCACTCCTATTATTTAACTGCCCCAAAGCAATGTAATAGCGTAGGACATTTACTTTCCGCACTTTACTTTCCGCAATTTACTTTCCGCACCCTATAAACTGCTAGTAATTAGGCGTGTATGGCAAGATAAAAACGAACGTAGATCACCTCTAATCACAAGATAAAATATCTGAATATCGACACACTCTTTTCACACATGCACCCCCCCAGAATATTCTCTCTCGCTGCCTTTCGAATAAGTGGTCAAGTCCCTCAAACGTAGAGGTATCCTAGCACCGTTGCCTACAAACATATCATCATAGTCCCTTCGAATCAAAGATCATGAGTCCCTCGACGTGGCCTACGAAAACATGATCTAGTCCCTCGATTGTTGCCTACGAAAAGTGATGATTGTCCCTTCGAATGTGCTAGGAGACTCCTACAAGTTGCCTTCTATGACCATCCGATGTCCCTTCGAATGTCCCTTCTACATCCAACGAATAGGGTTACCTACCAACTAATGGTATGGATAGCATTATTCTAAAGGAAAGTAAAACAGCATGAAAACGACCATTCTGAGTAGGTAATAAGACTTTTAGTTGCTTGCTCTATCAAAATACTTTTAACACCTCACACTTTTGTCAAAGTTCAAACACTTTTCAAAACAACACATTTCCGAACACTTTGTATACATTCCAACGTGAATAATTACAAAGTCAAAGCGAAATACCTTTTTCAAAACATTTTTTGTCAAACACACAGAAAGCAATTTTTAAAGATGAGCTAGAAGCAACTAAGAGCCCGTAGATAACTACGGATAGAAAGGGGTGTTAATACCTTCCCTTTTCATAACGTTCTCCCTTATTCAGAATCTAACGAAGGTCTTTTTTTGTTCTTTTCACCTTCCCTTAATTACATCAAAGAAAAAAAGTCAGTTCTCCCACCGTATTACAGAACTGGCGACTCTGCCGGGGAGACACCCTAAAGAGAGAATACCTTAGGGATTTTTAGATCATTTTTTCTGCTTTCTGTTTGACTTGTATGCTTTATCTTAAGGGTTGCTTGGGTATTATACTTGTGGGGGATCCTACACCCGGATCCAGGTTTCCTTAGGTAAGTAGCAATAGATCGTCGCAACCGTTAGGCGTATACCAAAACGATCAACATGATGGCTACGTTAGTGTGACACTTTGGATGTCCTGATACTCTTCATTTCCAAGTTGATGATAGTATTTGGATTCTGCGTGGTGTCATCAGCAGTAACTCAACTTTTAGAACCCTAATTGACCCATCTTGGCCATTAGAAGGTAGTGAGATGGCCGACTTTGGTGTAGACCGAGGTTGGTTGATACTCGATGCTACGCTCATTAAGATCAGACTTTTGGGATATTTTCGATCGACCACTTGGTAGTCGTATTGAAATAAAAGCCTACGAGAAAGATCAATGATATGAGATTCCTAGAACCCGGTTACTATTATAGGACAGGATGAACCAACTCAAACTTTGGTAGGGTAGACACCTATACCTCATGTAAGCCTTAAACCTAGGGCAATTGTGTGATTTGTTTGTGCTTGTTAAAAATGACATCATCGCATTGCATATCATTTCTAACTATTTCAAGGACCTAGGGATTTATCTTTGCTCTGTTTTGTAGGGATTATGCTTCTAGAAAGACTATCCGAATCAACTTCATGGGTATACCTTCTCAGCTCAAAGAATTGGTGTCAGAAATTCCTGATCATGCTTAGTTCATCAAAAGACATGGTTATTTGCTTGACTTGGTTATCTCCGGTTTTGAAGAAGATATGATGCACGTCTTATTCCAGTTCTTCGATCTGAAACACCATTGCTTTACATTCTCAGATTATCAGTTGGTTCCTACTTTGGAAGAGTTCTCTAAGCTACTTGGGGTACCTATCCTTGATCAGATGCCATTCACCGGTTTAGAAAAAGCTCTGAAGTATGAAGACATCGCATTAGGATTACATCTAAAGCGCTCACACATTGAAGCCAATTGGGAAACTAGAAGCGGACTTAAGGGTTTACTTGCTAAGTTTCTGATAAAGAAAGCCCGAGAATTACTCAAAGCTATGAGTTTCCAAGCATTCGAAGACATCTTGGCCTTGCTAATCTATGGTTTGGATCTATTTCCTAACTCGGATCAATTCATAGATGTGAACGCCATCAAGATATAGTGGATTAAGTCCTCGTTGAGAGAGGCGAAATCACCTTGATGGGTGGGATGGAGTAGTTTGAGTTTCAAGCGAACCAGGATAAAAATCCTTGAGTATTTTAGTATTGTTGTTTGGGTAAAAGAATTAAAAAAAAAAGAAAAACTTATTCAACCCCCCCCCTTTCTAAGTATTTTTCCAAGCCTTCAATGACTTGAAAGAATATACAGCTTTTTACAAAGAAAAATAACGTTTGAGTCTAGTGAGTTTCCTCGGGAATTAGTAGCTTCTTCTTCAAGTCTTCAAGCCTTTATATAGTGTCATGTATGCGATGTAACCGTTGGAGGGTACATCTAGAAATATGAAATTTGTGTCGGCTTGAAATAACGTGGGGGACAAGATCATACGCAGCGTCTGTCCTTCATGGTAGTGGAATGAAACGTTTGTTTGTACTATGTACTAGTGTACCATGTTAACGTTATCTTCTAAACTTATATACTTCAGAGGCTTCTATGAGCATGAGTAAGAGGAGAGAATATAACATCTTGCTTAATCAAAACTTCAAGTCTTCAGAGTCTTAAGATCTTCCTCTTTAGAGTCTTTAGCACTTGGTTTTGAAGAACCTTGTATCGTAACATAAGGTTGAAATAAATTCAAGTCTTCAGAGTCTTCAGAACCACGTCTTTAGAGTCTTCAGCACTAGGTCTTGTAACCTTGTATTGTAACTAAGTTCATAAGAACTTCAAGTCTTTAGAATCTTCAGAACCACGTCTTCAGAGTCTTCAAGCACCTGGTCTTCAGAATCTTTGTAGAACCATTAGTCTTTAGAAACTTGAGTCTTCAATATCTGGACATAAGTAACACTTCTGTCTTCAGATCTTCTGACTGGTTTCCTTAGAACACGTTATCCTTAGAAACATGATCCTTTTAGCATCTGGACAAAAGTAACACTTCTGTCTTCGGATCTTCTGTGGTTTCTTCAGATTGACGTATCATAGTAACTTAGCTTCAGAGCCTTCTGAAGCTTTCCTCAGTACTTATTCATTAGAACCTCTGTAGCTTAAAAGCGAAGCATTTTCTATTCTAATGTCTTTGCCATTCCAACCATCAGAAGCAGAGCCTATTTGTTTATTCTTAAAAATACAACAAACATTAGAGTAACAAAATTGTTCACTCAAACATACTCTTTGTTATCATCAAAACTTAGAGACATAATTGCATAATCAAATCTTGTTCTAACACCTCAATCATAACTCAATTAAACTAATTAGATCATTCAGAAGCATATAACAAAAATAGTGGCGACTTAGCATGCGTAGAGGATACACAATCAATTATTCAAAGTACTTTTCACAAAACCACTAAAGCTTGATTATTACTCCCTCCATCCCAAAATAAGTGTCACATTTACAGAAAATATTTGTCCCAAAATACTTGTCACTTTATATTACCAATGCACTTTAATATTTAATCTTCCAATTGTACCTTCTAATAAATACTCTTAATTTATTATTTCTTTCACTTAACATTAATACTAATTTGAATGCACCAATAATTAATCAGGATAATTTTGTAAAGTTACTATTATCTCTCTTTCATTTATTAATGTTTCTTAATATGTGTGAAATGTTCAATTGCAACAGATAATATGGGACGGAAGGAGTATATTAAATATGAAAGTAAACAACAAGAAAATAAAACCACTGAAAGCAATCAAAACTCATAAATAATATAAAATTAAAGATTATAAAAACATTATGAGTATCTCCCTTGGGTTGCCTAATGTCATAGTTAGACTGCATTTCTTGCCTTCTAGCATTTAGTTGCCAAATCTTAACCCAGAGTTGCACTGCATTTTTCCATCAATTGGACCCTTAGCCTCCTCGGCTCTAATGTCTGCCTTTTTCCCTTATTCGAATATTATGTTTCACTTCCTTTCTAAAAACTTTTTTTGTGTAGGATCCACAACCAGAATATAAGCTTTTCGGTAGTATTGTGCATTCAGGATACCCACTGGAATCTGGTCACTATTTTGCTTATGTAAAGGTTTGCGGATTTATATTCTATTTATGGTTAAGGTTGTACTTTACTACTCTGTTCACAGGATGCAATGGATCGGTGGTATTGCTGTGATGATTTTTGTGTAACACTTGCAACCCTGCAGGAAGTTTTGTCTTAAAAGGTTTATATCCTCTTTTTATCTCGAACTAACCAAAGGCCAGCATCAGTTAGAAATTCTCTTGCATCTAATGGTGTAAAGCCCCATCATTCCAATAGGATTTAGACATCTGAATCTTCTAAGGTTGGTGTACCACTCAAAACAGCACAAGAAAAATCAAATTCTGATCAACCTTCTTGGAAAGATATGCCGAGTGTATCTAAGATTGGTAAAGTTCCTTCTGGCTTAGGAGTGAGGTTTTAATGTCTTGCTGTTTTGAGCAAACATATCTTTCTCGTTTATATGCAAATCATATGTCTTGATGAATCAACGATATGTTCGTGCATTTGTGTTTCGGTGTGTCTGCAGTAGTCTTTATTTGCATCTTTCACCAGCTGCGATGTTTAATTTATCATCTTGATTTAGTCAGTGTTATAGTTGTAGCAGATTTGTCAAGCAGTCGCAGGTGGCAGAGATCGCTTTTTGGTCAGCGGTTTGAGTGTTGTGAGTTTGTTAGTATTCTTGAGCTTCGCTTTTGGACAACATTATATAATTATTAGGTCTGTAATTATGTTGTTTTTGGGTGTATTTTTTTTTTTTGGGTGACTTTTTGTATGCTAAGTGAAAAAGTGTTTGTATGTATTCTTCAACCTCCACAACTTAACTCATTTTAAGTTGTGACACATTTATGTATTCTGGTGGTGTGGTGGAAAGAGAATGGGGTGACTAGGCTTTAAATGACATGGTTTTTATTGAAAGATATTGTTGTGCTTTTATTATTTTCTAGAAATTGTTACTTTCACATGAAGTGCACTTTTTTTAAGGGTACTATCTTACCATTAGACTTTCCATGATAAAAGACAGAAAAACTGAAATTGAATTCTTGCAAGCAGTTCGATCATACATTTACACATTTATAAAATTAATAATTAATAATTTTTCGATTAAGATATGGTGATTTAAAACTTAAATTAAGATTGTTTGATTTTGATAAAAAAAAAAATATTCATGGTTGAAAAACATACTTGTCGAATAAAAATTAAATATTATTATCCATAAATTCTAATTTAATTGATAAAAATTTGATATTGTTAGGTTAGGTCATAAGTCAACACTTCACTTTATTATCATTTTAGCTATAGACAAAAAAGTTGAACATTATTCTTTCAGATGAAAATGTTCTATAAGCATTCTTTTACGTAGAATATTGTTCACTACATTGAATTTGTTTATCTAGAATATGGTTCTACTATGTTTACTACATGAATGTGATAAGTAGAAAACATAGTAGAAATTATCACATTCAAATTCGCATAGAAATGAAAATATAGAAATGAAAAATAATAGACCTAAAGTTAGCATGTTTATGATATATTTAAACGCTTAATTGCAGCTTGTCTTTTAAAATAGAGAATGCAATGCATGCAGTGAAATAGGCATAACCGGTAGAGAAATATAGTTTGTAATATTATTTTAAAATAGAGAATGCAATGCACCATATATTGCAAATAATAGAACTTTAACCAATTTGATGGTCATGTTTTCAAAGACAGAGTGAAGAAGCGGGATATTAAATACATTGATATTATTATTTAATATTAATTATATATAATATTATATTTAATATTTATCGAATGAACTAAAAAATCAAGACAGTTTTTAATTATTGCATTTCCATGTTTTTTTTTACATAACTATTATATATAATTTTTTAATTTTCTTTTTGCATTTGTAATACATTATTCATCTTAAAATTTAAATTACTCACGCGGACGCACGAGTCTTCTACTAGTAAAATAACAAACTAGTATAAAATTACAAAATCTAATTGCAAACAAAGTCTAATTGCAACATAATCTAATTAAATAGTTTATAACAAAATAATCCGAATATGTACTAAATTTAGTTCGAGGAAAAATTGTTTCAATGTTAGAATCTCCTTCAATATTAAAATCATCTGCACTAAAATTAATCAACTAATCTGCAAAAATTCTCCGTCAATCATATCAATATTTTGTTTTTTTTTTAATTTTTAATTAAAATAATTAAAATGACGCCGTTTTAATTAATAAAAAAATTAAATAAAAATATTAAAAAACACTTAAATCGCTGATTTAGAAAAATCGTCGATTTTTCTAGTTTTAGAATTTTATATCGATTTTTATTAATTCACATCAATTCAATATATAGACGATCTAACAATTAAATTAGACTAATTATCTGATCGATTTTCGATTCAACCAGTCCGATCGACCAATCGATTTTTAAAACACTTTAAAAACCCTTGTCTTAAATTTTATGTAATATAAATATATTAAAAATCTAAAGTCTAAACTACATATCATATGCACATTAGCACCCTATTAAATAAATAGTTACTAAAATTCAAGTCTACCTATAATTAACGATATTTTAAATACATAATAAATATAGAACAAAATAGTTAATTAATTTACATAATCATAACGCGTTTATTTATTAAATTATAGTTATGCAATGAAATTTTTTAATGTTTTAGAATAAAAAAACTTTAAAATTGCATAATTATGCAATAACAAGGTTGTTTGTGGTATCTTTGTACGAGAAAACTAAAGTAAGAATACTTGCGTAATATTATAAATTGTAAAAGTGAAAATATTATGACATACAAATCAAACTGTATGCTTTGAAATAACATAATTATGATGATTTTGACAAAAATAGCACAATTTATTTTTAAACTTAATTATTACTCCTATATACTTAATTATGATGGTATCTCGTACTCACAATAATTTTCAACGCATTTCATAACTGGAGGCAAAAATGCTTCTGGGCAATCATCATCCTTTTCACAGGGCATTCGAGCTACATTTTCAAATAAAAAATAGTGTTAATAAAAATAAAATATGTCTAAGATCATAAATTAGAAAAATTAAAAATGGTGTGAAAAATAACAACTTCTGCTTGTTATAACTAGAAATAGAGAAAGGAAGATGATCAAAGCATAAACAAACGTGAGAATTTGAGCCATAATTTCCTCCTTTGCATGTAATACTTATAAATCTTGATTATTTTATAAGTAATAATTTTATCCGTTGTTAACTTTAATAAAATATTTTTTTTACACTAAGGTGTTGTAAGAAGCAATTTATAATTGAAATTAATATTAAATGTCTCTAATCAATATGTCATGTATACCCTTTTAGTTCACTCATATGATCACTTGAATTAAATGGAAGATATCCCATGAAATTTTTTTTTTTTTTTATGTACATTTTAGCCTTTCATAAAATACAGGGGTAAAATCTCATAGTGAAAAGAACTAAAATGAATTATAGTAAAAATTAGTTTTATAAATAACGTATCAAAAAGGTGAGAGCACATTTAACCGTCGAGTAATTTTTTAATTTAATTTATATTATATCAAAGTTAATAAATACTTAACTAGTAATGAAGAAGTCTTCACTAAAAATTAATTCGTTCATCTCAATTACAAAATCAAATTAGTTGATTTATCATGTAAATCAATACTGCTTTGACTAAATCCAAAAAGTTTATAAATGTTAATACAATTTTTTTATGAGTTGAACAAATGTTGTGATATCTTGGGCAAGAAAAGAGAATTAATTAGCTATAATTTTTATAAAGCTAATTTTGTAATTTAAGTCATAGATCTACGAGTATTAATATTTAATACTTGATTAATTTATTAAAGTTTAATCATCTCCCTCGAATTATTAATTAGGTTTTTTAAAAATAGAAAATATTTTCAACCTAAACTTATAACTATTAACTAATCGTTGGTTGGTTTAGTGGTGATTGGCGCTGAATTTGGTAAAGAGAATCACGGTTCAATATCCCGCAACAGCGATCCACAGGGGGCCGGAATCACTTAATGCCAGAACTGACCCCTGAACCGGACTAAAAAATAAATAAATAAATAAAATAAAGTAATAACTATTACAAATAATGTGTTTTAGCTCGACAACTCGGCCAATGGTTTCGATCCCTAGGAACTGCATTTTTTTTCATTTTAGTGCACACTCATATATCTATCGTTTTAATTATAATCCGAGGTAAAATAGTATTCGTTTCACCTCGGTTCTTAATTATAATAAATCTATTAGCCAGCCATTATTATTTTACACATAAACTACAAAAATGTAACAGAATTGAAATAATATCATATTTCATTGACCCCCTGGATCATTATTTGTCTGTATCATTTCCACTGGTTTGTATCATATCATTATAATAAATCTATTAGCTTGCCAACATTATTTTACAAAGAAACTACAAAATATGTAACATAATTGAAATAATATCATATATCACTTATATACAAAATAACATTGTTATCATCAAGACAAAATAAGAAAAATTTTGTTCATATACAAAATAACATTGTTATCATCAAGACAAAATAAGAAAACTTTTGTTCATATACAAAATAACATTGTTAGCAACCAACAAAAACTATTGTGCTTGTTCTCGAGCTTCATGATGAGATATGAAGACACTGGCCCAACGAGACCATATTCATCAATTTCATATGTTGAATATAGTTTTTGGTTGCTAAGCTCCTACAATTAGAACAAAATTTAAGCTAAAAACAACAAAATTAGTTTAAGAAGTATACATAACATGGATTAAGCTAATACCTTATTCTTCATAAATCCTTGTGTAATGTCATTAAAGACAATATGGAACATATATCTCATGACATAATATCCACAAGAATGAGAATCGGTTTATTTACGCCACTACAAATATTTTTCATTTTTTAATGTCACACTAATACACACAATTAATAGAATGTCAAATAGCACAATTACTATACTTACTCTTGGGTAATGAAAGTTTGGCTTTCTACCGATTAGATTTCTTTTTCGTGCATTATATTCCTCCATCGCTCTACACGTGTAGGTTAAAATTAAACATGACATGAAAACTCTTTAATTCTAAAGTTAAATTTGAGTATAAGAAATAATACAACTTACTCATTCAAAATGTTGATCACAACTTTAGGCAGTGTGGAGTGAATCGAGCAAATAACAAAGATATTATTTTTCTTGGGACATATGACAAGTAATTGTCAATGTCGGGTGCATAAACATTCAGAATAATTAATAATATGGATAAAATTAATTTATAAATGGAAACAAAAATTAACATATACTTACTCGCGGTAAAACGGGGCCAAATAACAACTTTGATGCTCCCTCTATCCATCAACTTATCTTGTACGTAATTTCTAACTTCATGACCTGGAGAATTGCGAGTAAGAGCAAACTGCGCAGCATCCAAGATACAATGCTTGTTTAGAATATTCTTTTCTAAACAAAAGTAATGGATGTACCAGCATGATCAAATCTTTATTTTAAAGCACAAGAACATATGTATATAAAAAGAAATCAACATAACACTACTTACGAGCACCAAAATTGCATTATGGACTCGTCTAGTTCCTCATATGAAGGTGTGAAAAACACAAGAAAGTGAAGGTGTGGAGAAAACACAAGAAAGGGGGGTTTGAATTGGATTTTCAATCTTTGATAAAATTTTCGCTTCTTATGCATTTTAGCATTGAATGATACTTCTGAATTTTGCTTCTAGTAATTGCTTCTTACGATTGCTTCTAACAAATTACAAAAACATAAATTGTAAAGCATATGCAAAAATAAAGAACACATGATTTTATCTCGGTTCACTTGATAACCTCAAGCTACTCCAATCCACCCTTTCAAGGTGATTTCGCCTTGAACTCAAGGTCTTAATCCACTGTAATCAATCTTTATTACAATCTACACAGGCAACTGTTGTGACTAACACCCACTAAGATTCCTTTTTATTCTTCTCAGAGATTTTGACCTAACCGGTCCTCTAAGGAACACAATACCTTCTAAAGCTTCAGACCCAACTGGTCCTTTAGAAGTATTGTCAAAATCCTTCCAAAAGTTCTAACCAACCGGTCCTTTAGAAGGAACAAAAAATTTTCTTACAAGATAAAGCTTCTACACAAGCAGGTGTAAACTCAATTAAGTAGATCAGAAGATCCTAATACACACTAAGAATATTACAATGTATTTTATCTCAAATGTCTGCTTCTTCACGGGCAATAGCCCAGAGCACTTAAATGATTGAAATCTTCTTCTTCATAAGCTTCTGAATGCTTTGTTGTTCTTAACATAGTAAGGAGAAGGACTTCATCATCTTGATTCACCTTAGAACATTCTCGACAGCACCCCTTGTTCTAATGACCACTTTCAAGCACAACATACATGTTGTGAATTTGTAATTGTAGCCTTCATGATCGTCTTCATTATCTTCGGCAGCTTAGCAAGCTTCTTGCAATATGTGAGATTAAATCACAATGTGAATCAATGATTGCTTAGTTTGAGATTATCATATCATGTCATTCAAGATTACAATTTGTTCTTCGTGTTTCTCTTGTTGTTTGATATACTAATTAATAATCTTGTTGCTATCTTTATCAACAATAATTTCCATTATCGTTGCATTTTTGCACACAGCAACAACTATTCAAACTTATGATTGCTTCCCTTTATATAGCCAGTTAAAATAAATATGTTGGCCATTTGAAAAAGAGAGCCGTTACAAAATAGTTCTTCCACGTCCTTTTCTATTCCACAATTTAGTGGAATAAGGCCTTTCTATACTGTGTACTATTCTTACCATGTTACTGTTACCTTCTTTCTTCTGCACTTCACAGAATTCTGCGAGCATGAGTTTAGAAGTGGGAACATAACATCTGGTAAATAAAAAATTCAAGTCTTCAGATCTTCCTCTTTAGAGTATTTAGCACTTGGTTTTTAAGAACCTTGTATCGTACAATAAGGTTGAAAGAACTTCAAGTCTTCATAGTCTTCAGAACCACGCCTTGAGAGTGTTCAGAACTTAGTCTTGTAACCTTGTTTCATAACTAAGTTCAGAAGAACTTCAAGTCTTTAGAATCTTCTGAGCCACGTCTTCAGAGTCTTCAAGCACTTGGTCTTCAGAACCTTTTGTATTCTGAAACTTGAGTCTTCAGACTGTCGTATCAGAGTAACTTAGCTTCAGAGCCTTTTGAAGCTTTCCTTGCTACTTGCTCATCAAAACCTCTATAGCTTAGAAGCAGAGCATTTTCACTTTTAATGTCTTGGCCACGCCATGCATCAGAAGTAGAACCTGTTTGTTTATTCTTAAAAATAAAACAAACATTAAAGTAACAAAATTGTTCACTCAAACATACTCATTGTTATCATCAAAACTCAGAGACATAATTGCATAACCAAATCTTGTTCTAACAATCTCCCCCTTTTTATGATGACAAAACTATGTAATTTTATGACACAATTTGGTATAACATCATACGAAAGTAGAAATGAGAAAGGTAAGGATTACTTAACCTTTACATAGAAACTCCCCCAGAATCACAAACTTGGTAAAGATTAGAACCTCTGACTAAGGACCATTTGAGCAACAGCTCCCCCTGGTTCCAACAGATCAGATGGAAAGATCTTAAGAGTCTTGATTCTTGAAGACATAACTTCTCAAGTGACATATTGAACTTTAAATGTCACTCATACAAGTTCCAAAATCTTCCAGTTAGAACTTGACTTTGAACTAACTCTTTCAGAGTCTAGTTTTAGAAGTCAGACTCATGACTTTCTTCAGATTCCCAATTTCCTTAAGTTGTATCTTTCAGATAGCTTACATTTTTAACTTCTTAACCTGTTTAGGATGACTAGTGAACTTGTTTAGAGTTCCTTGGTTGATTATTAACAGATAAACACGTGTTAGTGGTATATTTATATATCACTCTAAGTTATATCAAGTGATATCAAAATCATTTATATTTCTCCCCCTTTTTGACATCGTCAAAACATCAAGCTTCAAAGCAGAGTCATGGTAGTGAAATAAAAGACAATTCACTAATAAACAAGCATTACATAATGAAAATAACATCAACAAACTAAAAACATAAATAAAAACAACTATGATCTTTTAAGATCATTGCATACAAAACTCTAATCTTCAAATTCCTCAACATCGTCTACCCTAGCACATCTATCCTAAGCAAGTGCTCATTCTGGTCCATTAATCCTTAATGCTTCCTAGATTCCTTCTCTGACTATACGTTCAGATAGAATCCTTCTGTACGGAATGTAGGATTCTAGTTGGGCTCTATAGGCTTCAATTGAATCTTTCAAATAATTGAAGATGGTCTTGAGAAGGTTGATATTATAGTAACGAACCAAAAGAAATACAAAGACTCTGTCATCGTGAGTCAAAGTGCTTCTGGCCCTGGCATGAGGATGAAGGTTGGACAATATGAATATGAACCATGTTTGAGGAATGGGAAGGAGAGTTTCAGGATTTTTTGGTTCAAATGGAGCCGAGCGATCATGAAGAATCATGAACTTTACTACCAGTCTAAGATTAGACTGATAGTCATCAATTGTGACTCTAGATGAGACACACCCAGTGACTTTGACTATGTAGGAGAGGGTGATAGAGAAAGGAAGTCTAAAGATTTCAGACCAGATGATGTTACCATCTTCGCTGATTCTGGAAAATTTCCAAAATTCTTTAACGAGAACAGGGAGAATCAGTCCATTGAGTAGGGAATGGTAACCAGACTAGGATTGAAGTTGCATACTTCTCACAATTTCCAAACCATGGTATTTGAGATGAGTAAGGTTAAGACATTTTTCTTGAATGATTTCAAGGGTTTCTTCGTTACCATGGAAGGTTAGAGCGACCGTTCTAAAGCAACATAAGGCTTTGAGCAAAAAGGGTTTAGACTAATAGGAAGAGTTGAGAGTGATTGAAAGAGAACGACAAATAGTGATATTTATAAGATATTAGATCGAAGAGAGTTTATGAAAAACGATTGAGATCTCCTAGGTAGGTTATGATTATCTAGAGTAGACTGGGGAAAACAGGTATATGGGAAAAGAAAAATAATGATTATTCGCATTTATGTGAGAATATTACCAATTCCAGAAGAGAAGTTCAATCAACTACTTTCTAAAAATGTGGGAAAACTTACTGACATACATTAAAGTTTTGATATCTTACTTATGCTTTTAGAAACGCATATGAACAACATTAAATGTTTTAATATATACTATTTAAATACCTAGTCATTTCTAGTATTTATATCCATATTAAGTAAGAATAGATGATACTAACAAAAGTAAACAACTTAATACATTAATCATGAAACAACACATATAATTTTAAGACATGAATAGATAAATGACAAGATAACACATATATCCATAATTGGAGAAACATGGAATTATTTCTCTACCCACTAAAGAATTCGCATTTGGTTTTCAACAAATAGTCTTCAGAGTGATTTTTTGGGCCATCTTCAGCCACCATTTCCTTAATTAAATCCACTATTCCATCTTGGAATAAAACTTCAGATATAACTCTTCCATAAGGGATATAGGATTTGACATGATTTCTGGATTCAACGATGGATTTCCACAGGAAATTGAAAATGGTCTGAGGAAGACTAACTCGTGTTTCATTCAACAGAAGACAGATGAAGACTTTGTCATCATATCTGAGAAGATTTTGATTTTCTCCTCTGGGAAGAAAATTGGACACACAAAGTTTGAACCATTCTTTGGGAACATGCAGGAGGTTCTCGGGATTAGTGGGTTCATATCCAAAAGATATATCGGGAAGAGATGCAAATCTCTCAAACATGGTTAACATATTTCTTAACAATGCAGCAGTGACTCCGATGTCTTCACATCCAGCCACTAAGGTGATTGAGAAGGGAGTAATGGTGATAGGAAATTCAAAGATGTAAGTATCAATAGAACCAGTTTCAAAATCAAGGAAATTAGAAGTCCTTGACAAGATTAACATACACAGGCTCTCCAACATGGTGAAGTATCGAGACCATTCTTGAAAGAAGGAAACATCTGGAATGCTACAGCCAATGCTGCTTTCTAGAGGAGTGAATTTAATTTGATTCTCAATGATGATTTCCAGAAGATCTTCATTACCAAGAAAGTTTACTAGAGGCATGATATTTTTGAAGTTCTTGACACGGGTGACAAAGTGAGAGAAATGGGGAAATTGATATGAGAGGTTTTATGAGCAGACAAGATCGTTGAGACTGATTACTATTAATTGAATGTGTGTGTGTGTGTGTATATATATATATATATATATATATATATAAATGCATTCAAGGGAGATGAGGATAGTACTAGAGTGCATGAATGGCGTTGATTATAGGCATAAAGAGGACAAGTCTATCAAGAAAAAGGATTCGAGTGAGCCACTCTCCAAAAGGAGAAGAGTGATAAACAAAAATCCTATAAGTCTAGAGAGAATCATTTATAGCAGATTTGACCCTAACAAATGACGAAAGATGCTGAAAAGTTGACTCATATTCTACACAAGATATTTTAGCTAATTGATTTCGATTTTTCTGTTCAAAAGTAATTACTAGCTCGTGGAACTATTTTTATCAGAATTCATAGCAATTTAAAAACTAGAAGAGGACATACCTTTGAGATTCTGAGACCTTCATTAATATACTTCATCTGATCATGTTTATTTGAATTTGACTTCACCAAACCTTTGAAAAGAATATGTTCTCCATCTGCTTCTCTTATGATAGTCCAATCAGAGACTTTAAGCTTGTGCATACTAGTTTCTCTTGATTTTTTATGTTTAATGAATATACGTTCCTTCTGAACCATATTCAGTAGACTTGGTTAACTCACTTTTCAAGAGAAAAGTTTAGAACATATATATTCTGATTGTTTATCATCAAAACACATATCTTGAAACTTAAGAGAAACAATCTTGTTCTCACAATGCTTAACTAGTTGTGCTTCAGAACTCTTACTTAAGGGATCTATTTCCTTGAGCTTTTGTTCACAGCTTCTGAGAATAATATTTCTCCAGTTAATAGAATTTGTTTGTTCATGTTTCTTCTATTAGTACTTCAAGGATCTGACATATTGTGAGCTATACTTTTGGTTGTGTTTCTGATGATTCAGTAAGCTTCTTTTACTCAACGATCTCTGGTCTTCTACGAGGCTTTTCAAATGAATCAATATTTCAGAGTTACTGCATTAGATCTTCTATTTGCTAGATTAGATGTTCAGACTTGAATAGATTGTTTCTCAGAAATTTGAATATCTCTTTTCATGATTTCTGAAAAAAATTCTGCAGACCTCATCCTGAGGTTATTATGTATCCAACCAAAGAATAACAATCTTTATTCTTTTCTTGAGGAAATTCCTGATGAGATCTTATGAGAAAGTCAAGGGTGGACTAATACATTTCTTGAAAACATCTTATTCTTATCTAGAAATTGATCCTTTTCAACTACACCATAGTTTCTTGTCTTTGTGGATCTAACGTATCATTCGATTATTTAAGTTTTCCTATATTGTTGGAAGTATTCTATCAGAGTTATAATTTATGATTTTGTTAGATGTTCAGACCATTTTGAGGAGGAAATAATTGTATGTGAAGTAGAACCTTTGATGCTGATAGTCCTCTGATATCGGCTTCTTGGATTCTAAACAATTTACCCCAAAGAGGTTTGTGAACACTCAAGATAATCTGATAAGATGATTATCCTTTGGATGATGAGATAGCTGTTTACCTGGAGCATTTCTTCACACAACATCTAGATCTTTATCTGACATTGTTAGGTGTTTGATCTTAATCAATAACAGAATCGGAGCTCTGATACCAATTGAAGATGTGAAGAAAACACAATAAATGGGGGTTTGAATTGGGTTTTCAATCTTTGATAAACTTTTCGCTTCTTATGCATTTTAGCGTTGAACGATACTTCTGAATTTTACTTCTAGTAATTGCTTCTTACGATTGCTTCTAACTGTAGTGTCACACCCTAAATTTCGCTCCAATTTTTTATCTATCATTTTTATCTGAGTCATTTACATTTGCATCCATAATAAATTTCAATTTTTATCTCATTCCATCACATGTCATTTTTTTCCGCAATATTTTGACAAATGAATCGATTTGTTTGGCATATTCTCATTTCTTTTTTATTTTATTAAATTTTTGTATTTGACGCATACTTTTCATTATTTGAGTAATTAAGTAATCTTGCATCTCATTTATAATTTAAATTAACCTTATTTGTTGTCCATATCATTGGCCATTTACATCTATATACTTCATTTCCATCTAAATCTTTGTCCATTTTAATCCATTCGTTTAACAATGGTCTATACTCATCATTTATTTCAAATCCATTTTTGATATTTTTTATCCATATGTAATTAATTTTTTCTTTTTTACTAAATATTGGTTTGTTTTTATAATTATTTTCTCATTCATTTTAGCTTGTACCAATACATAATTTGTTGATTTTACTACTCTTTTATCAGCACCTAAAAAGTGAATAACATAAATAGTTTTACATTATCTTTACAAAAAAAAAGTACATTTTCTCATGTAAAAAACAAAGGCTTGGTCGTATTGCATTACAAACATGGCAGAGTCCCATGCTCTTCACACTCCTCCTTGCCACCAAACTTGTACAAACCTGCAAAATACAAACAACATCATTACTATTTCCATTCCACCATTCCACTACCTCAATTCCACCAAGAATTTACAGCCACTACTTGTACCTTTGTCCTTCATTCCTTCACCTTCAAGTTTACTCCTTCTCTATCCAAATCTCCATATTGCCCTCATTCTTTCCATCTATATAGAACTCATTTCTGTTTCACAAAGAGAGAAGAAAAAACGTTAGAAACTCTGCCATATACCCTTCACTATACTCCCTCTCTAAACTGATTCCACAACTACTGCTCAAACAACCTTCAAATCATTCACAAACCTTAGATCCTTAAACTTCCAGCAACTTCACTCCAAACCGTAACCTTCACCTTACCAACACTCCTTCAAGCTCTGTCAAAGATGTAACCTTCATTTACAAACCACCAATCACCCACAACCGATAACAAACTCACACAACCATCTCTTAAAATCATTCATCAACTCACTCATACACCCAAACTCAAAACTCAGAAATCTCAGAAACACGATTACATATCCAAAAAACATAAACAGAGCAACAGGACCAGAAAATCGCATATTCATAGAAGAAAGGAAAAGCAGAAGGTTAGATCACAGAAAAGAGAGAGTAATCGTACCTGTTCTTTCTAATTGTTTAGCTATTGCGTTTTTGCTTTATTACTTTCTTCTGAATCGTTTGTTTGTAAGCTGTAACTGCAAGAACTTGTTTGAAATTGGGGCTTTAGGGTTTTTTTCCAGGGTTTAGGGTTTGGTGCTGTTGTTAGAGCATAGAGATGATGAAGGCCATGGAAGTCCAACGGAAGCATAGCGTGAGAGAGAGTGAGCGGCGATAGAGATCGGTTAAGAGAGAGACCGAGAAATAGAAAAGCGTGGATCTATTCTAAGAGAGAGTATTTTGTTTTTATTTTTATTAGCTTTAATATTAGTATTAAGTGAGATTTTAATATAGAAATTATAGAAAGAATTTAATTAATTTAATGTGGTGAGAGATCGTAGAAAAAGAAAAGGGACACAGTTTCTTTTGAAGAGAGAGGACCATTGATTTCTTTTTAATTTTTATATTTCATTTCATTCTTTGTATTATTTATTTAATTTCTGTTTAATTGTTGTGAAGATTCTAATTGGATGGTCAAATGGTCTTTCTATTTTTTAGTAATCATTTTTTTTTTGTGTTATTATTTTGTTATCATTTATTAAGAATATAAAAACTATAAAAAAAAGAACAATTAGACAGTTTTTTTCAGGTGAAGGATAGTTACGTTACTACCTCTTGTTTTTATTTTTATTTTTTTAAAAATAAATTTTTCTTACTTATAATAATAATAATAGTTCCTTTTTTGTTGTTAAGAATTTGGGTTTAGTATATTTGAACTTTTCATTGGGTTTTAATTCATGCTTATTGCATCCTTTTTTGTTGTTGTTTTGTTTGCACCCTCATATTTACTTCTATTTAATCTAGTAAATTAATTAATTAATTTAGCTTAGTTTGTTTAGTTTAAGTACTTAAAATTAATTAATTAGATTAATCATTTGAATTAATTTTTTAAATTGATTTTTTAAACTAATTTCATGTAGCGTAATTAATTAGTTTAACCAATTTTTATTAATTAATTATGTTAAGATGGTTTTGATTTTCTTGATTATCTTCCTATACATTTGTTTGAACTTGTAATTATTCCATACATTCCCATTTATAAATTTGTACCCCCATTCCCCACATAATGTAATAGTTAGTAAATATTTTATTGCTTTACTTTATTTAATTATTCACTCACATGTGCACAAACTAAAAACTTTTCAAACTAATACTCGATTGTGAGTCATTTTCATACCTTGAGTCGACAAAGCTTAGAAGCGTCGCAACGGCCACACATTTGTGCACACACCACGCTTGCTCTTGGGCTTACAATGAAACCTTAACTGATTAGTTAAACATTATTTAATTATCTAATTAGATTATTCAAAATTGATTAGTCCATCTAATTAATTTTATTAATCTAATTACTTGATTAAATTTCATTTAATTAGTCGATTAAATTTATTTCGTGCATGCACCTACACAATATCAATTGTCTTATCATTTGTGCAAGCCACCTTGTATGGGCTTTTAATTTATTTACTCGCTTTATTTCATTCTTATATATATTTATCCATTTCATTCTCGTACCTTGGTCCACATACCAAGTTTTCATTCAATAAGGGCCTCATGGTAGGGAGTAGACATTTGTCTATTCTCTCGAGATTAATCAAGCTTTCTTGGTTAATCATAGCCCAAATCAATTCTCTTCTCATCTTTAAGACCTTTCATAATAAATTATCAAACCTCGATTCAATGTCGAGTGACTTTTCAAAAAAACCTTTTCATAATAAAACCCAAGTATTTAAATCGTTGGTTGCTAGACCAATTGTTTAAATACTTGTGCAAATTGAACTCCTAATCTTTAAATCGTTGGATGCTAGTCCAATTGTTTAAAGACTCTTAATAACGTGAGCTTTGGTTCACCTCACTTCTTTTCATAAAAACATTTTTGGGATGATAGACGACTCGTTGAGCATTGAGCTCCTCTGGTTTCTAGTATTTGAATCGTAGGATGCTAGTCCTATTGTTCGGTACTTTTCACCCACAATTAAAATCAATTCAACTCATCAAACCTTGCCCACGTGCAAGTCCCTTTTTCAAACTCACATCGCTCACACGCGAATTGCACTAGCAATGTCTTATCGTCCACGTACGATTAAGCTCCTATTTTCATAAATAAAATCAACCAACCAACACATGTTCTCGCAACCGAGAACTACGTAAGCTCTGACTTTCCCATCGCACTTGGGGAATACGTAGGCACGGGATTCTAACATCTTGGCGAGGACACTTTCAATAAATTAAAACATGTTTCCTTTCATTACTCTTTTCGCATAATAATAAGAAGATTGCAAATTAACACACTAAACACACAAACATGCTTAGAACTAAATGAGTCCCATCGAGTACGATGGATGTGACGGGTGTTAATACCTTCCCCTTGCATAACCGACTCCCGAACTCACATCTCTTGATTTCGAAGACCATTTCATTTTCATTTTTCTTGGGTTTTATCTATATTTTCCCTTTCCCCTTTGGGAATAAATAAAATTAGGTGGCGACTTCATTGTTTTGTTCGTAATTCAATATTTTTCGACTAGCGTCAACAATTTGGCGACTTCACTGGGGATTCTTTCTCAAGCGAGTCACAGACTTAAATCTACCGTCCATGTCATACTACCCGTCACAGACTTAAATCTACCGTCCATGTCATACTAAGCCTACGATACTCATCCGTGTCATCATATACCTCACAATCTAAGCTATTTATAACCCAAATTGAGAATTCTACCGCATCACCTCGGTATCCATGTCTGGCATACCTCAACAACACAGAAGTCAACCGCGCCACTCGTAACGACTATCTCTAGCTCGAAACAACCAACATATAGGCATTAAGATCAGATACTCTAAGTAAATGTCAACTCTAAACCCATTTCTAGCATTCAAAAACTAACAGATAATCATCCTAGGCAAGAATCTAAGCAATCTATGTCTAACAAAGCTCAAATCCCTAACACAAGGTAAAAACCTAAGACAATTACCAACACAAATTCATAAACCAAACTTTATACAATGCTAAGGGAGATAAATATACATGTGTTCAGAGTAAATATACATACATAACCAACAATAGAGAAATACATAGAGAAGAGAAGAGATAAACCACTCATTTACACCAGTTTGTCAACGACTATCGAAGAGCAATCCACCTCCAATCATTCATAAGCAAGACACTAGTGTTGTTTTCTAAGCTATACTATCAAAAACTATAAGGTGATGGAATTTGGGAGAAAAAATTCAACCCAAAAACCATAAAACACAAAAATGAAATGAAACTATATACAAATTCTATCTCACAACCACCGCCCGACGCTCCAATTACACCGCCCGACGCTGCCTCTTTATTACTTGGCCCACGATGCTCCACATAAGCATCTGGGAAAAATATCTTTACACCGTCCAACGAGCTACTGGCGAGCCAAAGTCAAGAGTTACTATATTTTGACAAAGTTGCACCGCTCCTACACCGCCCGACGAAGCTTCCGGCACTCACATGCCCTGTCATCGCCACCTCACTGCCCGACGGTGGACACCAAAAAAGTAACTTTTGTTGCTTTCTCTGCACAACTTAGAATGGCTTCTCTTTTTGCCTTATTCCATTATTGATCAACAATGCATCTTGGAGCATTTATTCCTCTTTCTCCAATCATGCTTAAATACCTACAAAATATACACAAAACTAATCAATCAGTACAATATATAAACAAAATACAATAAAACGTATTTACAACAAAAAGCAGGGTTATTCAACGATTATTCACAAACAAGAACGAATAAGTGTCTCAAAACATATATACAAAATAACTACATTTTGGCACTTATCAACTCTCCCCAACTTGGCACATTGTTTGTCCTCAAACAAAGTCAAATAACTCATTGAAACAAAGAATGATAATCAAATAATCACGAACCAACAAGTTTTAAAACGGAAAACAAATGTATGGTTCAAACAAAAAAGTACACAAGCAAAGTACATACTTACCATAATACTACAACAATAACATATAATCGAAACATATCCTAAGTACAAAAATCATGCAAAACATTCTAAAATAAAACAAGCTCAATCATGAATCACACCTAGCAAAAATTCATCGGTAGATGAAGAACACACAAAGGTGAGGGACAAAAAACACTCATCCACAATCTTGCAAACAAAAGACTAAATTATGCATTCATCCAAAAACGTATTGAAAATACAAATGCAAGAATCATAAGGGCTTTTCAAGAATGTAATGTGGCTTGGGTAACAAACAAGTGATAAGTCCTAAAGCTAATCGAGACAAAACCTTGTCGAAACCTAAGGGAGTGATCAACTCGAAAAGTTCCAAACAATACAATTCCAATCAAACTTCTTCTTCATCACAAATTGTCAAACCAAAACACCTCACTTATTAACACAACATTATTCGTACTCTTTTTGTTTTTCTTTTTCAAAGCTTTTTTCTTTCTTTTTCTAATCTTTATTTTTCACATTTTTTTTCTTTTTCTTTTTCTTTTTATTTTCTCTTAACCTCATACCAACCACAATATAAGTACATAAACATTCCTCTCCCCAACTTGAATTCAACCAACATCATTATGTGAATACTCCCAACTTTCTAAGGCAAGGTAAAAATTCATACAACAACATATAGTTGAGGGTTCAAAAAACAAAGAAATCAACATCCATAAAAAAGGTGAATTCAACACTCATAGACAAGCATCAAGTTCAAAAAAACATGGATATTGATAAAAGCTCAAAGGGGTTAACAAAGGTTCACACACTCACAAGGTGAATTAAATTTGGCCAAGGTAGTTGTGCTCAAAATCAACAAAATGCCTTGATCATTTTCATGCATTCATACAATCAACACAAAACAAAAGATTAAGCATAATAAAATCTAGTTAAAACAAGAATGTGGCCTCTAACATATGTGAACAATGGAAAGCTTCCTCGCATTTATGGGTAAAAAGGGAACTAAATTGATTCAATTCATGAGAAAGTAATGCAAAAATAATGAATGGCATGGTAATTATACAAATGATAAATTTCCTAAACATGTTATGCTATAGAAAGCGATAAACGAGTACCTGACATGTACCAACTTTGAAACTATCATTACCATACATCCGCGAGTTGAAACGATCAAACTCGGAAAATCAAAAAACGCAACCTCAAGCTACCAAACCAAAATTTGAGTCTAAATAACAACAAAAAGATTAGAAAAACAAAATTTACAACCAACAAAACTCCTCAAGCTAAACACGACAAGCTTGAGAAAAACACAATTAGAAAAAACAAAACAAACACAAATGTCAATATGAAAACTTGGTGACAATGAATTAACAAGTTGAAAAGTGAAGATTTGAAAATTTAGAACATTTCCTATTTCAACTTATTAAAACACAATCACCACACACATAAACAAACATAAACAAAACATGTTTGTTTTACGTCGTAAGCTCGACGCCTTTATTGTGCGAGCACTAGTAACCTCATCTCGTAATGCCATGGTATTGCCACACCGGGCAAACCTAAATAAAGTGTTCTAACAACCACACAACAAATATTACGAATACGAGACAACTTACAACAATACTTAAAAACTAAAAAAATCACAAATATGACAAGTATGGAAAGTAAACACACAATATGTACAAGTAACAATATACAAGTTCATATACAAAGTATATACAACATATACATTAATTACAAAACTCAAAAACAATGGAATTATCGCAATACAGAAACAATAAAATCAATCCCCGACAACGGCGTCATCTTGTTGCAATGTGGTTATAGTAGGCAAGCAAATAGTTTGGTATTTATTTTTACCGGGTGATATATACGGTTAGGTTATATCGTATCGTGTCTATAGAGATTGGTTATTGATTCGTCGTTCCAAAATTCTATCGTTAATGACTTTGGGATTAAATGAGTTAAAAATAAAAGACAAAAAGTAAATGAACAAAAAGTATAAAGGATAGACAGCTTGTCCAGAACAAATGCATACTACCCGTCACAGACTTAAATCTACCGTCCATGTCATACTCAGCCTACGATACTCATCCATGTCATCACATACCTCTCACAATCTAAGCTATTTCTAACCCAAATTGAGAATTCTACCGCATCACCTCGGTATCCATGTCTAACATACCTCAACAACACAGAAGTCAATTGCGCCACTCATTACGACTATCTCTAGCTCGAAACAACCAACACAGAGGCATTAAGATCAGATACTCTAAGTAAATGTCATCTCTAAACCCATTTCTAGCATTTAGAAACTAATAGATAATCATCCTAGGTAAGAATCTAAGCAATCTATGTCTAGCAAAGCTCAAATCCGTAACACAAGGTAAAAACCTAAGACAATTACCAACACAGATTCATAAAGAAAACTTTATACAACACCAAGGGCAACAAATAGACATGTGTTCAGAGTAAATATACATACATAACCAACAATAGAGAAATACATAGAGAATAGAAGAGATAAATCACTCATTTACACCGATTTATCAATTCTTATCGAAGACCAATCCACCTCCAATCATCAATAAGCAAGACACTAGTGTTGTTTTCTAAGCTATACTATCAAAAACTATATGGTGATGGAATTTAGGAGCAAAAATCCAACCCAAAAACCATAAAACACAAAAATGAAATGAAATGAAATGAAACTATATACAAATTTTGTCTCGCAGCCACCGCCCTAAGCTCCAATTGCACCACTTGGCGCTGCCTCTTAATTACTTGGCCCACGATGCTCCACGTAAGCATCTAGGCAAAATATCTTTACACATCCCAACGAGCTGCTGGCGAGCCAAAGTCAGTAGTTACTGGATTTTGACAAAGGTGCACCGCTCCTGCACCGCCCGGTGAAGTTTCCGGCGCTCACAGCACCCTGTCATCGCCACCTCACGGCCCGACGGTGGACACTAGAAAAGTAATTTTTGTTGCTTTCTCTGCACAACTTGTAATGACTTCTCTTTTTGACTTATTCCATTATTGATCAATAATGCATCTTGGAGCTTTTATTCCTCTTGCTCTAATCATGCTCAAATACCTACAAAATATACACAAAACTAATCAATCGGTACAATATACACATAAAACGCAATAAAACATATTTACAACAAAAAGTGGGGTTATTCAACGATTATTCACAAACAAGAACGGATAAGTGCCACAAAACATATATACAAAATAACTACATTTTAGCACTTATCAACAATATTTTGGTAACAATTTTGTTTACAAGTAAATATTCTTCTACACAAGCTGAAATGTAAACAGAGTTTTAGCACAATGCTTCACGGGCGAGACTTAAGCGCTTTTTCTGTCGCAGTAGAATGGATAAACATGTTTTTCATGAAAAAATTTCGACGCGCGGGGCGGAAAAATAATAGTTTGATTGGTTGAGTTTGATTTGAAGATAAAATCATTTATTGATGAAATTTGTTTTGCAAATAAAGTCATGATTCCTTAACGAAGGACAAGTATTCAAACAGCGAGGTCTACATTATTGTCCAAATACTAAGGGAAGAATGAGGATTACACCTAGTCACTCCCTTTTTACTTCATGAAAGAATGAACTGAACTTGGTTTATTTTAACGTGTTTTGATTTGAAAGATAAGTACCTAAAAAAGGGATCTCTACAACAATGTCCAACTACTTGGAGGGAAGAAAGATGCCTACGACCAATCACTCCCTTTTTCATTCTAATTTTGTCGTGAAAAGATTTTGCAAATTATTTGATTACGAGTAAAGACTTGGTTTTGAACAAGTTATTGAATGGATTTTATGGACGCTGGATTGAATTTAATTAAGGGGAAATAAGTTGGAGGATGATTCTAATTGATTTTGAAAAGGGAACCCAAGATGTTGATCAAGGAGTTTTATTGAATTAATTAGAAAATGGTTGATTTTAATTTTAACCAACTATTTTATTTATTTATTTTTCTAACTAACTAAAGCCAAAGATAAAAAAACAAGAATTATAAATAAATAAAATCAAGGGGAATGGAGATAAATTGGTCATGTGTGAAATGATATTGAAATTCCTGGCAACAGATACGTGATGTCACAGAGAATGTTATGACACAGTATCTGACACTATGTTAACAATTCACGAAATCTGAAGCGATAAAGAACACAATAAATTGTTCACCCGTTCGGTTCAACAAACCTACATCCGGGGCTACCAAGCCAGGAGGAAATTCACTATTAGTAGAATTAATTCGAGGAATAAACCACCGTTTATCTCCTTCACTTAAAACCTACCCAATGCAACTTCAACCTAAGTCCTACTTAGATCCGAGTACCCACTCCCCTCAATCACGCAGTGATATCAACCTATTGACTAATTGAATTGTGAAGACACACTTCAATAAAATATCTTGATCTTGCTTCAAAGCTTTAATCAAGAGACAAACACTCGTGCTTTAAAGCTTTGAGTGATAAACTACCCTTACAAAGAAATCCTAGTCCAATGCACTTATCAATTGATAGTTGCTTGGCTCACAAGAGAAACTAGAATTACACAATATCAAGTACTAATCCTAACGATTACACAAAACACAAGCTGCTATCTCTTCAATACATTCAAAGGGCGCGACACGGTTGTTTGAATTCCTTTTATAGAAGCGATCCACGAAACTTGTTTTGGCTTCCATAAAGATAGCTAGGCTTCACTTAATTTAATCCTAAAAACATGGTCTTTTCAACAACCAATTTAGGTTTAATTAAGATTAACCTAACAGCCACGTGAGCATGCTTTCTAATAACAAAAAACAATATTTAGCATTCAACAAACTTCACGAAAAATCTAGAACAAGCATTCTGCAGAATGTCTGAATGTCATAACATCTGTTATGACATCGATTGAAATTTCCAACTGACTTTAGCTTCCGTTCGAGTTGTCTTTTAACATCCTTAGCAGGTAGGATTTATCTTCAATCTCTGAATGTCATAACATCTATCATGACATTGCTAAATCCTAGTTTTACCAAAATTAATGCCAACTTAAAACACTAACAGATATAAATCAATAAAGTAAATAAAAAAGAAATAACAATAAAAATAAAGTAACATAAAATAAATAAATAAAAGATAAGTGGGGTATGAAGAGAACAAAGGGGGTTGTAGGGGGATATAAGATTTTGGGCCAAGGCTTCAAGCCAAAATCCATCTCAGCAAAACCCTATAAACAAATAATAGAAAAGAAAGAAAAGAAAGTGACCGTCTGCCCATTCCATATGCTTCAGCAAAAGATATTTAATAAAGTCCCTCAATTCTTACTCAACAAACGTTATGCATTTATATTGTTATAAGAAAAACAAAGAAGGATGCAATAAATGAAAGATTGAGAAGAAATAAATGTAAAAAAGAAACCAAACACAATACATCCTCTCTCTCGTTCCTACGTCCATTTAACAAAACATCAAAATCAAGAACACAAATTTGACCTCACCAGAAGCAAACCCAACCGGCATACAATAGAATATCTAGTGCAATCGTTCATCAATCAATCAAGCAGCAGGAAATCATGATCAAACATGAAAGAAAATATAAGAGTTGGTCAAAACCCATTTCCCATCTTAAACCCTAGCTCACGAGTTTAAATATTTTGTGTATGATTTTCAAGTTACAGATGTGAATCGAAAAGGGGAAGGGGATTCAAACACATGGCAACAACAAAATAATACAAGATAATGATAAAAACAATCAAACTACCAAATCCAAAGAACTCCGGTGAAATTTTCTTAAGGTAAGCTTCACTATCTCGCTTTGTTTGTTTGATTCAATCCTCTTCCCCTTATTAGCTCTAAGGCACCTAAAATGAAACTAGGGACTACTCGAAACTAGACTCGGAATTTGTTCATCATCAAGATCAAATTCTCAAGAGAGTTTTAGTGAAAATTGTGTTCAGAAAGTGAATGGAAGTTTTCTTATATGTAAATCGATTCTCCAACCTCTTTTCACTCAATAATGATTACTTGGTTTTATATGTGATATAGAAAATAAAAAAAGTGATCATTATATCAACCACCATTACTTGATCAATAAATTATATCATCCTAACCAACAAGTCTTGAACAATAATATTGATGAAGACTTCTTTAAAGAGTGTTGTAAAAAATCGAAACAAAATCAATAGATTATTGTTGTGAGTGCACCTTCCTATTAGAGATGTTTTGTATGATGTCAAAACTAGGACACTTTAGTATTTATGGATATTGGATGGTATCATCTGAGTCTAGATGTGTATATTAGAATTAGGAAGCATAAATCATCTTAGAAATAGTTTGGAGATGTTTGGAAAAAGGTTTCACGCATTAAAAACAAGTTGTTACGTGAAAAACAAGTCTATGTATCGACACATACATGAAAAAACCGGCTAAACATCATTTGATAGGATATATCAATGAAGTCGCCATTGAACGTCTTTTATCTCACAAAAGGAGAAAGGTAAACATATCGCGAAAACCTGAACGGGATAAGACACGGTCTTGCGAACGAGAAATCAAAAGATATGGGTAAGGGGACTGTCTATTACGCGAGGGGGAGATATTAGCACCCCACACGCCCGTAGTACTCTACGGTATCCACTTCTATTTTTTGTCTAAGGGGTGTGTTATATCTATCTACTGCTTAATTGCTATAGAGTTGTGCTAAGGGAAATGCATGTGAAAGAAATAAAATAAAGAAAACACGGGGAAAAGAAGGAAGTATTTACAAAGTTTGCTCGATCGAGCCCCGTGACAAGATTCCTACGTATTCCCTCGTGCAATAGGAAAGTTAGAGAGTCGTAGTTCGGCTAACTTATTTTGGTGGGTTTTGTGTTTTTTATGAACAGTGCGTGAAAACACGTCCTTTCTGAAAAGGTTTTAAACACAAAAAGAGCGCCCGTAGGCGAAAAAGGTTTGCATTGGTTGGTTGCTTTTACCTTTGAAATAGGAGTCTGAACCATTATTAGATGTTTTGATTTCAAAAGAAAATAAAACAAGTTTTAGTTTTATTACATGCAAGGATGCAAAAGAAACTAGAAAACAAGGGAAACTAACTAGTTCTACCCTAATGTTATCATGCATGGATTGCAACCTAAAGTCTACCTCGAATCTCTACCTAAGATAGAGTCTAGAGAATCCTAAGGGAGCATATCAAAGGTTCACAACCTAGATCTACGTCCACCTCGAATCACTACCTAAGGTAGGGTCAAATACAACTAAGGGAACATAGCAAAGTTTTACAACCTAAATCTATGTCCATCTCAAATCGCTACCTAAGGTAGAGTCGAAGATGACAAAAGGGAGGAAATGAAGGTTTACAACCTAAATCTGTGTCCATCTCGAATCACTATCTAAGGTAGAGTTGATGACGACAAAAGGGATGAAGCAAACAAGTGCTTTGGCATAAGCGCACACACAATGCAATGCAATGCACAAACAGATGTCACACAAGCGCAAGAAAAAGAGGAAGTCCCATAGCCTACAACAGAAAGCCGAGGTCCGGAAGCAACCAGGTGCCAACACATTCTGATTCCCATGAATGGTATCACCACATGACATGAATTGTCAAGTGTGAAGAGAAAATGATGTGAGTTCAACAATAAATGTGAACCCCAGGAAAGCGTGGAGAGTCAAAATAGGGAAATCTTTCCACTTTTATTATTATTGACTCGATAAAGGAAGCAAAACGATTCGCGTGTGCTGAGCTGACACAGACTAAAACTGTGTGGGGATTGATTACAAACCCTTTGCGCGTGCCCGTCATATCATACTCATAGATTAATAAGTATCAAAGCGGGACTTTTCTTGGTGGTGCCGCTTAACGGTTTGCCTAACCACTCCTGACCTATGCAAGCACAAATGTAAACACAACGACTCAAGGTACCTCCCTATGCACGAAAGAGGATTTTAAACAAAACCACACACAAGTAGCAAACAGAATTTCCCTAAACAGGTCTTTGAATAAACCAGAGGGGTTCCTGAACATGCTCCGACTACGGAAGCCCCATCATACATCTCTATTCCTACTTCCCATGGCAAAGAAAGCAGTAAAACCATACTTCTCATGCTCTCTAGAAAAGAGATAAAAGAATGTGATAGAAAGGTATAGAAAATACCAAACGGATAACAATCCGTAAGCAAAATCAAGCTAAGAAATACTCCGGAATACTTTGAGTAAGCTGCCATTAACCAAGCAATAATCAGAAATAGCTCAATCAATATAATCCACAAGGTAATATCGTGCAATATGTTCCAGTCGCAGACACGTCCTCATAACAATCGGAACACTCGCACAAAGGTACATATCCATACGAAAATAGTAGAATATGTGTTTCTCGTAACATGAAACAACACGAAGAAAAGTGCGTTTAAAACGAAAGCAAAACCACGGGAGAAGTGGTATGTTAGTGTACCAAGATTAGGTACCTAACTAAAATATTCTCAATGTACCTTGAACAAGTCAACAAACACATCAGAAATAACAAGGAGGCAGGAATATAGTTACATACTCACATCACAAGTCAAAATATGATCCAAATGCGAAGAAATGGAATGCGAAGAAATGGAATGCGAACATGTATAGCAACATAAGAATAGAAAGTCGGACAACCACACACACATAATACAAAATAACCCATGAACAATATTGAAATCGAGTTAAATACATCATAATAGTCCTCAAATGAAATGTTAAACATAGCTAGAGATCAAGAGAAGTTGAAAACCAAAAACCTACACTAAAATGGCCTAGAATGCCTTATTCACAAAGAAATCGGGGAATAAAGTGTAGCTTCCTAATAAGGTCAAAAACTACACATCCTGATGCTTACCTAACCATCTCTAAAGATATAGGAAAAGATTTCACACTTATCATGCAAGATGAACCTAAAAGAACTATACAAACATCAAACTAGTTCCTAAGAGTTATACCTCTAAGAGTTAGCTTTAAAGCTCTACTTACAACACAAAGGTAAGGTATATATTTAACTACAATTAATTTATAAAAAATGTCCTAAATTTTCTAAGAAACACATGGTATTACACTCCTACAATGAGTCAATTCAAGTGACAAAGAAGAAACATGCTCTTAAACAACACAAACTAATCGAAACTTAGAAATTGAGTAAGTATTGAATTAAGCTAGGTATAGAATTTACAAGTCAGTATATAAATCATATTCAATGATATCAAACTAAACATACAAAAAAAATCATGATTGAAACAAATCTATGCGCAAAACTAAGTCAAAACGGTCAATTATCGCTCTAAGGATCAAATATCATGGTAGACTAATCATATGACTCAATTATAGATTCTAAACGAAGGTATAAACTACCTAAACATGCCAACATATTATTCAAGAGGTTATTTGAGGGTTAGAATAAGCATCAGACATCGTATGCAAAAAAGAAATTCAAAGTGTCGTAGAAAAAGTCATTTCTAAACATATTATCAAAAATCAATTAAAAACTAATGGAAATTAATTGTTAAAAACTCACAAAAAATATCCTAAGACATTAAAAAGTCAGAAACTTACTTATTTGTATTTTTTATAAATCGATAGAATCGAAATCGTAAATTAAATTGATTATGTGTCAATATGGTTTAGCAAGGAAACAGGGGGTGTATTGCCTAATTCTGGAAATAACTAAAAACTAATTATTCTGGCGCTAAGGCCCAAAACGCTTGGGGTATGAGTCAGTAAAATGCACAAGGCCCAGTCTGAAACTTATGTTTAAGCCCATTTTCCATACAAAAAAAATTTTCCTAAAATTTTATTACTAGGATCAGTGTCACGTTTCTTTTTATGTCACCGTGGCATTTTATCAATTTAATTTACAATTAACAGAAAATATAAATTAAAAAAAAAAAAAAGAAGAAGAGATAGTGACACGCGGCTAATTATGATTGGTTGGCAAAGGAAATCGCCATGTACCAATAAACTACAGCCATGTCTAGGGTTTTGTACATAGCTATCGGAACAGAAGTTTCCGATCGTCTTCCTTGGCACCTCCGGCAGCCGGAAAGTGAAAATCTCGCTGAAAACAGAAATGGTTGGCCCTATCCTACGCGGAATTTTACGAGGATTCTGAATCAGAACCTAGAATTTTCTGAAATTTCCTCAAAAAACAAGATATAAGGCGTATTCGAAAATTGACGTAAAATGATCTCACTGTATGCACACAGAACATGTTCCAGCTATCTAATCATGGAGATTTCGTCTATTTCTATGTAATCCGAATGCGGAAATTTCTGTAGATACGAGAATTGAGACGTACTTACTGGACGAGTCGATAATCGTTTGAGTTCTTTCTTGGATTGGAAACGTGGAAAATTCCACGAAAAAACTTTGATTCTTCAAGATAGCGACGAAGTATGGCCGAGCAATCTATGACTTCAATCCTTGTTCAGAGAAGGAGATGAGAATACGATGTCAAGACGAGAAAAATAGCCATATCCGAATCTGAAAACCTGATCTTCGCTTGTTCTTCCAATGAGCGACGGCGAAAATTGATCGTAACTTCTTTTTTTCCTCCTTTCTTGTTAGTTCATTACATAGGTGAAAGAGAAGGAGTGAGAGGGTTGAAGGTGAGTGACGGTGGGAAGAAGATTAGTGGTTTGTTAGAGAGAACAAGAATGGATGGAGTTTTTTATGAAGTTGTTAGAGAGAAAGCTACGGAGGGAGGTGGTGCGAAGAAACGAGTTTGTTGAGGTGTGGTGGCGTGAGTTCTGTTACGGTGAGAGAAATAAAGTTATGGTGTGGAGTGGTGAGATTGATAAGAGAGGGTGATGGTGGATGAAAGAAGAAGATGAATGAAGGAGGGTGGCGGAAGTTCGTTCGAGAGTGACGGATGAGAGGACAGTGATGACAAGTTATGATGGAGTGGGCCAAGGTTTCGGTAGAAGAGAGTGGTGATGATGTGTTGTTCTCAGCAGGAGAGAAAGAGGCGTTGAAGTTTATTAGTTTGTTGTGGCAGTTATGGTGGTGTTTCCAGAGAAAAAAATGATGGTTGAGAGAATGAAGAAAAAGAATGAAAGTTATCAGTTTGTTTTCTTTTCTATTTTTGGTATTTTCCTCCACCATGCCTGTATGCAAACTTTTGATTGGTCATTTGTAAAAAAAAAAGAGCTGTAAGAGGTATCAATACGTAAAAAAAATGCAGCCTGGCACAACTCTTGCCATATAATCATGCACTCAACTCATGGCCAAGTGTCGACTTTATGATCTTGTCATTCGAAATGCAAGCATTCTCAGCATCAAATCTCAAGACCAAAATTGGAGAACACATTTCCCTTAGCAACTTTCATGTTGAAAGATTTTCGATTCGATGTCTGTAGCAAGCTCAAAAACAGCCTCGAAGTTAAGAGAAAGTAACTTCTAAAATGCCAGCAACGGCGGCAAAGATTCACCAAATGTTTTTCCTTGACTTTATGGTTTGATAACTCTCGATCTGCGACCCGTACGAGTTCTAACTCTTCTGCAAAGTTGTAGTTTGCCGCAAGGCGAACAACTTTGTATTTGAACATTTTTCGATACGGAATCAATAGCCATGAGAAAATCGAACCTGAAGTCGTCAGCTTGACCATATAAATAACCACTCCAAAAAATTTCTAAGTGTTGGATATCGTAAATATGACAAACTCATAACTTCCAGGCTTCGTAACTTTCGATACGAATCCCGAATAGATTTGACTTCTTCGGCAAAGTTGTAGATTGCCATGAGATGAACAACTTTCTTTTTGAACACTTTTTGAAACGGAGCCACGAACTATACGAAAATTGAACCCTAAGTTGTCGATCCGGCCATGTGAAAACTTCAGTAAAATTTCACTAAGTGTTAGACTCTGCACATATGATGAATTTATAACTTCCGAGCTTCATAACTTTTGATCCGTGTCCCGAATTAATTCGATTCCTTCAGCAAAGTTGTAGATTTTCGCAAAATGAAAAACTTTGATTTTGAACTCGACGCGAAACGACACTTGAAAACATGTGTAAAATGCCTCCAAAGTTGGGTACTTTAACATGTTAAAAAACACTCAAAATTTCACTAAGTGTAAACTTCAAAAGTTGTAAACTTCAAACTTCGGCGCTTCATACTTGAAATTCGAGCATTTTCAGAGCAATCTTCATTAGGACAAATTCGGAGTACGAAATGTGCTCTTTCCAACGGTTCCAAATTCGCGAACTTTCGATTACCACAGAGTGAGATAGAAAGTCGACAACATGGCTCCGCGAACTTTAAAACTTAGAAAAATTTCCTTAGTCTAAGATTACTTAAAAGGAAAGAAATCTCATTTTCTTTTGATTCTTCCGACTTTCCTCAACAAATGCTCACATTTACTCAGATATTGACTTTTAACAATAATTTTTGACCGAATGTCCATATGGGTCAAATTTTGACTTTTGTTGACTTTTCATCGAGCACACTCAAATCTCTTTCCATTCGACCGTTCTTGATTTTCTGATGAATCGTACGGATCGATAAGTTGTATATAGAAACATTGAAACTCATCCAAGACCATATAATCGCTTTGGGCTCAAATACTCGATCACAACACACTTTTGCTTGAAAACCTTAATCGATATCTGCAGGATAGGAGATTAGAGCCTCAAAACCTCGATTCTCATGAGATAGTCTAAAACTTTGGACACATACGTCTTTTACATTGAGATGACGCTCGAAATAACGGAACCTCAGATATTCAGCTTTTGGGAATCAAACCTCTTATTCAGAATGGTGTATGCTCTCATAATTGGAAAATCTTGATCCCATGGTTAATGCACAAATGATATGCACACAATGCACCTATTGATTAAGAATAAGCCAATTATTTACTAAAAAATGAAGAGGGCGAATTTTGGGTACAACAATACATGATATGAGCTGACACATGTGGATCATTTTTAAAAACTATAGCTTTTGTTTGAATGTGTCGACACAGAATATCTTTTAGGTCAAGACATAGAAGAAACAATCTTCTATGAGTTGACACATTCGAGTTTTGAGTCAATACATGCAGTTCATTTTTAAAGCCAGTAGCTTATGTAATGCATGTGTCGATACACTGACCTATACATGTCTACTCATTCTTCAAAGGTGTCGACACATTACTTGTATGAATCGACACATGCATAAAAAATCTTTTGAAAATTTGCATTCTTTTTCTAATCATCTCATTTTCCTTTTTCCTCCAACTTGCATATACGCGCGCACGCACACACACACACACAAATATATATATGCATCATTTGGAACTTGATGAAACCATAAACATACAAAGTATTGCTCTTTATCTTCAACCTCTCATATTATATGAATACACACAAACAAATTACACCTAATCAATATTTGTTTGGGAGCCATCTAGAATTAGAGTTGATAATGTCCAATTTAGGTTTGTGTACTGGTAAATTGGGTTGAGAAACTTTGGGGGTTTCATTGGGAAAACCCATAAGGTTTGTCCACCAAGATCAAGATATTGATTTGGGGGGGGGGGTGTACAAGATATTATAATTCAGATTCAGCCGAGTAAAAGCTTTGAAGTATGGGAGATCTTGCAAAGGAGTGACGCGAGATGGAGGATCAATTGAAAATATTGGGTGAAAATTCACAATTTAGATTCAGCCGAGTGAAAGCTTTGAAGAACAAAGTTTCTTGCAAAGGAGTAGAGTGAGACGGTGGACCAAATTAGCATTGTTGGGTGACTTGATCAAGCTTAGATAAAGGGAAAAGAAAGTGTTAGGATCAACATCAAACACATGGTTTGTAGGGTTAGATTGCTTCATTTCTCTTGTAAATGATTTTTGCAAAGTAAGATTGATTATCTTAATTCTGAACGAAATTGGAGGCAGATATAGCCATATCGAGGACGATTGGTGAACTACCTAAACAAATCCTCGTATCATTTCGCTTTTCTCTCTCTCTCTCTCTCTCTCTCTATATATATATATATATATATATATGTATTACGTTTAATTGCAAACTATCGAAATTGTTGGTTGTGCAATGTGCAATTGATAAGTCTTGATAAACATTTGTTAAATTCAAAACTGTTTTGTTAAGTGATTACAATCCATAATATTATAATTTTCTTTTGAAATCAACATAAAAATAATAAAAATCTGACCAACATCAATTGCACACCAAGTGTTTGATAATTTTCACTTTGTATTTGTTGTATCAAATTTTCTTGGAAACACGTTTCTATTGTGATCATATTCAAACATGTTGTTTGTGAAAATATATTGTCTTAATTGATTATCATTATTATTTCACATATCATTTTTTAATGCATATATGAGCTTTTTGATAACGGTTCAGATTAGACGATAGTTAATCTTAGTGTTTTCCGCTTGCCAAAGTTTCAAAAATAATTTTTAACTAGGGATCTATTCACCTCCTCTAGATAATTTGTCATCATATAATAAGTGGTATCATGAGCTCTGATTCATTCGATTCTTCAAAAACACTTATTAGCTTATGGCTTCCGAACCTAAAGATGCATTCAATAGAGCTCTCATCTTTACCGGTGAGAATTATAGTTATTGGAAAGCTTATATGTGTATCCATATCAACTCGTATGATAAGGGAGTGTGGAACACCATTATCAATTGTACTAATTAAATTACAATGATCGATGCTAATCGTGTTGTCACACCTAAACTGTAACACCCCAATTCTACCCCAGTAATTATTATGAAAATTGGAGTTATAAAATTCTTTTCAACAAAAAATTGGAGTATTACAATTCAATTAAAACAACAACACGCTAACACAAATACATAACACCTAAACTCAGATGAAATGAAACAACATGAATCAACATTATTAATATTAACCAGCGGAACTACATTAATCAACTTGGATTTCATATCATCTTTTCAACTTAAAACAATTTAAAGTCAACAATTACTTTTCATATATCAACATAGTTATTCAACAACAAAATCAAAGCAACAAAACAACTAGTGTTCATCCCCCCGAGTGTTACGTATCAGAGCGACAACCTGACTCGAACAAACAGCAACTAAACCTTTGTTCTTCATTACCTGCACGTTACCCACGTAGAGGCAACATCATAACAGAAGGGGTGAGATATCTAACAATCTAATAAATCGTATGATAAATAATATATTAGAATTTAGATAAGATAGATCAATGCTTCAGTAATTATTCATACAACCAGCAAACAACTTAATAATAACAAGAAGACACTTTATTTAATCAACGTAACAACTTAAATCAACACAACCTAATAACAACAGCAACTTATAACAACCTCAACTTATAACAACAACAACTTATAACAACAACACATCGACAATCAACAAATAACGAATAATACCAACAACTTTAACACGCGACTCAATATGCGACTCAACTATGCAAATGTATGTGGTACCATTTGGAGCAGAACTCCCAACTTAAACATATGCCAGTTTATCGAGGCATTAACAAGGCATAAGCCTTCAACGTGGTGCCATCAAGGCCAAGGCATAAGCCTTCAACTTTCAACGTGGTGCCAATCCAGGCCAACTTAATAATGCAATGTATGTCATGCGACCTCAACATCAACAACAAATACACAACAATACAACAACAATACGCATCAGCAACAACTTATAATATGCATCAATGACATCAACTTAGGTCAACACTGGTCATTCGACCTACAACTCAAACATGTCCATAAATTATATAAGAAATTATTTATTGGAATTAGTCGAAGTTGGGAGTTATCGGAATTATTATAAGAGGCGTTAATTGGATTAATTGTTGACTAGCCAATAGATAATAATAATAATAATAATAATAATAATAATAATAATAATAATAATAATAATAGTTGACTATTAGTAATAATAATAAAATTAGAATAATTTGTTGGGCTTATATGGTTGAAATTAGTAGTAAGAGAGGTGTAGAGAAATAGGTCAAATAAGAGAAATATAATTATTAGTTATTATAAATAATAAGAAATTAGGTTTTTGTAGAGGTTGTTAGAAAACAAGGAGAAGAAAAGGGAAAAGAATAGTATACAAGAGGAAGAAAAAGAGGAATAGGCTTGGGAGAAAAGCTGCCGTCGTGAGAAAATTGTAGACCTAAAGTCAAACCGAAATTCGACCGAAACTCCGTAGAGCGACCTTCAATCCAGGTAAGGGTGGGGTTCTAATTTTCTAATGGGTTGTATGACGAGTAGTATGTGAGAATTAGGATAATGGAGAATCTTCTATGTATTCGTGGTTGTTCTATTTGGTGAGAAACATGTTTAGATTAAAATCCCTAATTTCCTATGTTTTGGAATTTTTAGATTTTGGTGATAATTTTTAAATATAAATGAGTAATTGTGTTTTGAGGTGTAGAATTTTGTTCTGATTCTGTTCAATATATGCATATAAACATGACTTGTTAATTCCTATGCACCTATTTTAGTTTCCGTTCAGTATATGCACATACTGTAGATTTAAAAATTAAAAGAAAAATAGCACTGTAGCGGCATCATGAGCATCACCATGAGTTAATTGGGAATGCAAACTGGTGTAGGCACTTGTGAGTTGTGAGACAGTTTGAGAGATACAATGTATATAGTCACTTGGTTTGTATGGAATATCAACTTCACATTCTATATATATCTTTTACTAGTATAAAATAATATAATAACAAATAATATAAATTGGCATATATGTATATGTTGTAGTGATATTCAATGATAGATTCTCTTGTGTGGTTAGCCTATTGAAAATACTGTAGCGACATTTTCTTAGAATGCTATATTCATTTATGATACACATATATAATGATAGATATATTACTATAGATATTACTTCACATGAGTTGAATTATATAGTGTGATAGAATTCCTTTATGACATAATGAATCAACAGTATAGTAGCATTGATATATTTCATTAGAATAATAATAATAGTAATAGTGATTTAGTATTATTAATATAATATTTTTGGAGTTTTGATTTAGAAATAAATATTTGAGTTAAGTGAATAATAATAAGTTACTATTATTAGAAAATTAATTTTAAGAGTGTTGAAATAGAGATAATTATTTTAGGTTAATTAATTAATTTAAGTTAATTTCAATTCTGATAGCGTTGTCAATAAAGTGTCAGAGTTGTTTGAAATTATTAAGAGTCACAATTTAATTATTTTGGGTGAGCACTAGAATTAAAGATAAAGGTATTTAGCACTTTAGAGTTATTTTATTATTAATTGACTTAGCAGGTAATGCTTAATAATTAAATAGTAGTAGAAGTAAATTAATTGTTCTAGGTATAGAGTCGTAACCGTTAATTTGTGTAGTAATTGTGGTAGTTGGTTGCTTGCGATGATGGGGTTAATAATTGAGACGTTGCAAGTCGTGATGAAATTCGTAGTTGTTTGCTTGAATTATCGTTGTTAATTAATTATTGTTGATATGTTGATGAAGTTGTAGGCATATGTCCAATGTTGATTAAGTTGAATCGTCCCAATTTATTGACATGTTTAAGTTGTAGGTCGAATGACCAGTGTTGATCTAAGTTGATGCCATTGATGCATATTTTAAGTTGTTGTATGATGTTGTTGTTGTCGCATTGTTGTGTATTTGTTGTTTAAGTTGAGGTCTCATGGCATACATTGCATTATTAAGTTGGCCTAGATTGGCAATTTTTATGTTGGAGCTATGCTCACCCACGTTGGCCTGGATTGGCACAAGTTGAAAGTTGAAGGCTTATGCCTTGTTAATGCCTCGATAAACTGACATGATTTTAAGTTGGGAGTTCTGTTCCAAATGGTACCACATGCATTTGCATAGTTGAGTCACATATTGATTCGCAAGTTAAAGTTGTTGTTATTATTCGTTGTTTAGTGATTGACGTTGTGTTGTTGTTGATATAAGTTGTTGTTGCTATAAGTTGTTGTTGTTATAAGTTGACGTTGTTATTAAGTTGTTGTTATTAAGTTGTGTTGAGTTAAGTTGTTACGTTGACGAATATGTTGTGATAAATATCGTTGTGTGGAAAAATTGTTTTCATTATATTACGTTGATGATTATGTTGTGATTGTTGGTTGTGAGAATAAGTTGCGAAGTGGTGATTTACGTTATCTAAATTCTATCATATATTATTTATCATACAATTTATTAGATTGTTAGATATCTCACCCTTCATTTGTTTCGCGTTGCCTTTATCGTAACGTGGGTATTCAAGAATGGAAGAATTATTTGTTGTTGGTTCAAGTCGGTGTCTTTCCTCTGATACGTAACACTCGGGGGAGACGTTTGGTCTATATTGTTTATATTGTTGACTCTTGTTGTTATTAGTATAATTTGTTGAATCATAAGTGATGTTGTGAAATAAAAAGTTGTTAAGTATGTTGAAAGTTGAATAACATGTTTCAAGTTGTTATTAGTATAATATATTGATTGTATAACTATGAATTCCGCTGCGTAGTAATAAAAAAGTATTTTGTTTGAAAGTTATTGACAGTTGTTATGAGATTCTCCGAATTAAAAAGTGTTATGTATCTTATTTGTTTGTGTTGTTAATGTTGAAATGTGGCATCCCATGTTTTGTTGAAAATTTTAATTACTCTGATTTTCGATATGTTTTCCGGGTAGAATATGGGGTGTTGCACAAGGCATAAGCCTTCAACTTTCAACGTGGTGCCAATTCAGGCCAACTTAATAATACAATGTATGTCATGCGACCTCAACTTCAACAACAAATACACAACAATACAACAACAACAACACGCATCAGCAACAACTTATAATATGCATCAATGACATCAACTTAGGTCAACACTGGTCATTCGACCTACAACTCAAACATGTCCATAAATTGGGACGATTCAACTTAATCAACATTGACCATAGGCCTACAACTTCATCAACCTATCAACAACAATTTATAACAACAACATATTCAACAACGATAATAGTTTATCAAAAAATTAATACGAGCAAACAAGAACCAATTTCATCATAATCTACAACTTCGCAATTTATTAACAACATCAATACCCGCAAACAACAACAATTACTACACAATTTGCAACTTCGCAATTTATTAACAACATCAATGCCAGCAAACAACAACAACAATTTAACGAAAACAACACGACACAATTTATCACCTGCAAATTCACAATTTACAGCAAATATATAACACACCGAATCAACCAAAATAGGCTACAAACAAACCACGAGATTATCCGAACTATTTCGACTATTTTCGGTTAATTAGTTATCGGCTAAACATTCTATTATTTCTTCTTTATTCTAAAGTTCTTATTATGCCTATGTTAAATTAATACTGCACTGCTATTAGAATCTATACTGTCAATAATATGTTTCTACTATTTTATTAACTTCTAAATATATCAGAATTACACTAAACAATTAGAATATGATTCTTAATAATTCAAAAGAACTTTGACAACTTTATTGATAACTCTAACAACTCTATTGACATTTCTATTAGAATTAAAAATAATTTAAATTAACTCTTTAATCTAATTGTTTATCTCTAATTCTAAAACTCCTAAAATTATTATATTATATGATTATAAGAAAATATTATTATTATTATTATTGGTAAACTAATAACATAGGTGCATGTTACTAAATATTTACATTGATTACTCGAAATTCATGATACGAAGCTATCACTTCTTCCACAATACATAACCTGCTATAATCATCACTCAAGATAAATAATTTGTACTTGTCTCAGTTCTAGGTGGAAATTATTTATACACATCCTATGATTTTATTTCACAGATGTAGCACAGGGAATCGACATTTACTTCTAAGAAATAAAACAAAACTGAAAATTTTAAGCAATCTACTTCATACAAAAATCAAACCCACATATAACATTAGTTATTAATCAAATTAGTCTTAACAATAGAAGAATCATTATAGCCTATACTATCACTATATGCATAAAGAATAGAATATTAATGATATAAATAAACATTAACGAAAATTTCATCAACAAAATTTTCCAACAAGATCAATATAGTAATATATAAATTATCATTACAAATTAATTCCTAAAGCTATAACGATCCAGTTCGCCAATTCATGTTTCCATTAATATAATAGTTCCTTGTTATCATGTTACCGAGCAATGGAAAGTTAATATTCACTTGCAGGTGGCTAATGAATTATATATCTACGGGCTAATTCCATGCTAATTTTAGTGTAATGTCTTATTAAATCATAGAAATTAGGGATTTTAACGTATTCTTATCAAACAGAACAATCACAAATGCATAATAACTTTTCCATTATCCTAATTCTTACGTACTACTCATCATACAACCCATTAGAAAGTCAGAACCCCACCCTTACCTTGAATTAAAGGTCGCAATTTCAGTTTGGCTTTCGGTCTACAATTTTCTCGTGACGGCAGTTTTTCTCCCAAGCCTATTCCTCTTTTTCTTCCTCTTCTCACGTATGCTATGATTTTCCCTTTTCTTCTCCTTGTTTTCTAACAACCTCCAAAAACCTAATTTCTTATTATTTATAATAACTAATAATTATATTTCTCTTATTGGGCATATTTCTCTACATCTCCCTTTCTACTAATTTCAACCATCTAAGCCCAACAAATTATTTTAATTTTAATATTATTACTAATAGTCACTATTATTATTATTATTATTATTAATCTATCGGCTAATCAACAATTAATCCAATTAACGTCTCTTATAAAAATTCCAATTATTATCAACTTTGACAATTTCCAATAAATAAATCCTTAATTAATTTAATTAACTAATTAATTAAATTTGGGGCGTTACATAAACTGGAAACACAATGCAATGATAATCATATAAAGTAGGGTCGTCCGAGATTTTGAGTGCCCTGTTCAAAATTATGAATTTGGTGCCCTTTCTTAATTCATAATTTTTTTACCATATTTATAAGTCATATGTATCAAATAAATAGAACTTCATATGTGTATATAATATTTAAAAAAATTGTGCCCCTAAAAAATTGGGACCCTGTGCCATCGCTCCTCCCGAACACCATTTGGGACACCCTTGATAAGAAGTTGCGGACTTGTGATTGAAAAGCACAAAATATTCTCATATCTGCACTTAGAGTTGATGAATATTATCGTGTTTCCCATTATGAGACAGAAAAAGCTATGTTGGACGGCTTACAAGTTTCCCATGAGGAACTAATGAAGTTAAACAAACTAGAGTCAGTACATTGAATCAAGAGTTTGAACTATTTCACATGAAGCAAGGTAAAACCATCACCGACATGCAAGAAAGGTACAGTTATCTCATAAACAACTTGAATGGACTTGAGAAACTGGTTTCCAATGAAATTGCTACTAATAAAGTTTCGAGGTGTCTTAATAGGGAATGACAACCTAAGGTCACCACCATCAAGGAATCTAATGATCTTACAACACTAGACTTCACTATATTGGTAAGCTTGAAGAATACGAGAAAGAGCTCACTTGCTTGAGAAAACATGAGAAGAAGCTAAATAAGGGGAAAGGAAAAAAAGGAGATAGAAAAGAAGTCCATTGCATAAATATGAGAAGTTACACTCGCTCGAAAATTTCACATCGGATAAATATTTAAAATCAACCGTTGGATTGAAACATATCATCATATAGATCATACCTATAAAGTTTAAGATTAAAATATAATAATTCACTATATCATTGAACTACATCAAAATTAACTTTATATGAAAGTCCATTTTGACGTTAAATCTTTAAATATTTTGATGGTATAGTAAATCGTTATAGATTAATCTCAAACTTTATAGGTATGATCTATATGATATTATGTTTCAATCCGAAGGTTGATTTTAAAAAATATTTATTCGATGTAAAGTTTTCGAGCGAATGTAACTTTTGGTATAACTCTTCAGGTGTATTTCAATCTCTTGTGTGTGTATGTGTGTGTGTTAATAACCTAAATGTGGCCTATTTTTTTAAGCCAAAAAATATAATAAATATAAACAAGAATTACAAAAAACCTGGGAGACATATAAACCTAACACAACAACCACGTATTAGTCCTAAAAGGATAATACAATATAGAAAACAAAAGTGGTAGGGTGTTGAAAAAAATTATTTAATAGTTAATTAGATGCAATGAAGTGTTGAATAAAAAGTTGAGAGTGATAATACTTGATGCCTTACCCTACTAAACTTTCAACCAATGAGCAGTTTCGTAATCGCCATTTCTGTTTTCCTTCTAAGTGCTCTTTGTGTGGCAGGGCTGAGGAGACGGATCAGCACCTCTTCTTTAACTGTCAATATGTTTCCTAGATTTGGAGTTGGTTGCTTAATGTCTTGCATACCCATGGTGTTGTGTCAGTTTGGGAGGATGTTTGGCTCCTCCTAAATAAAAGTTGGTCTAAGCAAATTAAGTTGGTGTTAAATGTTATAATCATCTTCATCTTCAATACCGTTTGGTTTTCTCAAAATAGTTCTCGGTTCAACGGTAAATCCATCATTGTTTCCTCCTCCATCTCTTCTATTCTTTCGGCTTGCTCTCTAACAGGTAATATTTCAAAGGTAACTTCTCACATATCTATGAGGGATTCCATGCTCTTAAAGTCTTTTAAAGTTGTTATCTGCTCTCCGTCGGTCCCAAAAATTGTGGAGGTGAAATGGAAGCCTCCTTTATCAGGGTGGCTAAAGATTAATTGTGATGGAGATTCCAGAACAAATCCTGGTCCCTCTGCTTGTGGGAGTTATTATTAGAAATCATTTGGGTAATTTTGTCGGCGTGTTTGCTAATTTTTTGGGAACTTCTAACTCTCTCATCGCTGAACTCACCGGTGTTATGTTGGCAATTGAGTTCGCCAATGAGAAGGGTTGGAATTCGATTTGGTTAGAGTCGAACTCTGTTGCGGTGGTCCATGCTTTCACTTCTCCGTTTTTGGTTCCGTGGCAGCTCCGCACGAGATGGATTAACTGTGTCAATATTACTTCTAATTTGAATTTTGTTGTTTCTCACATTTTTAAAGAAGTGAATAGTTGTGCAGATTCCCTTGCAAACTTAGGTCTTCAAATATCCGACTCAGTTTATTTTAGCTCTATTCTCCTTTGAATTATGGTAGTTTTATAAAGAACAGACTTGGTATGCCCTTCTTTAGGTTCATCTCTTGTTGAGCGGGTTCTGGCCTAGTCCCTCGCTCTTGTGGTTCTACTTTTGCTTTTTATATTAATCTTATTAAAAAAAAAAAACCTACTAAACAAGGTACCAATAAAAAAGGTTATTTATTATTTGCCATAACACTCTACCAACAATCATGTAGTATTACAAAGTGAACCAACCACCTCTCATTCTATCAATGTTCGTAAAAGAAAGAGGAAAGAAGTTGGTTTAGTGTAAAAAAGGAAAGAGTCTACGAGCTACCATATCCATAACAATGGCTCGTATTTCAACACTATATCTCCTCGCTTACAACTCTTTTCAGGCAATTGGATGGTTCGTATCTTCATTTCTTACTCTACTTTTTCCATTCAACCTCTAATTTTCTCATTCCTCGCGTTTCACAGGGCCGTTTCGTTAACCATCATTTTGTTCAATCTTCTCTCCACTTCCTCCGTCACCGGAACTTTTTCTTCCGCCGGAACCTTAATTTGTCAGTATATTATCTATTGCTACTATCATTTATCATTGACCTCAGATTACAATTCTAATTGATAATTCACTATTTTGTTTAAGGTTTTCTGCAATGTGCTGCATTTTTGGAAGTTATACACGGTGCCATTGGTAGGTTTTGTCTGAAACATAACATGACATGTCAATACCGATATTAATTTAAAAAAATGATAAATTAAATGTAATCAAGGGTCTGACAAGAACACTTACATAGTTACACTGACACATTTTTTCTCAAAGGCATCGATGCTACATAGATCACAACTCATCATGATTGAATTGTGTTGAATTTCAGGACTGGTTCCCAGTGGAGTGTTGCTTCCTATGCTGCAATGGTCAGGGAAGACTCACTTTGTGCTTGCCATTGTTAGGGGAATTCCTGAGGTTCTATTCTATCCTATTCTAAAGAAACAAACATTTTCTTGATCAGCGAGAGTACTAATTTTGAATCCAATTGTTTTTCTTGATCGGACAAACTTTGTATTGAAAGAGTGTGACTATTTGTGTATTTCTTCTGTTGTGATTTGATCCCTTTTCTAAATTGTGTTTTTTGTTGTGTGCTTTTTCTCTAGGTCCAGGAGTTACCTTCTGTTTTTATCACTTTTCTTGCATGGAGCATAGCCGAGGTGATTTATTTACTTTTCATTCGAATGGATGTACTTCATTTATGTTGAGTATGACTGATATTTATCGATAAGTAGGAAAATGGTCGAGCGTAGCAAAAACACAGTTTTGTACTATGTTCTGGTTAGTTGATGTTAGGTTTGCAATCCATGAAAATTGTGTTATAGTAGGATTTTATAACAAGGTTGTGAAGGTGATTTTGCTGCAATCTTTGGAGATGCAGGTCATTAGATATTCACATTATGCTTTCAGCTGCTTGGGAAACTGTCCTTCTTGGATCACCTATATCAGGCATTTTTCCATCTTACCATTCTATATTCTCTAAAGTGATGGAATATGAGGTTAACAAGTTATATTGTATGCTTGATTCTTTATCTTTGGATGATTAGGTACACTGCGTTTATTGTGCTGTATCCCTTGGGAGTCTTTCCTGGAGAAGGTGAGTTCATATACCCACATCTCCCTCTTATCATTAAGTTTTTGTTTATCAATGGATTTTAAATTGATGTTACTTACTACTTCTATGATTGACATTCACTCGTTCAATTCTTGTGCAAGTGTCATATCACCATTTTTATAAACTAGTGCACCTGATTAGCCAATACATTGTTGCAGTATGGGCGATGTACCAGGCGCTTCCCATTATAAAGAAGAACAATATCTATGCAGATTCCTTTTCAGGCCTCCCATTTAGTTATTATGATTTTCTTAAGGTAAACTCATTCTTGAAAATTGACGCATACATAGCACGTAGAAATTCGTTCAGTTTCACTGTGATGTAAAATGTTATTTTGTTCCTTTCTATTCAATTATGGTTGATTTAGGTCCGATTTGTTCGATCTAGGTCTACTTGTTGTAACTTCTCTGCACTTATGAATTGTTTATTCTTACAATTGATGATTCGTTTCTCTGGATCAGGTAGTACTTGTAGTTTATCCATTCCTCTGGTTCAAACTATACCTGCATTTATTCAAGCAGCGGCGTTCGAAACTTTATAAACACCATGACAAGAAAAGAGCATAAGGAGCATTATTCTTGATTTTTGTTAAAAGACAAATATAATACAACTTTCTGTACCGTTGGAGAACTGATTCTGAAATGTATTTGCATCTAAAGTATAACAATTGTACCAAATAATTGAATTGTTGTAGCAATAATGATAAAGATTGTAGGAGCTGAAAGATTTGTAACATTGTGTCTGCATTATTCTGCACTGCCCAGATTTCTACCTTATAGATTTTGATAGGACTCCTGGCCTAGTAACAATGTTACCCCTAGCCTGTATTTGAGGGTTTATTCCCGTGTAGTATGTATGACTTTGGTTTTAATCTTGCAATTTCAATTGTTACCTCTGATTATCTTAGGATTAAGAAGGAGACTTTATCAATATGATCCTAGGACAACATCAAAACTCATTGTGCAACCTAAATATGTAATTCTTTTTGCTTGTTATTAGTTTATTAAATTAGTTGGTTAAGTGGTTGAAAGTTAGTTAAGATTAACTAACTTTACTGACGAGTGAGGAAGTGGAATTAGAAGTATAAAATCACATTTTCTATTGTAGTAGATATATCAATACCAATACAATGCATTGTATTATTCTTCTCTCTCAAATTCTCTCATTTTCATTAGGGGTGTGCATGGTTTAATAACCAAACTAAATTGAATCATATTTATGGTTTGGTTTGGATCTTAAAACTATTTCATTAAAATCAGTTAATTATTTTAAAATCGGTTTATATGTAGATCGGTTCAGTTCTAAACCGTTTTTTCACAAAAACCAATTTTAAAAAAAACGGTTTTAAACCAGTTTTCTCAAAACCAGTTTTTTATTTTCTTTAAAAAAACCCGTTTCAAAGCCCATTTTAAAACTTTTTTTTTTTCAAAACTGACATTTTTAGAATTCCACCATTTTCTTTAAACGCAACATGGGCCAAACAGTAAAAATGACATTTTTAGAATTCCACCATTTTATAATATATTATTACATAGGGTTTTTAAATTTTGAATAATTTGGATAGACATTTGATTTTTGGTTTTATTGCACACCCTACATGTCACTCCACGGGTTATACATGTCACCTTTAAGGATATGATTTTATTATTATGTCCTTGTGAAAAATCATTAAGTTTTAAAAAATTGAGTTTTACCGGAAATTTGAGGGTGTACCGGAAATTTCAAAAAATTTATGATTTTTATGAAATTTTCGGAAACAATTTTTGAAATTTTCAATCATATACTAGAAATTTCAGTATATTTCAGAATTTTCAAAAAATAAAAATAAAAATTTGATGGGTGTTACCGGAAATTCAAGAAATTTTAGGTAAAATATAGATTTTTTTTGTTTAATTTTAGGGGAGGCAAAATAATTTCTCTAGCTCTTTAAATTATGGGAGAAACCCGTAAGCAAAATGGTTTGGGATCCTATAAGCCCTTTATATTGTTGGTTTCTCATAGAGGATTATTAGAGATTTTAACATGTCACCTGAACATTATTCCTGACACCTCCCTGAATTTGTGTATTAACCAAATTACTTCTGCTACTATTAACCCCAAAAATTACATTTTTTGAAAGAAAAAAAACTTATTGGGAAAAAATCCGAAAAAGAAATTTTTGGTATACAATAGTGAATTTCCAGTATCGCCTGAGTCAAATTACCATAAATTTTTTGTATTTCAAAAATTTCCAGAAGCGATTCACCAGAAATTTCTAAATTGGCGGTACAAATTTCAATTTTTTGAATATTATATTGGATTTTTCCTGTAAACTTCAAAAATCCCGAAAATTTTGCCAAACATATAATTTCCGGTATGGCAAAAAATGAACATCTCTACGTGTACGGTCCTTAACCGGCACAACCCACATGAGAATAATTTCATATGGGCATTAGAGAAGCTGATGGAGTTGTTCTCCTCCGAGAAGTTGTTACCGAAGGTTGTTGTAACACCCTTCTAAAATACCCCAAATATAATATAAATAACTCAGAGTTAACATGTATTAAAGGGTGTCACAATTTATAAAAATAAAATTCCATATATATGTCATGCTTTACTAAGGGACATAACTCAATTAATTATCAAATGCACATGTTCAACACAGCGGAATAACATCAGAACTTGGATAATTCAAACCAAATAAACACCAATCCAAAAAGGTAAACGCCTTAATCCATTAAAATAATTATCCAACTAAAACATCAAATAAAACTGAGTTTAATAACAACTCTAGACAACGTTCACCAGTGTTACAAGATCAGAGCATGACATCGACACGTGATAACTAAATAACATAGCTCTACGAGCCATCCTCACTAACTCCTAAGCCGCTATAGCTTCAATCTGAAATCATCAAAGTAAGGGTGGGACTACATCATAATTAACATGCATTATAAATTCATAAAATAAATAGAACTCCATAAGCTATTATTTCACCCTATTTAGCATAATCAGATTCAATCATCCATTCCACAAAAAAATTTCCAAATTCATGCATCATATTCAACAAACAAAATTATAACACTGGAAACCATCCTATCATGTTATAATCCACACAAAATGCAATGCAAGACTCTATGCATGTGGTACCAAAATTGAACTAAGTCACACACACTGATCCATAATCACCCGGATACAGTTTCATCGATTCGTCCATAATCACCCGGACATGAATCCAGCCTCACCACCCATAATCACCCGGGAACGGTTATTGGTAGGGATGTCAATGGGTATCCATTAGGGCGGATACTAGTCTACCACTACCCTCCCCATTTAATAAAAATGATATCCATATCCGCCCCATATCCGTTCGGGTATCCGTCAGACGGGTATCCGTGAATTTTGAAATACCCACGGGTATTTACGGATATCCATGTATATTTTTTAATTCAAATTTTCTATATATTAAATATAAAATTATAGGTGCAGTTATCATAGTAAATTCAAAAGTTATGGTTAATATGTTGCAGAATATGAGAAAATGTAAACATAGTGCATATTAATTTATAATAATTGTTTATCCAAACATACTAGAAACAATAAGCACTTAATTAACTAGGTAGCTTACAACAAATGAGAAGATAAAACTAATTGTCTAGATAGAGAAGTCCCTCAAATATAACAAAACTTTTCATTAAAACATTCAAAATTCAAACGTCATTTTAAAAGGATTTTTGTCAAATATTCTCTAGCTGAAGCCCATGCTTGAGTTAGTATCTACAATATGAAAAATTAAATCAGGCCAAAGATCAAAATAAAATAAAATAAAATGATATGTTCATTTTTGTGACAAAAAAACTCTAAATAAATTTACAATTGTTCAAATTTCAACATCATAGTATTTTTGTATTACCTATTTGATCTGACATGAAAAGTATCTACAAAAGAATTCATAATTTTTCCTCGGAAATATCAGCATTTGTATCTTCCAAAATTGAGTTTATTGCAATATTCTCAGCTTTTGATTTTGTAGAACCTAATAAATAAAAAGAATAAATTTAAATGTACTCAACTTTTTGTTGTTAGAATAAATTTATAATTAAAATATACAAATACGATTACCTTTCACATCCGTCCATAGCCAATCTTGAACACACATCAAAGCCTCTAGAGTATTTGAACACAATCTACTACGATGAGGAGTAAGAATTCGACCGCTAGTGCTAAATGAAGACTCTGAAGCAACAGTCGAGATAGGAATAACTAAGAAATCTCTTGCAATCATTTGCATCATAGGATATTTTAATCCACTAACCTTCCACCAACCTAAGATGTCAAAATTTTCATCATCTGGAAACACTTTCTCCTCCATATAATGGTCAAATTCAGACCTATTAGACATAACACTCTTTTTTGCATTAACATGTTTTACAAAATTAGACCTCCAGGCTTCTTTTTTTCCAACAACAACTACATCAGATACAATTTGATTTTGCATTGAGGATGAAGAACCATTATCCTTCTCTTTGATTTTCAATTCATACTCACCTATTATTTTTTGAAAGAAAGATTTTACCTTTTCAATTTCAGCCTCAACATCATCTCCATAAATTAGATGGAAAAAGTAATCTAACAAATCAACTTTGTACCTTGGATCTAACACAGTGCCAACTGCCATCACTCAATTAACCACCTTCCAATACTTGTCAAACTTATAAAGCATACTTGAAGCCATTTGCTTAATGACAGTATCAGTAGAGCCAAACCATTCAACCAAAGCCAATTTCATTTCACATACTTTAGGAAAATAAACATTTGCAGTTGGATACTCAATACTAGAAAATAAGTTTGTAACATCATAAAAATCTTCCAACCTTTCACAAAATTCTTTTTCCTTCATCCATTCAGTTTCACTTGGCAAGGTTTTATATTGAGTATCTTGTGCTGCCAATCGATCAAAGACATCCTTATATTGTATGGCAACATTAAGAATTAAGAATGTAGAGTTCCACCTAGTTTTACAATCTTGAATAAGTTTTTTCTCATAAGAAATGTTCACTTGACCACATGTCTTTATAAACTTCTCCTCTCTTTACGGTGTTGCTATCTAATATCCAACACTATCTCTAATATTCTCAATGGCACCTGATATTAAGGACATGCCCTCTTTCACAATTAAATTCACAACGCATGTGAAATAATTGACCTCCCAATATGAGTGACCCGGGTGAAATCTTATTCAAAATGCGTTCAATCATAGCATCATTAGTATAGCAATTATCAAGAGTCAATGTAGACAACTTTCTATCTAAATTCCAATCCATCAAACATTCAAGCAAGGTATTAGCCAAAGTTTTGCTATTATGAGGAGCCGGTACATATATGAACCTAATTGAAAATTACTAAAGAAAATCAGTAACACAGTAGCATAATATAGAAAATCAAATTAAAGTAGCAGTGACTTAGCAGTACCGTACAAATATATATTATATAAATAACAAGTATACAAACCAAGTTAGTCATAGCTTACAAACCAACTTAGCAGTAGAAGTATACATAGATTACAAAGCAAATAGCATAATAAAAGAAGAATACTTAGCAGAAGCAGTACTTATAAATATATAAATAATAAGTATACAAATCAACTTAACAATATAACATAAAATAGCAGTAGCATACAAATCAAGTCAAAGTAGCATATATATATATATATATATATATATATATATATATATATATATATATATATATATATATATATATATATATATATATATATATATATATATATATATATATATATATATATATATATATATATATATATATATATAGCATATAAATAACAAATATAAAGCATAGAAAATCAAGTTAAAGTAGCATTAGCATAATTTTCAAGTTAAAGTTAAAGTAGTTACAAATATGCATACAAATGCATATAGTAGCTTAATTTTCATCCATACAAAATAGCATACAAATGCTAAATAATAGCATACAAATATGCTAGAGTTTGAGACAATAGCTAATGAACAAATCATATTATTACCTTATAAGACGACTTTGTAGTTTCCATGAATCGTCAATAAAATGAGTTGTGACCATATGATATAATGGTTAGATTGTTTGACAAGTTGAATGAAGATTGACGCTTATGTGATGTCTTCCTTGTTGTTTATTCATGATTGTATTGATATCATGTGTTGTTGTCGATATTGTATATTCATGATGATTGTTGATCTCAATTGTTATTGTTGTACATATTGGTGATAGTCTTACTACTTGAAGTGTAAGCATTTGGCATAGTTATGATGTTGATTGTGTGCATGATTGTTGAGAATATCATGTTTCGGATTTGATTAAGTTATGATGGTTTGATGCATTTCATAGACTGATTAAATGTTGCATGCTGGTGTTGTGCATGCATATGCATTTTTGGTGAAGTTAATTCCCATTGTGTGGAATTTGACTTGTATAGCCGTAAACCGTACCCAGTGGATAGTGGTGGTTAGGCTGGATTCTTGACTCAGCGGTGTCTGGGCGAATCATGGATTGGATTCTTGACTCAGTGTTCTGGGCGAATCATGGATTTCCGCTGTTTCCAAGTGTGATGTAACAGAGGGTGAACTCGGTTCACGTTTGGTACCACATGCATAGAGTCTGCATTGCATATGGGATTGTAACATGCTAGGATGGTTTCCAGTGTTGCAATTTCCATTGATTGTTTAATTGCATAATAAATTGTGTACAATATTTTGTGAATTGATCTATGAATGTGTTTTAATAATGGACTAACACTGTTGCATGAGTATGTATGATGATGAAACATAAGCCATTTAGGGTTATAAATAAGAGGGGAAATTTTGGGATGCAACAGTTGGCAATGATATTGTCATCATCATCACTATCTATTTCATTTATTCTACTCAGGATGTCAACACTTTATCTGGAGTTTTCTCATTTCACAAATCTTCAAAAGACTTATTATTTGTGTCCAAGATTTCATTCACAAAAATATCCATATTTTCTCTTTTAGTGGTGAAGTCAACATGTGTTTTTTTATGGGGCTTACCAGATGAATTAAGATTAGATTAAACATGTTGATAAGCCCCCAACAAAATAGGTATAAACATCAATATCTATAAGATCTTTTTAAAGACCATGCATGAAGGTTTCATGAACATAAAAACTCACCTTTTCTATTGCACTTCTTCTTTGGATACTAGAACATTTGACTTCCTTATTTGGGAAATTTTAAGGGACCATCATTCTTAATGGTGCAATATCATGAACCTCCTCTTGTTTTTTAGCCTTGTTCCTTAAATCATTCTTCAATTTTTGTAAATTTCATTTCCAACTTCTTAGGTATAAACCTAATGTCCAACTTCTTAGGTATATACCTTTTCTGACTAGTTTCTCTTCTAACACTTTAGAAGTTCCTTCATGAGCAATCTTGAGAATCTCTTAAGCATCTTTAGCTTCAATACACGTGTTGATTAATCTGAACATGTTCTCGTCAACGCCATTGAATATAGAATTTAAGAACTTGTCATTTTCAAGGGTTTCATCATCTTCATATTTGGACCAATCAACTTTAGGTTTCAATTTGTCATTCATTTAGAAGTAATCACATGGTGTTTCTAACCTTTGATCACAACCTTCTAAAAAATTTTATTTATGGATTTGATAAAGACAATCATCTTAGCTTTCCAATAGTCATAATTGATGCCACATAAAATAGGTGGCCTGTTGATAGACCCTTCATCCTTAGTGTTGTCCATTTGGACATAAAATATCTTTCTTGGAGCTCATCCAAACAGAACAGAATGCATGCTCTGATGCCAATTGAAATTTTATTCCTTAAAGGACATATGTTGGACCAGATGTCTAGAACAACTTGTCCAACTTGTTACACCAAATATATGACATGAGCATAGAAATTTAAAGATAAAGTAATAAATAACACAAGCGAATTGACAATCTAGTTCGGTGCAAATCACACCTACATCTAGAGGACATTGAACCCAAGGAAATAAATTCATTCTTCTAAGAAACTAATACAAAATGTCTTAAATGAACAAAACTCCTTGTTCAATATCTCTCTTCTTATTTCTACTCTATTGTGTTTCTATTTATATTCCTCTAAATAAGAGAACCCATTTTTACTTTCTCTCAATCATTATCCCAAGTGATAGGTGTTAACAAACACAAAGATCAATGTTGAATATAACTTTCATAAACAAACTAACTTATATGCTAAGTTACAAATGCTATAAAACATGGATATTTGCAAAGATGGATGTATGGTTTGAGGCAAGTAATGACTTTATAAAAATAATTTAAAAATATTTAAAGTCATTTTAAATTATTGTTTAAGAATAAAGAGATGAATTTTGACATTCAATAATATAAAGATATATTATTCGAGACTATAATATCATCAAAATCACATGATCTTTTAAAAATAAAAATAGTTAAAGTGATTTTTTTTAAAATTTAAATATAAAAATTAGAAAAAGAAAAAATACTTTAAATAACAGTTTAAGAAAAATTATTTAAATAATTTCTCACTTAGATTTTTTTTTTAATTCTTTATAAATTGTTATTAAACAAAAATATGTACTATTATAAAGTTTATTATTTTTGTACATGGCCCTTAATCTCCATTTTACACAGGTGGTGATACGTAAAGAAAGAAAAACTCCATTGAAAACAGTAGTCAATATATCAAACAGTTAGCTTTGGAACTTTTGGTCAAGTCTTGGGAATGTTTTTAAATCACAGTCCTCATCATTCAACATCGCACCTAAGCTAGCCCAGTGCCCTATATCTCACGACTTAGATTTTCGCTAATAATTAATCAAAGTTCAATCCAAAAAAACTCTATCATAAACCTAATTTGCATTTATTAAGTCTGCTACAAGAACACAGACCAACTTTTCATTGTTGAATTTGCTGATAAATTGAACAAGAAATTAAATATGAAAATGACACAAGGCCAAAAGGTACCGTTATCTCATAACATTAATATAGCACAAAAAATACAGTGACACATGTTATAATTATGTATAAGGTATGACCATTCAACATTATTTTTGTAGACCTAATTTCTTGCATGGCAGGACAGGTGATGATGGCTAAAAACCAATTAAGTAGTTCTATGGAAACTTAGAATGGAGTCAAAGCAAATCATTATCGTTAGCAATAATTCATTATGTATTTTGAATATAGTCTACTAATACAATTTAAGAATTTTGAATTCAAATTCTAGTCACATTTAGGGAAAGGTCTTGCTATCTGTATTGCTTACTCTTTTGCACTGTCTTCTCACAATAAGTATAGAAAGACTATAATTGACATATAATAATTTAACTAAATTAATTTAATAATTTTTTATTAAGTATATTCTTTTATAGTATCAAATCAGTAATTTTATTCGTATAATATTAGCGACGAATTTAGCGATCGATTTTAAAGTTTTTTCGTCGCTAATTAGACAAAAAAAGATTAAAATGAAATTTTTTTAAAGTTAATGGACCAAATTGACACGAAAAAAAGTTAAAGGATCAATGTGAATCCAATGGTATAGTTAAGGGATCAAAATGAGTATTTTGTCTAATTATAATCAATGGAGAGTTGTTTTCTTGATTCTTATATTTTGATTTAAAGTTTATAAGTTGCACCTTAGATAAAAGCTTTATGTAAGTTGTAAGGCCCGTTTTATTTAATATTATATTATATTAATATTTTGAGTTACCGTTTGACGATTGTTTTGGCGACGAGAATATTTATATTAATCGTTATATCTATTAATATATTTGGAGACGTTTCGATTCGGTCCAGTTTTTATTCCGTTCGATTCGGTAAAATATTATTCGGACCGATATTTAATTCCCCGGAATTATTTTAATTAATTGAATTATTAATATTATTAGATAGGGGTGTGAGGAGTAATTTGGTAGAATTGAGTTTGCACCCTTAAGCTTGCTAGTAGAAAACAACATTATAAAAATCATTTTCCTCCTTTCTTTCCATTTGTGAACACAAAGCCAAACTTGAACTTGGAGAGACAAAGAAAGGGGTTTTGGAAGAAGAGCAAGAGAAGAGCAAGGTTTGGATTTTGTTGGAGCATCTAGAATCATCCAATCTCTTGAGGTAAGGGGTTTGATTTCTCCATCTCATATAGTTAAGGTTTTGATAGATATGTTGTGGATTTGGGGAAAATTAATAGGTTGATTCATGAGTTTGGTTGGTTGGTTGTTGAAATAACTTAGAAAGGTTGAGTTAGGAGTATGGATTATTGGGTGTTTCATTACTAGAAGTATAGAAGTGAAAGTTATAAAATGTAAATGAAAAACTGTAAAACCTAAAAACCAGAAAACTGTTTCTGTGCATTGAACCGCGGGAAGAGACGAATTGGAGAGCATGAACAAGGGGAGGCGCCCACCTCCATTGAGGGGCGACCGTCCCCACTAGCATGGCGTCCGCCTCCTCCCCATTTGGAGCTTGGGACGTCCGTCCCTTAGTGCTAGGACGACGTAAGCCGCTTTGGCCATTTTTCTGTATGTTGTCTTCTGTTTTCTGTTTTCCTGCAATATCAGTTTTCTGCATAATTTTTCCATATAGCCTCTGTTTGTTTCAATTCTCTCAATTCCACATACTACTAGTTAGTATTAATAAAATATAATTAGGACATAAGTTAGCCGATTAAATTTGGAACCCGATTATGTTCCGATTTTCCGATTTCGGTAATTTCGACGACGGAGCAAGTTGCTCCGAATTCAATGAAAATTGACGTGCTAGCTAAGTTCGACGTGTAGAACGTAGTGGTGAGGTTAGTTTTTTGAAATTAAGAATTTTTACGAAACGAACCGAAATAGGCTTAATTACGGTTAAATTGAATCAGATTGTGTTTTAGTCAATTTAAGGCACGTATGGACAATCCGATTACGGTGTTGATGATTATGATTAAGGTCGGTTATTAGGAATGGCTTTCGCGACGATTATAGGTGTTTGACTATTTTTCCGTATTTGGAATTTAGTGAATGAATTGATAATGATGTGGTGTGATTAAATATGATGTTTGCGACGATGTATTTATTAATGAATACTTGATGATATGCGATGCAATGATATATGTCTTTGTACATGAGGATGTGATGATTATATTGATGTTGTTAATAAATGCTTCCGATTTTTGAATGCATGATTTTTTATGATGATGAATTATTGGTGATGTTTTGCATAATGCAAATATGATGCGATGATATATTTATCTTGATGTGGATAAAATATGGCGATGTGGGCTTTATGCCAATTTTGATGAGCGATGATGATGTTTTCGTTGTGTTGTTTTTATTGTCGAGTCACATACATTGCATTGGCGACGAGGGCTTTCATGTCAAGCGACGAGGGCTTTTATGCCAAGCGACGATGGGCTTTATGCCAAGTGTTCCTAATTATGGACAAAGCGACGGGTACCACATGCATAACATAGTCGTGTCTCATGGAGTCGGTCATGTTTATGTTTGAGTTGTTTGGCGTTGGGTTTTAATTGATGGATGATGTTGAATTGCGATGATATGTGATGTTTTGTTTGGTGATGATCTTTATGATGAACATGAAATGAATATGACTTGATAATTTCATGATAACTATGCGATGAATATAAATGATGAGTTTTGCGATGATTTAACTTTGATGAAATGCTTAATGCAAATATGATGTGATGATGTTTGTGACGATGGGCTTTTATGCCAAAAGTGACGATGGGCTTTAGCCAATTTGTGATGATTTTATTTATGTTGCTTATGTTATTTGATTGTTTGATGTTGTTGTTGGATGTTGTTGTTTATGATTGTCATGTTGATTAGTGACGTATTGACTTGTGATGATTTCGTGATGATGAACGTTTATGTGTTGTTGTGACGATTTATGTTGATGAGGTTATGGCGATAAAGTGTAGATTATACACATTAGAATGATGATTAGAGTGAGTAAGTTTTGGATATGTGTTGGAATTGCACTTATTAATCTATACCCTTATTAACTCCGAAACTATATATATATATATATATATATATATATATATATATATATATATATATATATATATATATGTTATCATGCCTTTAATTATATGTTTTGGAGTATCTCACCCTTTACTTGTTTCGCCGTTACCTTTATACTGGTAAGGTGCAGGTTATGAAGGTGGAGTTTATAGTTGCTGTTAGTCGAGTCGGTGTCGCTCTGATACGTAGCACTCGGTGGGAAATATTTATGTTGTCTTGTTGTTGTTCTTTTATTGTTATTCCTTTTGTGAATAAGAATCATACTTTTTAAAAACATGATTTGATGAGGAAGTTTAATAAAAGAGATGTTTTGATTTTTAAGAATCAATTTATGATTTCCGATGATGCTATGTATCCGAGATTTATACTTTAAAGTAAACTGTTTAAAGTGATTTGGTTTTGAAGGTGTGACGCCTCAGTATTGAATTTGTAAAATTTTAAATTACTCTGATTTTTGCGTATAAAACCTTGGGTAATATTGGGGTGTTACATTAGTGGTATCAGAGCAGGTCGGTCTGTCGGCCAGGTTATTAATGTGTTTAACCTTGTTGTATGCGATATGTGTGTGAAACATTGTCGGTACTTGCTTGTTTCTATTTGTTTGTCTACAGAGATGAGTTTGAAACAAGTGGGGGAAAAGTTTTACTTCTTGGTGGCGCTTGTAGCTTAAGATGGAGCCTCAAGCAGGGTTATGCTTTGGTAACTTGAAGAGTAAGTTTGAAGACACTGTTGTAGTTTGGTAAAGATGGTTTATGTCACCATCATGATTGTCGACTATCTATTGACAAATTGAGAAACTGATCACCCTTAATCTCTTGTTGATAGTAGTCGGGATTTATGTTGGTTGGGATGGACTTGTCTTGCCAGCTTAATAGTGTATGAAGCAGATGAGTTAGCACAAGGTGGTGCATGGTTACTTGAGTTGTAGGCGAATTTGGATTTTTGTGAGGAACAAGATTTTGGCAAGCGAACTTCTTGTTGTGATTCTTCCGAAGCATATTGTGAAGATGTGAGTGAATTACTGTCGTAGTGCGAGGTGAAGTTTTGATGGATTTAGTTTCTGGAATTAGTTGTGATTCGAAGTATCCTTAAGGGATGTTTGCTTCTAAATTAGAGTTGAAGAGTCAACTTGAGGATTGGTTTGAGCAGAGTTTGTTTATTCGAGCAGGTCACCGTGGAGTGCTACCGTTGTGTTGTTCGAGAAGAACAAAGGTTGCCCGAGTTGGTGTGTCATTTGCAGTCAAGGAACGAAGGATATTGAGGACAAGTGTCTACTTCGAGGATTGATATTTGGATGAATCGGTCATTTGGAGTTTATGTGTTTAGTGAGATCGATGTGAAGGCTGTCTACGGGTTAGTGTGAGAGCTGAAGATGTTTAGACAATGCTTTTCAAGATAGTGTATGGTCCTGGCGAGTATTTGTTGATGTCATTAGTGTGACTAATGCGTCAGGTATGATTTTGGAATGTTCGGCCAGTAATCTCATGAGTAGCTGTAAGAGTTATTTCGTGTTCATGGATATTATTTGGTTCACATCAAGTTAAGGAAATTGTAACAATTATCCGAGCTTTGCGTTATCAGTAGTGAAGTTAGACCAGTGCATGCCGAGTATTCTAAAGAAAGAGTTTTGAACTGTTGAACGTGAGTGCCTTAAGTAAGCGACTTAGACGGTGATATTTTGGACAGTTCTGCGAAGATTTATTTTGTATCTTGTAGAAGACTTCAAGGGGTTACTTCAGAGCTTAGAAGTTCCTTTATTTTGGATGGTTAGCTTTGTGAGTTTGATGGAAGATCTCTTTATAAGTTGGTATTGATCGTGGGTACTTTAACTTGAGATGGTTGAGTCGCTATTTGGACTTCGCAATGGGAAGCGAATTTGTTTGAGCCAGTGAGAAGTTTAGCGAATGCTTAGATTTTGGTCTTGTTTAGTACTGAAGAACCTTGTGCGGTGTATTGTGATATTTCATTTTGGAATTAAGATGTATTTCGACATAGAGTTGGAAAAAGTGTATTGCTACCTTGGAACGATTTGATTTTCATAAGGAAAAATGGTCGGACACGTGAGTTAGAGTTTGATGTGGTTGTGCTCATTTGAAATCTTATAGGTGCAGATATTAACGACGGGAGATTGGAATTGTTGAAGATAATTCAAGCTCGACTACGATCTATAAAGAGACTTCGTCTGGTGTTGAGTTTAGTATGTTGATATCGCGGATAACCCAAGAATGTCTGATTTGAGGATTTGTTATTTTGAAGAATGATCCACGATTGTTTGGAGACACTTGTTGAAATTTAAGTTTAGAAGGTTATCGAGGATTTGTTCACTACTATCATATGGATTTTGTTGAATACTAATAGCCGTGGTGGATTATTAGTTGCGACTAAGATAAGTCTTGACAGTAAAGAATTTTGAGATGGTTTGGTAGCTACATGTACCTTAAGATGATTGATGTTTTATAAAGGAAGATGTTCTATTTGTGATTGAAGTCGGTTGTGACGGTGTTCATGTTGGATTTCATAAAATTTATGTTATGGTTCTAAGTCCAACCTGTTTTGTAATTTTAGTAGTATGAGACGACGTTAATGGGTAGAGTTCTTGAGAGAGTGTTTTGGTTTGAATTACCACGTTGGAAGATTGAAAGTTATTAAAGGTGTTTCGATTAAGAAACCTGTGTATTGATCGTTGCGATGGTGCGAGGATGATGATTACTTAATACAAATTTTGGGAATTAAATTGGTATAAGGGAAGACTTCGTTGAAGTCAAGTGTATACGTCGAAGTTTCACAAGTGAATAATTGGACAATATTTGAAAAGGTCAAACTATGTCGTGTATTTTAGGGGATCAATGGACGTTGATCGATCAAGAATGAAAGAGTGATTTTTGAATTGAGGAGATTGATATTACGAGGTGTCCTGATGGGTGTACGCGTTGAACGTATCCATTCTGAGTAATTATGAAGTTGAGGATTACCAAGTTATTTTACGGTTGGTATCATATGCGTAAAAGTGACGCAACATGGTTTAGATATCGGGCATTGAATTTTTAGCGAGTATGCGAGATTGTTGGATTTGGACTAGTGAGTTATAGTCGCAAGTCGTCAATGTACACCCTAGAATGAGTGGTGTATTGTAGTTCGGTTATGTTTGAGTAACTTGTTATTGTTCAAGGGTTGTACGTTGGTAATCTACAAGGACGATGTGACCTTGTGATTTTCTGGAATGAAAGCGATAACTGCAAGTGTAATTCTTGAGTTCGTGCGTATGCGTGTATGAAGGCACCTTTTTCGTGTTTGAGTAGCACGCGTGGTACTATCCTATTCTGATTGTTTGAGTTTTGGTTTGTATAACCATTTTGTTGTTTTCGTTTTAGCGATGAAGTCGGTGTTGTGTCGTAGGACTTTATGTTCCTATCTTTGATAACTCGTTTCCGAGGTGTCGGTTCGAGTGTGTGACTAATTCCATGGTTGAGATGTTAGGATGGTATCGATCTTGTTTGTTTAGTTCTCGAGCGAACCGGTGTGTCTGCGACTTGTTTGGTTGTTGAGTGTTAGTTGATTTTCGAGTGCATTTTATGGGCTTTGCATCTCGGTATGGTTGTTCTTGACTGGACGTTGTGGTTAGGGAGATGCCCTTATTTTTGGTGTCTTTTGTATGTTGTTTATTTGACGCGAGGATTGAGTGGACGAATGCGTAGGCATGTCCCAAATTGATTCGTTTTGGTCGTAATTTCGAGGACGAAAAGTTTATAAGTGGGGGAGAGTTGTAACGCCCCGTTTTAATTAATATTATACTATATTAATATTTTCGAGTTACCGATCGATATTTATTTTGCGACGAGAATATTTATATTAATCAATATATCTGATAATATATTTGGCGACGTTTCAATTCGGTCCAGTTTTTATTCCGTTCGGTCCGATAAAATATTATTCGGACCGATTTTTAATTCCCCGAGATTAGTTTAATTAATTGAGTTAATAATATTATTAAATATTATTAAGGTATTAATTAATAAGAATAGATAGGGGTGTGAGGATTAATTGAGGAGGATTGGGTTTACACCCTTAGCTTGCTAGTAAGAACACTTTATAAACACTTTTTTCTCATTTTCCTTCCATAACACACAAAGCCAAGCTTAGAAACTTGGAGAGAAAAAGAGGGTTTGGGGAAGAAGAAGAAGAAGAAGAAGAAGAGCAAGAACAAGCATGAGGTTGGGATTTTTTTGGAGCATCTTGCAATCATCCAAGCACTAGAGGTAAGGGGTTTGATTTCCTTTCCATATATTTATGGTTTGATAGATATATTTTGGATTTAGGAGAAATTGATAGGTTGATTGTTGAAATAACTTAGCAAGGTTGAGTTAGGAGCATGGATTGTGGGTAATTTATTTCTAAGCTAGCAAGAATAAGTTGCAAGAATGAAGAAAAATAAGAAAACTTCAAACTGTGAAAACCAGAAAAATATTACACTGTCTGTTATGCAGGGAAGAGGAAAATGAAATGGAGGGACAAGGAGGGGGGAGGCGCCGTGCATCCGCCTCCTCTCCTTTGGGGGGCTGGGACGTGCGTCCCTGGCTGCTAGGAAGAAGGGAATGAAAAAATGTGGTTTTGTTGTATCTGTTTTGCTGTTTTCTGTTTTCTACGTTTTCTATTCTGCATAACTTGGTTACCTGCATAATTTTGTATTATACTTCTGTTTCTTTTAATTTTCCAAATTCCTTGTACTACTAGTTGGTATTAATAAAATATAATTAGGACATAAGTTATCCGATTAAATTTGGAACCCGATTATGTTCCGATTTCAGTAATTTCAGCGACGGAGTAAGTTGCTCCGAATTCAACGAAAATTGACGTGCTAGCTAAGTTCGACGTGTAGAACGTAGTGGTGAGGTTAGTTTTTCGAAATTACGAGTTTTTACGAAACGACCCAAAATAGGCCAAATTATGGTTAAATTAAATCGGATTGCGTTTTAGTAGATTTAAGACACGTATGGACAATCCGATTGCGATGTTGACGATTATGAGTAATGTCGGTTATTAGGAATGGCTTTCGCGACGATTATAGGTGTTTGACTATTTTTCCGTATTTGGAATTTAGTGAATAAATTGATAATGATGTGGTGTGATTAAACATGATGTTTGCGACGGTGTATTTATTAACGAATACTTGACGATATGCGATGCGATGATATGTTTATCTTGATGTGGATGAATATGGCGACGTGGACTTTATGTCAATTTTGATGAGCGATGATGATGTTTTTGTTGTGTTGTTTTTATTGTCGAGTCACATATATTGCATTGGCGAAGAAGAATTTTATGCCAAGCGACGGGGGCTTTTATGCTAAGCGACGATGGGCTTTATGCCAAGTGTTCCTAATTATGGACAAAGCGACGGGTACCACATGCATAACATAGTAGTGTCTCATGGAGTCGGTTATGTTTATATTTGAGTTGTTTGGCGTTGGGTTTTAATTGATGGAAGATGTTGAATTGTGATGATATATGATGCTTTGTTTGGTGATGATCTTTATGATGAACATGAAATGAATATGACTTGATAATTTCATGATAACTATGCGATGAATAATAATGATAAGTTTTGTGATGATTTGACTTTGATGAAATGCTTAATGCAAATATGATGTGATGATGGTTGTGACGATGAGCTTTTATGTCAAAAGCGACGATGGGCTTTAGCCAATTTGTGATGATTTTATTTATGTTGCTTATGTTATTAGCATTGTTTGATGTTGTTGTTTGACGTTGTTGTTTATGATTTCCGTGTTGATTAGTGACGTATTGACTTGTGATGATTTCGTGGTGATGAACTTTTATGTGTTGTTGTGACGATTTATGTCGATGAGGTTATGGTGATAAAGTGTAGATTATACACATTAGAATGACGATTAGAGTGAGTGAGTTTTGGATATGTGTTGGAATGCACTTATTAATTTATACCCTTTATAATTCTGAAACTATATATATATATATATATATATATATATATATATATATATATATATGTTATCATGCCTTGAATTATATGTTTTGGAGTATCTCACCCTTTACTTGTTTCGTCGTTACCTTTATACTGGTAACGTGCAGGTTATAAAGACGGAGATTATAGCTGCTATTAGTCGAGTCGGTGTCGCTCTGATACGTAGCACTCGGGGGGAATATTTATGTCGTCTTGTTGTTGTTATTCCTTTTGTGAATAAGAATCATACTTTATGAAAACATGATTTGATGAGGAAGTTTAATAAAGAAGATGTTTTGATTTTTAAGAATCGATTTATGATTTCCGACGATGCTATGTATCCGAGATTTATACTTTAAAGCAAACTGTTTTAAAGTAATTTGCTTTTGAAGGTGTGACGCCTCAGTATTGGATTTATGAAATTTTAAATTACTCTGATTTTTGCATATAAAACCTTGGGTAATATTGGGGTGTTATAATATCCACGATATAAATTTGATATGAATTAACCCAAGTATTTGAATCTTGAAAAGTTTGTACTCGAAGTTGCTTACAGGGGAACTTGGACCCTATATTTTGTAAGATGAACTTGATATGCACTTTCTGCCCCAAAATTTGAGTCTTGGATGGGTGCCCCTGATTATTATTGCTTTGAGATGTGAACTAGGTTTATTGAATCTTAGAATGGCTCACCCTTAATGATTAGGATAATATGATGATATTACCCCTAAGATCATTTGAACATGCCCCTAGTTAAGAGCTTCTTGATATGTTTTGCCCCTTGTCAGGAGCTTTTTGAAATGGATCGCTTTTGATTAAACCAATTTTTGAGATTTCCTTGAGGCTAAGTATTTATTCGTAGATAAAAATGTATATTTTGATAAATTAATTCTTAGTGATGCATGTGCAAGTAGGGGTGTTCAAAACCAAACCAACCCAATAGAAAACCGCAAACCAAACCAAACTAAACTGAAACCGCAAAAAACCGCATTTGGTTCGGATTAATTTGGGTCATTTTTTAACAAAACCGCATGGTTTGGTTCGGTTTGCGGTTTGTATTTTACAAACCGAACCAAACCGAATCAAACCGCATTATGTTACAACCTAAATTTTATTTAACTCGCATCTAACCCAAACCTAAACCTATTATACATTTGCCTTATGATTACAAACGATTTTTTCATCTTTACAGTTATGGTTTCAATTTCAATCTTCTTAAATATTTCCTACCATTATCACTTCATGTTTACCACTTACATCTTGTCTCTTCTTCTCTAATCTCTACTCTCTTATATTGTTTCCTTTTCACCTTTTCATTTTTATGCAAATTTTCTCTCTTTCAATTTCGTTTTATCGCACATATTTATCTCTAATATCGCCTCTCTTCTGTTCTTTCTTTTTCATCTTTATTAATCTCTCATCTCTTCTATTTTTTGTTTCATTATAATATTTTTGATATTGTTTTATGCTATTATTTTATGTTTATTATTTCACTATTGTCTAATCTAACTTTTACATATTAAATGGGAAGTTATTGTCCAAATATGATTAGTTTTGTTGTTATTTAGTAGTGTATGAATGACCAAATACAAAGTTATGTTGTCATCTATATGTGTATGTATGACTCAACAAATTATTTGTAAAAAACCGAACCAACCGCACCGAACCAAACCGCATTGGTTTGGTTTGTTTTTTTTCTAAAAGTCAACCGAACCAAACCAAACCGCACGCCTTTTTTTCTCGCGGTTCGGATGATTTTTTGCGTCAAAACCGCCCAAACCGCACCGCGAACACCCCTATGTGCAAGCTTTCAAATCAAAGTTTGTTATGGGATAGAAATGGATGATTAGAGATGAAGATTCGAAGAAGCAAAGTGGTTAGCAATAAATTTAACAAACATAGAAGTCAGTTTAACACAAATTTTGCCGAGTATGCTTTCATAGTTAACCTTGCTTCAATTAGGACATTTGAAGGTTGTAACGTGGCCATGGTTAATTTTCTAAGAAACAAAGGATATAAGGATCAAAAATTGTTTTAATCCAACCTATTCTCCTTAATGTTCTCCAATCCTAAGCTCAATTAATGCGACAGATGCATTCAATCTCCAAGAGGAATTTTGTAGTCGTGCAGATGATGAGAAGCATATGTAAAGTTTAAGCACCGATGAGAAGCATTGATAAGATCCAAATATTGATAATATCCAAGAATTTATGATAGTCCTTGATGATTCTTGAGGTGGAAGTCACAAGCTTATTCTCCAATTTGCTTTTAATCCTTTATTTTTCCATGGACAAATTCTTTTAAATTTTGGTCCATCGGGATACCATAACTTTTGCCTAAGTCATTTTTTTTTAATTTTCTTTGACTTAGCTGGATTTTTCCTTTTGAATTTTTTTCTTTTTAACTTTGAACATTTGTGACTGCCATGTTGATTGCTGTAAGCTTCACCTTTATCGTCTCCTCGATCTTGAAGGATGTACTGAGGAAGAAGATGTTGTGAACTTTGTCTTTATTGATTGCTTCCTCAAACTTTGTTGAATTACACGAGGAATATGATGTGCTTAACCTTTGCTTAGATCGTTTCCTCAATGATGTATCGAGAAAAGGGATATGCTTAAACCTTTGCTTAGATGGAATGATTCTCCTGAGTTTTGAACGCACCCTTGAATTAATTGAAATCTACCCTGCCCCTGGTTAAAAATTAGGTTTTTTTTATAGAAAATAGAGAAAACTCCAACTTCTGGCTCGAGGGGGTTAAATACGAATTATCTCCTTATATCTCCACTGTTTAGGAATTGAAACAATGCCTTACATCACCATCTCGGTATTACATTGAAAGCATACATCAGTCAAATTTAGTTATTGTGTATTTACATCATTCTCCATCCAAGTTTGTTAAAGTTGAAAAATGAAAATGGAAAAGAACAGTTTGATTATTTATGAAAAGTGATAGAAGAGTGAATACGAATGGATCGATTTCAAAAACATGCATGATTATTTTATTAGAATTATTGATCCAAAGATACAAGTTTACATCAAATACAACTTAGCAACTAGGAAATTACAACTTGAAATTGATAAAGTTTAATGATCCTATGGAAGAGCTTCTTTGTTGATCCACTTGACTTTAGGAGATATACTTCTTATTTCTTGGACTTGTAGAAGTATGGCGTGATCTTTGACTTTTGTCGGGTATACCAATTTTGCCGATAGGGCAATCACTCTTGATATTGTAAATGTAGGGGGTGTACCCTTAGTAGTGGCATCTGAGGCATTGTGCAGGCCTGTAGTTGTTATGGTGAAGGGATTTCTTCTCTCTCCAAAAATATTTGTAGGACCAAGCTCAACTGAGTCTCCAACGTTTGAATTCTCCTTCACCAATCTAGGATTTTCTTGAATTTTGTCACAGCTTTCTTGAAGCATGCTTGAAATTTGTTCTTTGAGTATCGGGAAATCTTATTAGCTGGATTGATGTTGGACAAGGGCGAAGGTGGAAATGTATGAGATGCAAATGTATGTAACTGGAAATGCAACGCAATGGAGGCGTAAGATCGAGGTAAACATAAGGATACCCTACATGGGTTGAAGGATGTACCTCAGTTTCAGGGATCACGACAGACCTAAGGCAACCTAAACGGAAAGGATGACACCCTATACCAGATTAGGGATATCGACAAACAAAATTGAACTCCTTAAAGGCTATGGATAACGAAATACATATCAAAGGTAACCCTTGCGGATTTAGGGATAATTAAAATGGGATTATAAAGGTATCCTTAGTACGTAGGTTCCTAGTTTCTTCCTACGGATATTCTACCCTTCCCTATGGGTGTGTTTCCTAGGTATCATGGATAAAGCAAACGGGTAAAGACACAAGGGTCTGCCTTAAGCGGAGCCTCTACGTAGACCGAGACTTTCTTCTTATAGGTCATATATAAGGTCTCACCATGAAATTTTGTTTTAGATTATACAAACAGTCATGGGTCAAATTCAAAAGTCCTACCTCCAAGATAGTTTATCCCTCTAAAAGATATTTCCTAGAACTTAACGTACTCTAAACGAAGTCGTCGCAAAAACTCGTAGGGATATTGAACCCCCTTAGCCAATTGACAATCCTTCTTTCTAAGGTTCAAAATTTTATTTTTGAAATTAAATTTCACCAATAAGAAAAGAAATATAATAAATAAACAATAAATAAATAAATAAATATGGAAACAACAACATGTCATAAATAGAAACAACCCCAAAATCTAGACCTATAAGAAAGGTTAAACTATAACCCTAGGGTAGTTAACCTGGAGGGTATCTTGAAACGAACACCTAAGGGTTTCCCTTAGGCGGAGTCTTTCCATAAACCTAGTAATACTTTTGTCTCGTAGCCCATACAAAGTCTCTATTTCAAGATTTTGGATAAGATTTTCAGAGTCATTGGCTGAATCCAAAATTCTCCCTTAAGAAGGTCTAGCCATCTTAGGAAATCTGTTTTGAGTTGACCCACTCTGAGTAGAATTGTTGGTATGAAAATCATAGGGGTGTGAAAACCCCCTTGGCCCATACTAGACAATTCCACATTGTATAGGTTTTTTTGAAGCTCGGGTATAGAGCCCCATATAAAGAATTCCCACAAATGAAACAAATATATATATATATAATACGAATAAATTGACGATATAAATATAAAAATAAAATAAAGCATAAAATATGGAATAAAACAAAAGATATAAACAAATCAAAACACACCAAACAAACACAAGAAACCTAAAATTAGAGGATAAGTGAGACTCTCTTTAGGGATGTCCCCAGTGAAGTCGCCAACTGTTACACCTGGGAAAATTAATGAAGTTGCCACCATTATTTATTTGTCCTAAGGACGAGAAACCTAATGGGAAAACCCTAATTCTACGGATAAGGCGGTCGTTGTAATAAGTTAAGGGTTCGGGAGTCAATTAAGTAAGGGGAAGGTGTTAGGCACCCCTCACTTCCCTTGTACTCAAGGGGATCAACCTTCTATAATTTTAGGGTATGGTGTGTTTGCTAAAGTTTGTTTTCTATGTAATGCTTAAGTTTATTTTATTTATTATTTACAAAAACAAAGAAAATATTTTAATTGTTAGTTAGGGGACTCGCCTTGGTTTTTAAACCGTGTGCCTACATATTCTCTTATGAGGAATTAGAGTCCCAATTCGTAGTTTGTATGTGTTTGGTTAGTGTTTTTTATAGGATTGCGTAAAATTTCTCTCGAATTATCCTTGAACCTTGTTTGGGTTTTGTAAAAGAGTGATCGTAGACACAGTTCGCAATTAATTTTGAAAGAAATTCTATTTAATCCTTTTTCGAAGAAAATGATCTTGAATTTTTGTTATGTTAGAAGAAAATGATTTTGATGGTTGGTTAGCTATTTTAATATATATTTGATTAAATATTATGGTGAGACATAGAGAGGGGGGAGTCAGATAAAGTCTTCTCATCACGTGGATAAATATTGGCCACGTGTCGCTCGTCATGAAAGATACAGAGAAAGTTTGAAGAAGTTTTCTTCATCATGCGACCAAATATTGGTCATGTGTTTGCTCGTGGATTGATGCGGAGGGAATCTGATAAAGTTTTCCTCATCACATGATCCCAGAAATTGGCCATGTGTTGCTCGCGGATGAGTTGCATGGGTTTTAATATCTTGATGTAAAATATTAAATTAATTGGAAGAATCCTAAAAATTAACCTATCATACCTTGTATCATATTGATGTCAATGTCTCAACAATACTGGTGTATGATAACAATTCAACAATGTTTTTTTATTAAAGAAGTTTTACTCAAAAACCTAGTTTTTGGTTTCTAGAAAAAGGTGTGTGAGATTCTTGACACAAGTGTCGTGTGTTGATTTCTATAAGTTAGAAATTGTTTAGGTTGTATGTACATGTCAAAAATAAGAGTTTTGTTACTGTTAGACAAAGAGAGAAAAAAAGTGTGTAGAATTGTGTGGAACTTTGTACGTGGTAATGTGTGAATTCCCTCTCTTTGTGAAAATTTGGACTTATATCTATATTGAAAATTTAGGTTATCACAGATGGCAAGAAAATAATTATGATCAATTTGAGAATTAATCACCTTTATTCAGTTCTAAAAATGCTATTATAAACATAGAAAGAAATAACCCTTTTTTATATTTTGTGATTTGATTAATTCATGATAAAAGTGTATAAATGTCATAAAATAACTCATTGAAAACGAATTTTAATATTAAAAAAAAATGTAATTTTTCAAATATTTTTGAATATAATGTAAATAAATAAAATTGAAATAAAGTTAGTAAGGAATAAGGGAAGAAATGTCAAATTTAAGAATTGAACCCATAACTTCTTATTTAAGAGCCTTTCTCCTTACCATTTGGGCTATGTTACTTATTCAAAATAAGAAATTAACTGAAGGTATATGAAAGGTGAGTCAATATCTTCTATTTAAGAAATACAAATAACTATTTATATTTTTTTTAAATAGATAAAAATAATAGAAATCAAATATTTATAAAACCCAAAATGTTTATGTAGATAAACCAAAAGAATTTTATAAAACCCAATTTTGACAATAATTTTGAATGTAGAAACAAGGCGGGAAAGTTTGGGGTATGACATCTACAAAGCCGCATATGTCAGACATAATAAAGATCAAGAATGCAGGGTGGTAGAGGTTCTAAGTTAGCAATGTGTGCTTTAAGACCTATAGTGAACACTATGGTGGTCGCCTTGAGTGTAAAACACCCCTTTCTTCTCCATTTTTTTGTCTGAATTACTTTGTTTCTTTGCGTACGACTCCCATTTGGTCGAATACCTAAAATACAGACAAAATACCAACATAATACAGGAAATGGAAATAAAACAACAATAAAACATATGTAAATTGAGTTAAATATACAATGTATTTTTGTGTTATCAGATCCCTTTAGTATAGGAAAGAGGAATAACTGCCTCGCTATCTTTCAAGCATGAAAACAAAAAGACCACTGAATATCGTTAGGGCTTGGATCTCTTGTAGCAGGATACATGATATTCTATTGGTCATGAGAATATTCTGGAAGTCGTATGAGTGTTTGTATGGTATGTTCATGATAACCCAAAAACATATCAAATATTTGGATCAATTTACATGAATTTTATCCATATTTTAATTAATTAAGTTATTCTTTATTCTTATTATACCGATATTTACTATGTTTTCAGGAATTTAATATTTACAAGGCATGTGCGAAGAAAGTCGAGAAAAGTCAGGCAAATCATACTTAAAATCCACAAAAGAAGAGAAATTATGCAAATATGTGATGCATGCAAATGTGGGGGTGTGTATAAGTAAAAAGGCTTTGTAAAATAAATAAATAAGAGGTGCAAGACCTAGCTCAACGCGCGCACCCAGGAGTCCATAAGGGGTAACGACTGTTACGCCCTTACCACGTGTGCCCTAACGGTCGCGACGAAGTAGGAAGCGAAGCTTCCTCTCCAAGAAACATGTGACGACCGTCACACTCTCTTCAACAGTCTGTAGCGATCGCTATGGAGGCGAATCCGGAGGAGGAAAAATATCAACGTCCTATTTTCCAAGCGAGCTCCAAGTCTATAAATAGGGCTGCCATTGTTCATTTTTGACACGTTTTCTTTTTCACTTACCTTGTCGTCACTCTGCTAATTTTTCTAGTGAATTTTATTTTAGTTTTTATCTTTTTACAATCAGTTTCAATTACCTTTCTTAGTTCGATTCTAATTTCTCGTAGAAATTTCCACATCGGAGATTGCTGCGAACTTTTGCTGATTCTAACCTTACGTTAGAATCGTGCTTTTATTTTCTTTCTTGCATTTATTTTTTGGAGCAATAAAGGCAGATCTCACCGACCTGTGGGAGACACCTGAAGTTAATGAATTGCTAAATCCCCGAAGTCTGACCATTAAAGCCGATATTCCCCCTTGAACCTAAACTAGATTATAATTAGTTAGGTTCCTTAACCCCCAAATCAATTACATAATTAGCCTTAGATTTACGTAGTAACCTAAGATAGAGATAGGTCGACATTTAGTCCCTTGGGATTCGATAATATTTAAAGCTACACGTGATAGGACTGTATACTTGCGGTCTAGATTCTTTAAGACACACAAAGTCGCGATCAAGTTTTTGGCGCCGTTGCCGGGAACTAACAAGTCGATATTGTAACTCTTTTAGTTATGTTTTATAGACTAAGGCACCACTCCCAATTGTATGCCAAGTACTCGCTCTGAGAGCTCTATTATTAGAAGACGCCACGTACGAGTATCTCGTACAAATCAATTCCTTTCTTAATCTTCTATTTTTGCCGAAACAGTTGAAGAACCAGACATGAGTGATCAGCCATGTTTGCTTAAATCGTATGCCATTCCTTTGCAAGAAGAACCGCATTGTTGCTCCTGCCATCGAGGCAAATAACTTCAAACTCAAACCTTCTCTGTTGTCTGCTGTACATTAGAACCAGTTTTCTGGTGGTTCAATGGATGACCCTAATCTACATCTATTAATGTTTCTGCAATACGCAGATACAGTCAAGGCTAATGGGGTCAGTCAAGAGGCGATAAGACTATATTTTTTCCCTTTTTCATTAAGATATAGAGCTCGAGCTTGGCTCCAGTCCCTATCTACTAACTCAGTTACCTCTTGGAACAAGTTGAAGAAAGTCTTTCTTGCGTGATATTTTCCACCATGTAAGACAACTATGCTAAGATCCCAAATAAGCGATTTCTGACAAAAAGACAATGAGTCTCTTTTGGACACTTGGGAAAGGTACAAAGACATGTTGAGGCTCTTCCCACATCATGGCCTAGAAGAATGGTTAATTATCCATACCTTCTACAATGGTCTCCTATATAACACGAGATTAACAATATACACCGTCGTAGGTGGCACGCTTATGGATAAATCCTATGCTGCAGCCTATGCACTTATTAAAAGTATGGCTCAAAACCACTATTAGCGGGGGAGTGAAAGAGGTCAAGTAGACAAAGCTCCTGGAGAGAAAGCACCGAGAAGGGCGGTATGTACCAGATCAACAGTCTTGACAGCGTCCATTCTAAGATAGACGCTCTCGTCTAGAAGATAGAAAGCTTAACCGCAATACCTCTAGCCACCGTGGCTATCATAACTCCAAACTGCGAGATATGCGGAGTACCTGGACACGTTGATGCTGAATGTTAACTCTTAGTTGGAACTCCCACCGACCAAGTGCATTATGCTCAAGGAAACCCGTACTCGAACACATATAACCCAGGATGGAAGAATCATCCCAATTTCTCATATAAGAACACTAATGTGTTGTATGCACCTGACCAAGCACCTGCTATACCACCTGGATATCAAAAAGCACCTGCAACCTACTATACCACATGGATATCAAAAAGCACATGAAACCACTCCTAATATGCCTAGGAAGTCTAACGTAGAACTAATGATGGAGAATTTTATAGCCACCCAAGCTCAAACTAACAAGGATTTCCTAAACCAAAATATTCACACTAGTGAGCAAATAAAGCAGTTAGTAAACAAAGTAGATGCTCTAGCCACCCATAACAAAATGTTAGAAACCCAGATTTTACAAGTGGCCCAACAACAAGCACCTACTATTGCACCCACTGGTACGTTTCTAGGTCAACCTCAACTGAATCCGAAAGGACATGCTCATGTTATTATATTGTGAAGTGGGACTGAATACGATGGACCAACTGATCCTAGACTTAAGAATCCAGCCATGTCTCAAAGCTCTAGAAAAACAACTGAAAAGGAAAGCGAACCAAAAGAGAAGGAGAAGGTAGGTGATGGAGAGACAGTAGAGAAAGAAAAACCCTATGTGCCTCTACCACCTTACAAACCACCAATCCCTTATCCTCAAAGGCTCACTCAATCTAGAAGTGCAGGGCAATTCAAGAAATTTGTTGAACTTCTGAAACAACTTAATATCACGATACCATTCACAAAAGCAATCACTCAAATTTCCTCGTACGCTAAGTTTATCAAAGAAATCTTGTCTAACAAGAAAAAGATAGAGGATAACGAGATAATTACACTCACTGGCGAGTGTAGCACAATCATTTAGAACAAAATGCCTCAGAAGCTGAAGGATCCCGAAAGCTTCTCTATACCCTATAATATAGGTAAGTATGTCATAGACAAAGCTCTATGCGACTTAGGCGCTAGTATCAGTGTTATGACCTTATCCATATCCAAAAAACTGGATATGGGAGAATTAAGACCGACTAAGATATCAGTACAACTAGCGGATCGTTCAGTCAAATACCCCGTAGGAATTCTTGAAAACGTTCTGGTACCCATAGGTCAATTCAATATCCCTACAAATTTCATCATTATGGATATTAAAGAAGACAACATTACCCCTATAATACTGGGAAAACCATTTTTAGCAACTACTGGAGCTATTATAGATGTTAAAAGAGGGAAGTTAACTTTTGAAGTTGGAGAAGAGAAAGTCGAATTTATCCTGACATAGTTCCTACAAGCCCCAAATATAGATGATATGTGCTATCTTTTAGACGTCATAGACGAATGTATCAAGGAGATGGAGTTAGGAGGAGAACATCATTTTGAAACTATGAAGATTCTGATGCCCCTGATTTTTGAAGATGATAATTGGTGTCCCGAATATCGAGATGACAGCTTAAGTGAATGTCCAGCACTGAAAGCAAATCATATGCCTTGTCCGAAGAAACCCAATTCGGAACTTAAATTTCTACCCAAAACCCTAAGATACGAATTCCTAGATTCCAAACTTAAAAGACCAGTGATAGTCAACGCAGACTTAGGACAAATTGAGACAGAAAAACTATTGTATGTTTTAATAAAATATCCCTCTGCTTTAGGATATAACATTGCTGATCTAGGAATAAGTCCTTCCATTTGCATGCATCACATCATGCTGGAAGACGAATGCAAATCTTCTAGAGAACATCTAAGAAGAATTAACCCGATCATGAGCATTATAGTAAAGGATGAAGTAACCAAACTTCTAAATGCAGGAATCAATTATCCAATCTCTATTAGTCAATGGGTTAGTCTGGTCCACTGCGTACCCAAGAAGGGAGGAATCACAGTCACGGCGAACAAAGCTGAAGAACATATAGCAGAAAGATTCGTGAGTGGAGCCAGAATGTGTATTGACTATAAGAAGCTAAATAAAGTAACTCGAAAAGACCATTTTCGTCTACCCTTCATTGAACAAATGTTTGAGTGATTGGCTAAGCATTCCTACTACTATTATTTGGACGGTTATTCAGGATTCTTTTAAATTCCTATCCACCCTGGTGACCAAGAAAAGACAACATTTACGTGTCCTTATGGTATGTTTGCTTATCGGCGAATGCCGTTCGGACTATGCAATGCGCCTGCAACATTCTAAAGATGTATGATATCCATCTTTTCCGATTTCATAGACGATATCATGAAAGTCTTTATGGAAGACTTCTCTATATGAGGGAAAATTTTTGAAGGATGTTTGTCAAACCTGGAAAAGGTACTGGAGAGATGCGTACAAGTAAACTTAGTGTTGAACTGGGAGAAATCTCATTTTATGGTAAAACAAGGAATTGTACTTGGACACATAGTGTCTGAGAAGGGGATCGAAGTAGGCAAAATTAAGATTGAAGTAATAGAAAACCTCCAACCTCCAAAGACCGTAAGAGAAATACGAAGTTTCTTAGGCCATGCCGATTTTTAACGACGTTTCATAAAAATTTCTCGAAGATTTCTAAACCGCTCACAACCTCTTAATGAAAGAAGCTGAATTCATCTTCGATGATGACTGCCTAAAGGCATTTGAACGATTAAAGACGACTCTCATATTCGCACCTATCATTAAACCACCTGATTGGAGTCTTCCATTCGAGATAATGTGCGATGCAAGCGATTATGCTGTAGGTGCAGTCCTAGGACAATGAAGAGACAAAAAGCTCTGTGAAATATACTATGCAAGTAGGACTTTGGATTTTGCATAGATAAATTACGCCACCACAGAAATGGAACTTTTGGCCGTCATTTTTGCATTAGATAAATTCTAGTTTTATCTAGTAGGTGCAAAGATAATTATCTACACTGATCACGCAGCCATTAGATACCTATTAGCTAAGAAGGATGCCAAACCAAGATTATTAAGATTGATCTTACTCTTGCAAGAATTTGATTTGGAAATCAAAGACAAACCAGGTTCTGAAAACCTGGTAGCTGACCATCTATCTAGGATGGAAAATATTAAACTTGAAGAGATACCTATCAATGCGATTTTCCAAATGAATACCTAGTAGCCCATATGGAATTCAAAAACTCAACTAAAGAATACAGATTACGCAGCAATAACGAGACAAGCGAGGAAGTGGGCGGTGTTTACTCGGATCTCAGGTATCGACTATGTCAACTACTTGGCAGCGATAGTTCTTCCACCCGACCTAACTTATCAACAAAAGAAGAAATTTTTCCATGATCTAAAACACTATTATTGGGACGAACCCTTACTACTAAAGCGAGGTCCCGACGGTATCTTCCGTCGGTGCGTTCCAGAGAGTGAAGTAGAGAACATAATTTCTCATTGTCAGGAAGCTCATTATGGTGCCATGCTAGCACTTCAAAGACCTGCGCGAAAATTCTAACAGCTGGCCTTTATTGGCCTAGTCTATGGAAAGATGTACATGCTGCAATTATAAAATGCGACCGGTGTCAACACACTGGTAACATATCTAGGCGCGATGAGATGCCTCAAAAGGGTATCCTAGAAGTAGAAATCTTTGACGTGTGGAGAATTGACTTTATGGGACCTTTCCCATCTTGTTTTGGCAACAATTACATACTTGTTGCAGTAGATTATGTATCTAAATGGATAGAGGTAGTAGCCTCTCCAACAAATAATGCATAAGTAGTGATTAGGCTATTCAAAAACATAATTTTTCCAAGATTCAGTGTGCTGAGACTGGTCATCAGCGATGGTGGCTCTCATTTTATTTCCAGAATTTTCGATAAACTCTTAGCGAAGTATGGAGTTCGACACCATGTAACAATACCTTACCACCTACAAACAAGTGGGCAAGTGGAAATCTCTAACAGAGAGATTAAGCAAATACTTGAGAAAACTGTTGCCACATCTAGGAAAGATTGGTCATCTAAGCTACATGAAGCATTGTGGGCATATAGAACAACGTACAACACACCCATCAAAACTACACCTTACAAACTAATCTATGGAAAATCATGCCATCTACCAGTAAAACTCGAACATAAAGCCTATTGGGCCATAAAAACCCTAAATTTGAGTTAAAAGGTTGCTGGAGAAAAGAGAATTCTAGACATCCATGAATTGAAAGAGCTTAGACTAGATGCATATGAGAATGCCAAAATCTACAATGAACGAACTAAGAAATGGCACGACAGACGCATCTCTATGAAAGAATTCAATGAGAGTGATGTAGTACTCCTTTTTAACTCCAGACTTAAACTATTTTCAGGAAAACTTCGTTCTAGATGGTCAGGACCCTTTAAAGTTATTAAAGTACTCCCAAGTGGCGCCGTTGAAATTAAAGGAAAAGTCAGTGACCCATTTATTGTGAACGGGCAGAGTTTGAAGCACTACCATTGTATCGAAAATAGAGACTACTCAGCTAGATTGAGACTTATATAGCTTTCAACTAAGTCACAAAAATAGTTTTTCGATTTTCAAAATAGGTCGAGATTTCGACGTTAAACAAAGCACTTTGTGGGAGGCAACCCACCATTTTTATTAAAAATTATATTCATTAAAAGTTTTTAATTTATTTTCATTAAATGTTTTTCTTAAAAAAAATTATAAAAATTTTCTGTTCTTTTCTATTTTTAGGCATTAGGCTTATGCTGATTTAAAACTATTTTGATTATTTACAGGATTCACGTTTCTTCTTCTTCACTAATTTTTGCAATGGATTTTTCTGATACTATGTATGTCGCCTTCGTGAGTGATGCTCAGTAGAGGAGTTATGAGATGCTTGTTCAGAGAGAGATGCATCCCACCATTTTTGTGCATGATACTACACTTTCCGCATTAGGAATTAGGGAGAATGTCCGCTATATGTTTAACCAGATTGGTTGGGACTATTTTATTCATCATCAACAACCTACCTACCGCAACCTAACTTTGTAGGTCCTTGCACTACAACCTTGATATCGATTTAGGATTGGTCAGAGGGTTGGTTTCATTAAGATTGTTTGGTTTTACTCACACGTTCACCATCTGTGAACTTGTTGCTCTTTTGGATTTCCCGGTTAGTGCTGATGTTGTCATTAAGATTCCCGATGACGAGTTTATGGACAACCAGCTTGACTATTTTTGGAGAGAGATATCTGATCTACGACAGGAGAGCTCTATTCCTAGACACTCATTAGAGATTCATAACCCTGCCATTAGGTATTTCCACATGATTCTGACGTTTACCCTATTTGGAAAACCTCATAATGATACCTTAGTGTCTACGGAAGAGTTGTTTATTATGTTTTGTGTGTTTCAGTCTAGAACGGTAGTTGGTGCATCATTTATGCTTGCTCGTCTCCTGAGTATAGCCCAGGCTCCTCATGGCCTGATATGCATTGGTGGCTTAGTGACTATGACCGCTAATGCCCTATTTTTGAGAGGGCCATTGTCCCGTATGACCCCTTCTGGTGACTTTATCCCGCTCGACCTGTCTCTTTGTTTTAATGTTGGGATGATCAGATATTCAGAGTCGAATCAGTTTCAGTTGTTAATTCATCACGAGCCGATATACCACTTCACGCTTCCTGACGTTGCGCAATCTAGTGTGCATGACAGGAAGAATTGGATTTACGACTTGGAAGGAGTAGCTGAGAATGACATGGAATAAGAAGAGTCTGATCCCTTGACACCGCCCCACTATTATGACCCTCCATCAGTATTGGACGAATCTGACCCAGAGATGATTGAGTTTATAGAGGTTGATCTTGTGACACCACCTTTACTCGACTTCCATCCAGCTTAGGATCCACCCACAGCTCCTGCTGCCGCCGCTGTCCATGTTCCACAGACTGATTATGTTGCTGCTATTGATGCTCTCATGATGGAGCTTACTTCTATTCATTCAGATATTAATACCCTCCACAGAGATTTTTATGGTTTCATAGATCTAGTTACGACAAATCTATATCACCTTTTTCAGTAGTTTAATTCTAGAGGTGACTGATTTATATTTTTAGAACATTGAGGACATTGTTTTCTCTAGGTGTAAGGGAGGAGTGTTTATTTTGGATTTCTAATTTTTCAGGATTTCTAGTTTTTCATTAGCATCATTTTTTATTTCCTAGTTAGAATTTATGTTATTTATTTTTCAGAATTATTTATTTGTTTCAGTATTTTTAATATCAGTATTTACTTTTCCATTTATTTGTGTTATCAGTATGTATTCTTCATTGTGCTCTGCTATTATATATTATGATGCCATTGTGTTACTGTGTTCACCTAAAATAAAAAATCCATGCATGTTAATCTAGTAGGCCAAGTTATATAATTTAACCTTGCCGATACACCTAATTGTCACTTTATTGTCTCCTTGCATGATAAATTTATTATTCCCACTAGACAATGAATTGGCACATCCATGCCATACCACGGTGAACAAGAAAAGAATATCATGCATGGATGACACACCGACCGTTGTAGGCACAAGATTCTCTTGGGAATCAAGACCTTGTAACAACCGTTACAAAGGAGGCATGTGTGGCATTCAACCTAAAGCCAGGTGTAACGACCGTTACACCTCCATTTCCATCCACACATTATAAATTGACCAAACCATTGTCTCCTTATTCAAATTTCATTTCAAACAATTTCAAACTTCTCATCTGTTTCATTTCTATTCCACACCAATAAACACCATTTTAACTACTATTCAATACCTCTACTCATCTTCTCTTCACCATTAAAACCTTGCTTCTATATAAACTCTTGAAGAGAATTTCACCATTACCCAACTTTCTTCAACAACTCTTCTACCTTTTTAACAATATCATTTCTAACACCTTACCCAAATGGCCAGAAGAGCTCAGGAAGAAAGAGAGGATCCAAACCTCATTGATATGGTATTCAGAAATAGAGCCGCCGAACATCGACAAGAGCAACTTTACCGGAGGTTTCATCAGAGAGATATAGACCCAACAAAGTATGTTGATGTTGATTGTTTACGTGATTTAGAATTTCTTGAAAGTGTGCAATTTATGCTTGATGAATCTGGTCTACACCATATTGCCACTATGAACCTTCCAACTTATGAATCCCTCACGTTGGAGTTCTTGATTTCTTTTGCCTATCAAACACCACCTACTCCAGAAGCCGGTCAATATCTAACCGGTGCAACAACTTTCAGACTGAGGACACCATGAACCAAAAGACTCTGCGTCAGATACTCCACTTCAACCATGGTGAAGGGGTGGAAAATAGAATTCCGTCTGATGAAGATTGGAAGGCAAGATCGTTCAAAATTTGGGAACGTTTAACTGGTAATCATGTTAATGATTTGGTTAAGCTTTTATCCACCCACATCCACAACCCGTGCATCTGTTATTTCCATCGTGTTCTAGCCAATACAGTGTTAGGGCGAGCAAACAACAACAAGGTGAACGCTAGGGAAATGTATTTTCTGCATTGCAACTTTACTCCTGATCTTAGTATAAATGTTGCTTTGTTCCTTCTCAACCACATCCAGTCGCTTTTATCGAGAAATGCCAACACATCACCTTTCTGTATAGGGGCATAGTCACCGTTATAGTCACAGGTTGGATCAGCTACCTTATTGGCAAGTTGAGTTTCTAGATATTGATTACTGTCAGTCTGGTCATATTGTCAAAGCAAGAAGGCATGGAAGGTACAACCTGATGGTGCAACACAGGTTCGTTCTAGGCATTATTCTTCCAAATATGGATATAATTAGAATTGATGTCGTTGAAAATTGGATTTATGATCTTCAAGCACCAGCCCCGGGAGCGAATTTTCAGAATAATCAAGCAGGAGTAGGTAATGCAATACCATAAGTGAATCAACAACCACCCCAACCAGATGTCCCGCCACAAGCAGAACAAGCAGGGAATAATACTCGAACAGCCACCATTGAAGCAATCTATGCATCACTTTTATTTCAAGATCAACGTCAACAAGAACTGATGTAGATGATGCAAGAGCTGCAGCGTAATCAACGCGACACCGCTTACTGGAACCGTCGCGACATTTCTGATCTTACTGATGAAATATGCTACTTGTCATTATGTGTTGAGGGTCTGCATGCTTATGTTTACAACACTGGTGAGGAACCTGCTAGACCCATAAGAGGTGGAGTGAGGACACGCGGTGGAAGAAGGGCACGAGGTGAAGCATCTAGCAGTAGAAACGTCAGAGACAACAATGAGGAGTGATATGTGTTTTCTTTTTTTCTTGTACTTTCTCTTTCTTAAGTTTCTTGTTAGTTTTTTTTCTCACTTTATTTGTCGCATTGAGGACAATGCTCAGTTTAAGTGTAGGGGAAGAAACCTATGTTTCCAATTTCCTAGTAAGTTAGATTTGAATTTCCGTTATTTCCCTTTCCATTCAATAAAAAAAATTCTTCTCAAATTGATTTCAATCAAGCAATCATTTTCGTAAGTTATTCGTACTTCCATAATTTTCTTGAACCATAACAAAAAATTTAATTTTTTCGACGCATTAGCTCGGTACATTCGAAAAGTATATAGGTTGCCCACAATTAGGCTACGTTAGAATTTTTGGATAAGATTAGTTAAAAATAATACCGCCTTGACAACTAAATCTTCCAGATTATGCGAAATCAATTTGAGTACTATGATGCTGAAACCTTAAGTTTTAGTTTTAGATCAACTCCGAGTAGTTTATACTAGCAGTCGGCACCGTCTTATCAAACTACGTAGGAAGCCGATGAATATAAGTGACGGGTCCTAATCAGGAAAAAATGTAAGCATCAAGATATAATAGGGAATGCGCTATTTAAGTTAGGCGACCCTCACCAGGTCATTTAATCCAACAGTTGCGGAACCTACAAGAAATTAATATAATAACCAGCTATAAGCCTGTTCAGTGGTATCTGGTGCTGAACTTGGTAGGGCGGACTACAGTTCGATCCCCCGAGAGGTATAATCTGGGAAAGAAAAAGGGTTATCAACCTGTGTACCAGAACACCATGCATGAATGACCAGAATCACTAGCCGGCTACTCTACTATGTGCATGCGAAAGATAAAGGGCTTAATGTGATTGCACTAGAATGAAAGCGGTTAATTTCGAACAAAAAAGATTAGGTTGAGCTATGATAGCATGATTCAAATTGGTTTGCATAGGGTGGAAGATTTTGACCATGATCTATGGCTTCGTGTCATTTCTGTATCATTAGTGTCAGAGCCTAGTTCCATCTTTCTAATGTAATGCCCCTCAACCACGTACGATCCTTATGTTAGAATCGTGCTTTTATTTTCTTTCTCGCATTTATTTTTTGGAGCAATAAAGGCAGATCTCACTGACCTGTGGGAGACACCTGAAGTTAGCCAAATATTCTCCAATTTTATTTTTAGGTTTAATTTAATTGTTTTTATTTATTAATGCCAAAATTGTCTGAAATGCTTGGGTTATTTATTTTTTCTGATGTTATTTATTATCGTTGCGCTATTATTGAATTTTATAATATGCTAGGCTAAATTAGTTTATCGGTATGCAAGGCCATTTAGCCAACGGGGTTTAGCAATATCAATTTAGCAATTCTTTTTAAATGAATAATTTTCTGGTTTCGATTACCAATTTTATTAACTAACTATTTTATTACGAGAGTAAAATACAGATAGAAGTTAGGATCAATAAAACGAGAGTTTGAGATAATAACTGGACAGTGGTAATTGTGCATTAACTTAAAATACAGCGAGATTGCTTTTAAGTTAGTTAGATCTTATTTGTTTCCAAAAACTATTTTTAAACTTTAAATGGTACAGCGAGAGCGCTCACTTAGGTTTAATTATAGATCTGAATCAATAAACACGAGAGTGTGAGAAGAGGGTTTTCAAACAAATATTTTCTACTAAAAGTTGTTTTAATAATCCGATTGTGTCAATGAATTGTTAAATCCCTGAAGTTTGACCATTACATACCAATATTCCCCCTTGAATCTAAACTAGATTATAATCAGTTAGGTTCCATAACCCCCAAATCAATTACATAATTAGCCTTAGATTTACGTAGTAACCTAAGATAACAATATGTCGACATTTAGTCCCTTGAGATTCGATAATATTTAAAGCTACACGCGATAGGACTTCATACTCGCGGTTTAGATTCTTTAAGACACACAAAGTCGCGATCAGTTCACAATTGAGGTACTCCGTCTCAGGGTAACCTAAACAACAGAAATATGGCCAGATTGAGGGGGATATATCTGTCCTAGAACATAAGTCATAAATGATCATGTAAAATTCTATCAATGTATCCTTAATGGGGTTGTTTCCATGCATTTGTAATGATTAGAGTTGTTGTTTTAGACATAACTTATGAGTCAAAGACTTTGTCATATATTATGATTTAAGCTTAACAATCATCTCTTCCAGAGTCTTTTTCGTTACAACATTCGTCAGAATTTTATCGCTAAGATACGAGATACTAGCACTTATGTCCTTATCCAACATTTCAACATTCTCTTCTTGTGTTAGGCTTGCAGAAACCAATGCCTCGTCTTTCATTGCTTCAACACATTTATTGAATTGAGATTGATCTCATCTTCACTTTCCAAAATTCAAAATCGTTGTCTTCAAAATAATTTTTGATTTCCCATTTTGAATTCATGGTACTTAGTCACTTGTAAACTTAAACCTTGCTTCAACAGACATTTATTGAATTGAGATTGCTCTCATTTTCACTTTCCACAATCCAAAATCGTTGTCTTCTAAATTTTTTTTTATTCCCCATTTAGAATTTGTGGTACTTAGATACTTGTAAACTTAATCCTTTTCCCATAGAGGTGCAACTTACTATGAAATTAAAATGTCAAACACACCAAAAACTTGGTGTGAGACAAAGAGCAACGAAAATCAATTAAATGTTCTTAAGCAAAATTATTATGTCACACAGAGTAATTAAAGAATAGAGACTCGTATAATTTATTTACCCAATTCTATCAAACTAATCTACTGTAGGGGAGAGATGAACTTTCTCATACACTATAGTCATTACACAAGAGAATACAAGATAAGTTGCAAGAAAATAACCTTCAAGATCATAACAATATCTCATGTTTTCTATCCAGGTGTTTCTCAATTTCTCTTCCTTTCAATATATGAAATTATACAAATTCAAGGTGTTTAGAAGTGTTTATCAATCCCCTTAAATATCTCAAAAGAACTTCCTATTCTTATAAAATGAATCCTAAGAATCCCTTTCTTGATTTCCATACGTTTCTTTCGCTAGAAAAGTGACAAAAACCACATTTATAGTGGTTCGAGAAACCCACATTGCTACTAGAATTAGCAACAGAATATGTACACGTATATACTTACTCAAACTCGCCCCGAGTTAGACGGGAAAACTTTACTTTGAATGGGTTTGAGTCTTGGTTTTTTCCCGATTATGAAATATGAGCACGGATCGAGTAATGAAGACACTATCTTATCATTTAAGTTTTTATAATTCAAAATATTAATTTTATGGTGAATGTTATAAGACTTTGGTTTTTAGTTTAGAGAATTGCTATGATGACATTGGAAATTACAACAACACTGTATTTATATACTGTAAGATATACTTTTTATCGTTTAATAATTTTTGTGTCGTGGTTAACATGCTTTGAAATTTTTTACAGTGTATATACCGTCTAAGTAAATAAGGTGTCAAGATAATATCATCTTAAATGTTTAAATTGCATCTCTGTAAATTTTTCTAAATTGTTTTACATTTTTATTTGTAATGTAATTTGATGTTGAAAGAAAAGACTTTTTTATTGTTAAAATTGATTATATTGCAGATATGAGAGTAGTGGAGGGATACTCAAATCCATTCGGTATCTGCCTGTGACGATTTTGAGATTTTATTCTTCATCCCCGATAAAAATCAAGGTGAGAAATATAAATTTATCAAAGATTCGAATTTAAGTATGGAAAAGGTAAAATCCATTTGTCTCGTGTTTCATGGATGAGATTGTGACAAAAGCTATGGTACATAAAAGAGACTCGTCTCACATGCCTCTTTGTGCTCTCGAGGATAAGCCAATGTTGAAAACTGATAATTTTGTTGAAAATTCGAAATTTTGAGACCTACTACCACTTTAATTTTATTATCACAATTATCTTTATTTTTTTTATCACAATTATCTCTTATATTCAAAATTAGATGAAGAATGAAATTGTGAAACTAACTTATAATTTGATACTAAAGGGTAAAATTATCATGTGTGCCCAATCCGAGACATGATGCAAAGTCACAAGAGAAAGTCATGCTTTTAAGAATAGTGACGCATCAACATCGCTAAAGATCAATCAGCCCTCTGCCCCTATCTTGCTTCCACACTCGACTAAGATATGGAACCTCCGCAGCCTTCTATGAATCACAACCAAACCTCTCAAGTGTCTCCACTAGCCACCACTACAATAACAATATGAACATGTTCATTTTAAAGTAAGGAAAAGAAAACAACAAGAATTGGTTATAGTGGAAGTAAACCGTAAAGTGAAGTTAAGTTGTCTTGTTTTCTTAAGGTCCACGCGCAAAAGACTATATAGTATAAGGGATTAGTAGAGATCACACTCACAAAACACAAGGAAAAAAAAAGTTGTAAACAAATTACAAATTTCTAACTACTTCCACCATAAAGTTGAAACTTGGATTAAAATTTTCTAAACCGTGGAAAAAATACTTGAAAGATAAGGTGGAATCTTACATTTTGAACTAATAGATCTATTTTAAGAACTTCAAAGGCTATAATTAGGATTGTAGTACTCATTCTATACTAGTACTAATGTAGTAATTCTTGATATTTGAAATTAATTGATTAATTACAAAGATTCTCTTTTTGTAATTAGATGGACGACTCTTCAACAACCTTGCCCCCCACTTTAATTGTGGCCAATGAACTCATTCATTTGTACACATATATAGTCCACACGCACGTCCAAATATTATACAAAAAGACACTTAGTAAATACAAGAGACTATAGTCTTATATTTGATTTAATTTTGTGTAATAAAAGAGAGTATAGTATGAGTCTTGGATGAATGAATAGTGTCGTTGAGTAGATAGGCTCTGTCTGTCTCTATCGTGGTAGAAATATACGATCCTAATATGAACCACAAGTCAACAACCCACTCTGCCAACTGATTTCTACTAAATAAGACACTTGGCATAATGATAGTCGACTTAGATTACGACAAAACTTTCTTCTTTCAAGTTGCAGACAAGAATTTATCATTATAATTTTTGTTTCAGTACAATAATTTCAATTTTTTAATTTTAATATTATTTGTGGTGTAATATTTGTTCAATTTTATTTTGTTTATTCGCAATTCTTATATACTAACACTTAATAAATATTGAGATTGATTTAAATTAAATCAAAGTTAAAATAAAAATAAAAACTCAATTATTTAATAAAAACTCTAATGAATAATTTAGTTATTTTTTAAAATAGATTTGAAAGAATCATTTTGTAAAAAAATAATAAATTAATATTTAAGTTTAATATATTCTATAATTTTATAATAATATAGATTATATTTGACCAATTTAAGTAATTTCTCTGTAAGGATGGAAATATGTTAAGTCATATAGAAGACCTGAGAGTATGATCTAGGATAAATCTTTAATATTGAAGTCTCTTGTATTTTTTTGTTGGTCTAGCATTTTATAAGTTTGATATGATTTTATGGTCTATTTAAAAGTTGATTTCACATTAAAGATTTTAAATAGATCATTTTACTTATATTTAAATAAATTACATGATATTTTTTATATATTATTTGACATATTTTCTGTTGAGTAAAAATCAATAATTCAAGTATTGCAACTGGTTAACACGGAGTGTAATTGGTTAGAATTTGGTGGAAAAACACTTTTGAACAAGAAACGGTTATGAAGTTGTGTTAATCGGTTACAGTTGTTTGTGTATTTTAGTGTTTTGTCTGCTATAACCAGTAAATTGTTTGTGTTAACCGATTACAACCCTGAGTTTTGGCTTTTTCTTATATTGTTTTGATGTGTTTTAGGTCCCAATCATTTGATAACACTTGTATAAATGTCTTAAAAACATACTTATCTATTGTTAATACAAAATTATCATTCTCACTCTCAATTATATTTCTCTCTAAATTTTTTCTTTCTCACTACCTTTTTCTCTACATACTCCATATGTTACTAATTATGTGATTGTTGTTCCAACATTTGGCATCACGAGTTTGGTTCTGACCTATAAACACCTTTTGTGCAACATAAATTTTGCCTCCAATTTTGAAGTCCCTACAAACCTACCAACCATTGATGCGAAGAATTATGATAAATGGTGCAAACAAATGAAGGTAATGTTTGGCTACCAAGATGTTCTTGAAAGGATCAAGAATGAGGTAAATCCCCTTGTCGAAGTTGCGACAGATGCACAACGAGCAACACACAAGGAAGAAAAGAAGAAAAATTACAAAGCGTGTTGTTCTTGATCCATCAATGTGTAGATGCCGATAACTTTAAGAAAGTTGGCGATTGCAAATCGACAACGGAAGTATGAGAAATCTTGGAAAAGGCATATGCAGGGGCAGATAAGACAAAGGTGGTGAGGTTTCAAACTCAAAAACGTCAATTTGAATTGATTAAAATATAAGAGAAAGAGACAATCATCGATTACGTGACGCGAATTACGCGATTGGTGAATAAAATTAAGTCTTGTGGAGAAACTATTTTGGAGCATAATGTAGTGTCGAAGATTTTGCGTTCTTTAACGGTAAAATTCGACAGTATTGTAGTGTGATTGAAGACTCGGAGGATCTTGCAACATTGAGAAAATATGAGCTTTAAAGCGATCATGAACAAATCATAAAAGATAGAAATAACTACAAGGCAAAGACGGAGATCGCTTTGCAAGCACGGTTCAATGAGAAGAATAGGAGTTGAAAGAAAAATGACCCATGAAGAGTAAAGGGAAATTTTCATAATTTTGTTGGAAAAGAGTCTCAAAATTCAAATAATTTGACGTGCCAAAGGGGTGAGAGCATCTGCACCAAAAATGGTAGTCAAGGAAACTTTAGAGGTGAAAGAGTGAAGTATGACAAGAATAAGGCGTAATGCTATAATTTTCAAAAGTTCGGTCATTTTGTAAGAGAATGCAACACGAACAAGAGGGAATATCAATTAGATGAAGCCAAGGCTGCTAGAAAAGAGGTGAATGATGATAATACACTCTTGGTCATGACTATGGGAGGTGAATCCCACAACAGTATGCGGCAAGGCAGTAACAACAACATTTTCGAGAACGCTGCAGAAATGTTTGCGAAAAAAAATATGGTAACTATGAGAGAAGGAGTCAAGTGAAATGAATAATGGTACTTGGATTCTGGTTGTTCTACGCATATAATGGGTAGATAGGATTGGTCTTTCAAAATCAATCAAGCCACGAAGAATAAAGTGAAATTCACGGATGATACCATTTTAGCGGTCGATGAGATCAATGATGTTTTGATCATGAGAATGGATGGTGGACATTCCTTGATCAAAGATGTATTATATATTCTTGAAATAAAATGTAATCTTATAAGTATTGGCCAATTTATTGAGAAGGATTGCAAGATTCGCATGGAAGACAAGATTTTGTTCACCATGGATGCAAACAGAGTTTTGGTCCTTAAAGCTCCTGTTGTTTCCATTATAACTTTCAAGATTGAGTTAAATGTGATGCAGAATAGATGTCTTGCTACAAGGGCAAGTCGAGAATATTGGTTGTGGCATTACCGTCTTGGACATCTCAATTTTAGAGATCTCAATGCATTACAAAGGAACAGAATGGTAACCAGGTCTCCATTCTTCAACATTTCAGCTGGGATTCATTAAGAGTTTGTGCAAGAAAAGCGACACGAGGATAAATTCAGGAAGGATGTAGGTTGTAGAACCAAGCATCACCTTGAGGTGGTATATTCCAATGTGTGTGGGCCAATGCAAGTGGATATGTGTGGTTGAAATAGGTACTTTGTCACTTTTATCGACGATTATAGTATAAAACTATGGAAATACCTAACCAAGAGAAATAACGAGGTATTCAAAGTGTTTAAGAAGTTCAAGTCCATCGTTGAGCGACAAAGCGGTCACAAAACTCAAAGTTCTCGAAAAAGAATGGTGGAAGCGCTTATGTCTCAAATGACTTTTGGAATTTTTGTGATGAAGAGGGGATAAAGCATGAGGTAGTACCACCTTATACACCACAACAAAATGGTGTTGCCGAGAGAAAGAATCAATCAATTATGAACATGGTGAGAAGCATGTTAAAAGGGAATAACTTTCCAAAAGAGTTGTATGGAGAATCGATATCCATAACTGCCTATTTGTTAAATAGGTATCCTACAAAAAGGCTTGAGAAGATAACACTACAAGAGACATGGTCTAGATTCAAACCGAATCTAAAACATTTGAGAATTTTCAGTTCTAGGGCATATTGACATGTTATAGGCCAACTTAGATAGATGTTGGATGACAAAAGGGAGAAATGATACTTGTAGGGTATCACCCTATTGGAGGTTACAAGTTGTTTGATGTTGAAAATAGGAGAATTGTGATCATTCGAGACATTTTAGTGGATAAACTGAAGCGGGTGGAGCAGCTTGTAACATGTTACACTCGGTTATTAACCGGTTACATGCAGACGTTAACCAATTACAAGAAACTGTTAACCAGTTATAGCTTCAAATTTCTAGATTTTGAAGAAATGGAAAGTGCTGAAACACAACGTGTCAAAGCTAAAACTGAAGAAATGTGAGAAGACCAACTAGGGAAATAGTTTTGCATCAAAGACTCCAATATTGTAAGATATTCTATGACAAGGAAATCAATGATGATGGTAATTTTTTCCATTTTTCTCTTATGAAGCATTGAGTGATCCAAAGTGGATTTGTGCTATGAAGGAAGAGCTTAAATCAAAATAGAAAAATAAAACTTGGGAGTTGGTTTATCTATTGAAAGGAAAAAATTCGATTGGTGTAATATGGATTTATAAGGTGAAGGAAAATCCAAAAGGTTAAATAATCAAGAATTAGGCTCAATTAGTTGCAAATGGATTCTCGCAAAGAGAAGGTATAGACTTTGATGAAGTTTTTGCACCAGTTACTAGAATTGAAATCATAAGGCTATTTATTGGTATTTGGTTTATCTATCAAATGGGTGTGAAGTATGCGTTTTTGAAATGTCCGCTTACAGAAAAAGTGAATGTGGAACATCCTCTTGGTTTTGTTGGAAAAAAAACAAGAGGGAAGGATCTACAAGTTGAGAAAAACTTTGTATGGTTTGAAGAAAGCTCTAAGAGCTTGGAATAAAAAGATATATGGTTTCTTAGTTGAGGTTGACTTCAAGAAATATGTTTCCGAGCATGAAGTTTATGTGAAGACGAATACAACTAAAGGTGAGATCATTATTTGTCTATACATAGGCGACTTGTTGATCATGGGCAGCAACGAGAAGAGTACTTCTAAGTTCAATAGTAGGTTTAAGAAAGAATTTGAGATGAGTGACATTGGTATTGTAATACGGTGGGAGAACTGACTTAGTTGTTTTGCGTTTTATCGCAAATATTGAGGTTAGCAAGAGTTGCCACCAACTTTTCTTTTATCCAATACGGAAAGGTGAAAAGAACAGGAAAGACCTTTGATAGATTTTGAGTTCGGGGGGTAAGTTATGAAAAGGGAAGGTGTTAACACCTTTTTCATCTATATTTATTTACAGGCTCTTAATTGCTTAACTCACTTTTGAAAACTTGTTTTGTGTGTGTGATTTGTTTGAAATTTTTTTTTATTTAACTTCGTAAAATGATTCTTGTATCAGTCCTCAAGAACGCGTAGAAAGTGTTTGAAAATGTGAGGTGTGAAAAGTATTTCGTTTAATGAGTAAGCAATTAAGAGTTTTACCCATTCAGAGGTTGTTCTTGTTATTTTCCTTTTTCTTTAGGATAGTGTTATTCACACCATTAGTTTGATATGTAGTCCTATCCATTGGATGTGAAGGGACCGACGTAGGGTCATCGTATGGTCATCGAAGGCAACATTGTAAGGATACTTTAGCAACTCGAAGGGACTATCATCATTTTAATCGTAGGCAACAACTGAGGGACAAGATCATATATTCGTAGGTAACATCGAGGGTCACCGAGGGACTGTGATCTTTATATCGAAGGGACTATGATGATGTTATTCGTAAGCGTCTTTGCTAAGATATCCCTACGTTCGAGGGACATGACCATGTTAATCGTAAGGAAATGAAGAGAGGATACCCTAAGGGTGCAAGTGTCCAATGATGATTTAATTCAGATATTTATCTCTTGAAGTTACGGTTATTCTATGGTTGATTTTAGATCTGGCCATACAATCCTATTATTATACATCTAAGCAGTTACTATTCGTATGGAAAAGTAAAGTTCGAGAAATTGAACCTAAGTTATTACATGGTTTTGGGACAATTACATAATAAGGTGCGGAAAGTAAAATGCGGAAATTTAAACCTAGACTATTACATCTCATGGATAGTTACATAATTTAAAAAATGCGAGGAAAGTAAAAACTATCCTATTACAAAAATATTTGTGCAACCTATAAATCGATTTCTAGAATTAAAATAAATAAATAAATAAATAATGAGAAAAATATTCTAATAAATGTAAAGATGTTCTAACAACCTAAATATTAAAGAAAAATATTTTTTGTATTTTTTTGTGATTGATTTTAAATAAGAAAGTAAATTAGTTAATTAATTAGAAGTTAATTAAGAAAATAATTTTAAACCTAATAAAAAATAAAATAAATTTATGTAAAAAATTAATTAAACATTTTATTAACCTAAAACTAAAAATAAAATATTTTTTATGTTTTTGAAAATAGTTAAAATAATTTTGAAAAGAAAGTTAAATTAAAAAGGAAAATTGAAAGGAAATTGAGAAAAAGCATGGTGACAAGTGATAATAATTAGGTTTGGCCTCCCAGGGTGTTGAACTCGTGACCTTGAGGTCACAGGTACAAAACTTTACCACTCATCCATGTACCAATGGTGTTAATACGTTGCCTTCAAAACAAGATATGTGGAACCTGCAAAAAATCAAAAAATATGGGGAAAATTGGCCAAAGGTATACTCAAACCCGTGACGTGAGGGGTGAAAGGACTAAGTGCGTGCGCTTAACCACTGGGGTAGTGATACATTCATTCATTTATCTGATTCCACACATATATGTTACCCATGGTATTTCCGTCGATAAGCCTATAGCAACGATTTTATTGTGTCACTATATTCCTACAAAATCAAAACTCATAAAATACGAATTACAAATCCAACCCAGGGACATGGATCAATTGGAAATTTCCCTCTAAGTTCAATGGTACCCTTGGTTTTGGCCAATTTTTCCTCTAATTAGGGTTCCCCAATTTAAGAACTTGAAACCCTAGCAATGGCGTTTCTCTGTACCTACACTAAAACTTCAATCAAACCATTTATTGCACCCCTAAATTCACCCTCTTCATTTTCCTTTTTTGAAAAAATAATTGGCTTACGCTTAATCTATAGGTGCACTGCATGCATATCATTGATCATATGGTGATGAGATTCATAGTATCTCAATTGGTGGAAGAAATTGTGCGTTTCAGCAGGTTCAGGCTATTTCTAGCCATAAATCGATATTTCTTGGTTCATATACTTTATGCATGATGTGCTGGTCAGAAGGTCATCTCGGTTTGATTCTAGATGCATTGGAATCTTTTCAATATATTCTCCAATTCGTCTGTTCAGAACGAAGGCCATTTCGTCAAGAAAATGACTTTAACAGTTCACTTCTTAATAAGAATTCTGGTTTATTGTGCATTTCGGGCGCTCCACAATTCATATCTCTCAGCTCGTTGGGTATTTTTGAACGATTTTCGATTGGAAAGTACCTCTCCATATTATCTCCAACTACCATTCTCAGGTCAGAGGCTAATTCTGTGAAGAAAGTCTCCAGAGAATTCAATATTTCAAGTGGGATAAACTGAATTTTATGGTTGAACCATGTTCACGGTATGCTAAAAAATTCATAACTCTTAGCTGGAATATCGAAACTGAGCGGGATCGGTGTCTAAAATTTCTTCTCAAAGTCCTCTACGATTTTCATTCACAAGCCGAGAGCTAACTCTTCACCGATCAATACTAGAACTTTATTCTTTGAAGGTAAATTTGAGACGAACCGAGCATTTTTCATCTGACACGTAGTGTTAGAAAAATCATATCTCGCTCAATTTTTATCGAAACATGATGGGACTGGTGTCAAAAGTTCAAAAATTATGTTGGTTTCGACTTTCATTCACATTCCGAGTTCGGATATTGGTTAGAAGATGCTCATTCGAGGAAATTTCCCCGACTGGCGCAGTAAAAATTCTGCATGTGTCAAATGCCTAAAAAGTGTGTTGAAACTTCAAAAATTCATATCTCTGCAACCATTCTCCGCAAATTTTCATTTTGGACATTTTTTGTGACGAGTCCAAGTTCAAATTTTGCATAGTTCCCGAGGTTTTGGGTTGTGTACGAAAATTATTCAAATAAATGTGATTTGGACCTAATCTTGGATCCAAGGCACTCCGAGGCCCAAAATTGACACCTATAAATAAAATTTCCTTCTCACAAATCAAGGAGGAGGAATCATTTACTAAATTACACACTCCAAAGTCAATTTTTCTCTCTCATTTTCTCTCAAATTTCTCTTGAAATTTTGGTATCAGATATGAGATGTTGAAGGTAATGTCACGACACTTATATCTACTTAGAACACAATTAAACAGAACAGACTATAACAGTGCAGAAAGCAATAAAAACACAGAGAGTTGATAACCCAGTTTGACTCTAACTAACCTACGTCTGGGGGCTTCCAAGTCAGGGATGAAGTTCACTATTAATAGTATTAATTCGGAGCAAAGCCTTCTTCGTTTACACCTCTTCACTTAATAAAACTACCTAGTGATCCTTCTACCTAAGATACCACACTTAGATATGAGAATCCTACGATCACTCCCTCAGTGCCACAACCCGTGATACTAAAAACAAGTAAAGACTGAAGATACTCTTCAAAGGCACACAATCACGCTTGCTTCAAAGCTTATGGTGACTGAAAACTAACAACTAAAAAACGTGCTTCTCAAGTAACTTACAAGAGAGGCTCACAATTAACAACTAATAACAAAAGCAATGAACAACCAAAACTAAAAACTCTCTAAACTGGAACAACCAAATGCAAAATAAGGATTGTAGCCCTTTAAATAGAGTAACAGCAACTAGGGTTGCTTTACTCACAAGTCTTCAGCGCCTCCTGTCTTCTCTCCATGAAACTAAGATATTAAAACTCCAAAGATATTGCTGAATACATTTTACCAGCTTCCTTAATCGAAGCACACAATTAATAACAAACTGACTTCCTAAAAATTCTACACTTTAGTCAATTACACATGTCAGGACATTTGTTGTGACATCTGCTACTTCAGTAAACTTCAAGACATTTCTTAGCAGAATGTTTTAACAAAATTGCTGTCAATCAATAGAACCAACAAATTTCCCCTATGGAAAATTTTGGCTAAAATATTACTTAGGGTGCAGGCCATACAATTAAAACTTCATTTGGTACATACACCAGAGCAGCATAGTGAAAACATCATCACAATCAACAATAGAGATAGCAGCGGATAATTAACACAGATGTTACAACATCAGTTGGAACATTCAAAGATGCAATATTTTACTCCCCCCTGCAAATAGCACACACAGATGCACAATTGATAGTTTAAAAAAACTTTGCTCCTCTGCACAACAGCTTCTCCTCACATAGTATCCTCAGTGATACACAATCAACTATATACATTTCAGCTTTTCTTGTCTTCAATTAACATCAACTTCTTCTTAGCTTGAGAAGCACACAATTCACATCATCTTCTTCTCAGCATAAGAAGCAAAAAAATAGAAGATCCCTCCTTAGCATTCTCATCACATTAGTTGCTCACACATATGGAATCACAACAAAAAGCACAAAAATGGAACCTTCAATCAAAAAAAGGAACTTCAATTCTATTTTGGTCCACCCCAGTCATCTGGAGCACTAGGATATTTACTCCCCCTTTTTAGCCATAATATGCCAAAGGTAAGGAGAGCAATCAGTAACTGCTATGCATCTTCATGTATGCAGATGCCAAGTTTTCCTCCGAGGATCTCAAATTGGTTTACATCTAGTTCCTTGGTGAAGATATCTACTAGTTTTTTTTCCATAGTTACGTGTTCCAGTGTAACAATTTTGTCTTCAACTAGGTCTCTAATAAAGTGGTGGCGAATATCAATGTGTTTAGTTCTGCTGTGCTGAATAGGATTTTTGGATATGTTGATAGCACTTAAGTTGTCACAATATAATGTCATGACATCTTGTTTGACATTGTATTCTGTTAGCATTTGTTTCGTCCATACTAGTTGAGAGAAGCTACTTCTAGCGACTATGTATTCAGCTTCAGCTGTTGAGAGGGAAACACAATTTTATTTCTTGCTGAACCATGAGATAAGATTATTCCCCGAGAAGAAGCATCCTCCAGATGTGCTTTTCTGTCATCAACACTTCCTGCTCAATCGGCATCACAATATCCACTTAGAACCCAACTTGATCCATGAGAATATAGCATGCCATAGTCAGATGTTCCATTGACATATTTCAGTATTCTCTTTACTTGATTGATATGGCTCACTTTGGGTTCAACTTGATATCTGGCACATACTCCAACAGCGAAGGCAATGTCTAGTCTGCTAGTTGTGAGATATAGTAGACTACATATCATACTTCGGTAGAGACTTTGATCAACACTGACACCTATTTCATCTTTAGATAACTTTAAGTGAGTAGGAGCAGATGTTTTCTTGTGGCTTGCATTCTCCATGCCAAATTTCTTGACAATATTTTTGGCATACTTGCTTTGAGATATGAATATGTATTATTCCATTTGTTTTACTTGTAGATCAAGGAAGTAAGTTAGTTCCCCAACAAGACTCATTTCAAATTCTAACTGCATTTGTTTGACAAACTGTTGAACCATTCTATCAAACATTCTACAAAAAACAATTTCATTAACATAGATTTGAGCAATCATGAGACTTTCTTCTTCGTTTTTGACAACCAGATTTTTGTCTATGCCACCTTTCTTGTACCCATTTTCAACTAGAAACTCGGTCAACCTCTCATACCACGCTTTGGGAGCTTGTTTTAAACTACATAATATTTTCCTCAATATGTATACATGGTTGGGAGTTGTGGGATCAATGAATCCTTTAGGTTGTTCCACATATACTTCCTCATTTAAGTAGCCATTTAAGAATGCACTCTTCACATCCATTTGAAATAGTTTGAACTTCAGGATGCAGGTAACTCCTAGTAATAGTCTAATTGACTCGAGACAGGATACTGGGGAAAAGGTCTCATCAAAGTCTATGCCTTCTATTTGAGTGTATCCTTGAGCAACCAGCCTTGCTTTATTTCTGGTAATTACTCCTTCCTCATCAAATTTATTATTATACACCCACTTGGTGCCTATAATATTGATGCCTTCTGGTCTTGGGACTAAATCCCAGATTTCATTCTTCTTGAATTGTTCTAGTTCTTCTTGCATGGCATTGATCCAGAATTCATCTTTCAAGGCTTCATTGACATTTTTGGGCTTAATTTTTGAGACATAACACGAGTTGGTGATGACTTATTTTGATCTAGTGGTGACTCCTTTGCTTGGATATCCTATGATGAGCTGTTTGGGATGGTCTTTCTGAATTTTGGTAGAGGGTCCTTTGTTGACTTGATTTTCTAGAGGTTCTTCATTATTTTGAGGGGGATCCTCGTGTTCAACATTGGCAACAACTGGAGTGTCTTCTAGGGATGTTTCAACATTGTCTAGGACTTTTGCTTCTTCATTCCATCCTTTATCATCAATTACAACATATATGGATTCCATCATGAATTTTTTTCTGTTGTTGAAGACTATGTATGATCTGCTGTTAATGGAGTATCCCAGGAATATTCCTTCATCACTCTTGGGGTCCAGTTTTCTCCTTTGTTCTCGATCAGCCAATATATAACATTTACTTCCAAAGATGTGAAAGTATTTGATTGTAGGTTTTATACCCTTCCACAATTCATAAATGGTAGTTGATGTACCCTTTCTTAGAGTTACCATGTTATGAATGTAGCATGCGGTGTTCATGGCCTCCGCCAAAAAGTGGTAAGGTAGTTTCTTTGCATGAATCATTGCTCTGGGAGATTCTTGCAACGTTCGATTTTTGCACTCTATAATCCCATTTTGTTGAGGAGTGATGGGTGATGAGAATTCATGACCGATTCCTTCAGAGGAACAGTACTCAGCGAATTTTTCGTTTTCAAATTCCTTGCCATGACCACTTCTGATTCTGATCACATAGCTATCCTTTTCTCTTTGAATTCTCTGGCAGAGGTCCTTGAAGACATCAAATACTTCTGTTTTATCCATGATGAAATTCACCTAGGTGTATCTGGAGTAATTGTCCACCACTACATATGCATATTTCTTTCCACCAAGACTTTCAACTTGCATTGGTCCCATTAGGTCCATGTGAAGTAGTTCTAGGATTTTTGTAGTAGTGAGATGTTGGACCTTCTGATGTGACGTCTTGGTTTTCTTTCCAACTTGGCATTCACCACAGACTCTGCCTTCTTCGATATGCAGTTCTGGGATTCCTCTCACTGCATCCATAGAGATGATTCTCTTCATTCCTTTCAAGTGTAAGTGTCCCAACTTCTGATGCCATACTTTAACTTCATCTTCCTTGGCTAGAGAGCGAGTTGAGAATAGGCTTAAGTCTCCAGTATCCATAAGTAGAAGTTGTCTTTTGATATCTCACCCTTCATCACTACTTCACATTTCTCATTTGTAACTATGCATTCGAATTTAGTGAAGTTTACCTTAAAACCTTGATCACAGAGTTGGCTGATGTCGATCAAATTTGTTGTTAACCCTTAGACAAGTCATACATTCTCAATATTTGGGATCCCTGGGCAATCCGGTTTCCCAACACCTTTGATTTCTCCTTTACCTTCGTCTCCAAATGTCACAAAACTAGTAGAGTGGGATCTGATATCCACTAATAGGTTCATAACTTCAGTCATGTGTCTTAAACATCCATTGTCAAAATACTAGTCTTCTTTGGCAGATACTCTAAGAGATGTATGAGCTATGAGACTATTAATGGCAGCCTTGGGCACCCACTGTTTCTTGTTCCGTTCAGTGTGATTGAGTTACGAATCAGACTTTGGATTTCCATGTAGCTTATAGCAGAATAGCTTTATATGACCAAATCGCCCGCAGTGGTAACATCTCCAATGTCGGTGTCTTCTTTTGGAGTATCCAATATTCCCTCTTCCATAATGTTGAGACATTTGTTTCAACATTTGAGGTCTAGACTAAAAATTATTTATGTTCGAGTATTGTCTCTTCTTGGTTGTTTCATTATATCCTAGACCACTCACATTTTTTGCACCTCTTCCATTCATAAGTATATTGTCCAGTACATCTAATCCGTTATTCAACATTCTGACAGATTTGGTTAAATTTGTTAGCTCAGAATTGAGACGACTTACTTCATGTTCTAGCTTTGAGATGGTATTTAAGTCCTTCCTCTTTTCTTCCTATAGTTGAGCTATCATATTCTTTTGATTCTCCAGTTCTTTATGCATTTAATCATTTCCTCCGTCTAATTTGCAAATCCAAATTAAGGCTGTGACTTTCTTGGTTGTATCTTCTTCTAATTCACTTCCAGAGTATTCGTTAGACCATGTTACTGTTAGTCCTTTTTTCTCTTGAGAAATGTAGGATATTCATCTATGATAAGACCAAATCCTCACAACATTGATACTTTGATTCTTTTTCATGGTTGACTTTGTTATCTGATATGGTTTTTCTGCCATAATCTCCTGACCTTATGATGTCATGTGAGATGTTCTTGACATTTGGTCTTGAGTTATCTTCCATTCTTTTCATCACCTTGTTGAATTGTCTTCCAAGAAATACAATGGTATTAGAGAGTCATTCTTCAGTGTCCAGGTCAAATTCCTTGACTTCTTTAGTATTCGTCTTGAAGGCTATACTCTTAGGTTTTTTATCTAACCTCTCATTGATGTCCAGCTCAAAAGGTTGGAGAGAACCAATTAGTTCATCTACTTTCATGTTGTTGATTTCTTGAGCTTCTTCAATCGTTGTAACCTTCATGTCAAATCTCTTAGGAAGAGATCTGAAAATATTTCTTACCAACTTCTCTTCTGGTATCTTCTCTCCCAACGCACTGCAGGCGTTAGCAATCTCAAGAACATTCATATGACACTCTTGGATGCTTTCTTCTTCCTTCATTCTTAGATTTTCAAACTTAGTAATGAGTAGTTGAAGTCTTGACATCTTAACTTCAGAGGTACCTTCATGAGTTGTTCTGAGGATTTCCCAAGCATCCTTAGCTACTTCACATGTATTAATTAGTCTGAAGATGTTTTTGTCAACTCCACCAAATATCGCATTCAACGCCTTTGAGTTTTCAAGGGCTAGTTCATCGTCTTCCTTTGACCAATTTTCTTCAGGTTTCAGCTCACCAGTAGGTTGATTATCAGCTCCAACAATCACAGGATGTGTCCATCCTTTCAAAATAGCCTTCCAAGCCCTACTGTACAAGGACTTTATATATGCTTCCATACGAGGCTTCCACATATCATAGTTAGAGCCATCCAGGATGGGTGGTCTATTCAAATATATTGCCTCCTTGTCCATATTACTAGAAAGTATCTTCCCTGGATCTCACCCAGATACAGAGCAGGGTTCCATCTCCGATACCAATTGAAATTATAGTATCAGATATGAGATGTCGAAGATAATGCATGACACTTATATCTACTTAGAACACAGTTAAACAGAACAAACTATAACAGTGCAGAAAGCAATAAAAACACAGAGAGTTGATAACCCAGTTCGAATCTAACTAACCTACATCCGGGGGATTCCAAGCTAGGGATGAATTTCGTCGTACATCTCGTGTTGATTCTACAGATGTTGGAATATTTTCAATATATTCTACAATTCATCTGTTCAGATCAGAGGCCATTTCGTCAAGAAAAAGACTTTAACAGTTCATTTCTTAATAAAGTGGAATTCTGGTTTATTATGCATTTCGGGCGATCCATAATTCATATCTCTCGGCTTGTTGGGTATTTTCGGACGATTTTCGACTGGAAATTACCTCTCCATATTATCTCCAACTTTCATTCTCATGTTAGAGGCTAATTGTGTCAAGAAAGTCTCTAGAGAAATCAATCTTTCAAGTGGGATAAACTGAATTTTATGGTTGAACCGTGTTCACGGCACGCTAAAAAATTCATAATTCCTGGCTGGAATATCGAAACTGAGCGGGGTCGGTGTCTAAAATTTCGTCTCGAAGTCCTCTATGATTTTCATTCACAAGCCGAGAGCTAACTCTTCACCGATCAATACCAGAATTTTATTCTTTGAAGGTGAATTTGAGACGAACCGAGCATTTTTCATCTGACGCGTAGTGTTAAAAAATCATATCTCGCTCGATTTTTATCGAAATGCGATGGGACTGGTGTCAAAAGTTCAAAAATTACGTTGGCTTCGACTTTCATTCACATTTCGAGTTCGGATTTTGTCAGAAGATCCTCGTTCGAGGCAATTTCCCCGAGTGGTGCAATAAAAATTCTGCACGTGTCAGATGCCTGAAAAGTGTGCTGAAACTTCAAATATCCATATCTCCGCAACCATTCTCCACAATTTTTCGTTCCATACATTTTTCGTGACGAGTCCAATTTCAAATTTCGCATAGTTCTCGAGGTTTTTGGTTGTGTACGAAAATTATTCAAATAAACGCGATTTGGGCCTAATCTTGGATCCAAGGCACTCCGAGGCCCAAAATTGACACCTATAAATAGAATTTCCTTCTCACAAATAAAGGAGGAGGAATCATTTGCTAAATTTCACACTCCAAAGTCAATTTTTCTCTCTCATTTTCTCTCAAATTTCTCTTGAAATTCTGGTATCAGATATGAGACGTCGAAGGTAATGTCACGACACTTATATCTGCTTAGAACACAATTAAACAGAACAGACTATAACAGTGCAAAAAGCAATAAAAACACAGAGAGTTTATAACCCAGTTCGACTCTAACTAACCTACGTCTGGGGGCTTCCAAGTCAGGGATGAAGTTCACTATTAATAGTATTAATTCGGAGCTAAATCTTCCCCGTTTACGCCTCCTCACTTAATAAAACTACCCAGTGATCCTTCTACCTAATATATCACACTTAGATATGAGAATCCTCCACTCACTCCCTCAGTACCACAACCCGTGATAGTAAAAAAAAATTAAAGACTGAAGATACTCTTTAAAGACACACAATCACGCTTGCTTCAAAGCTTATAGTGATTGAAAACTAACAACTAAAAAATGTGCTTCTCAAGTAACTTACAAGAGAGGCTCACAATTAACAACTAATAACAAAAGAAATGAACAACCAAAAGTAAAAACTAAAAACTCTCTAAACTGGAACGACCATCTGCAAAATAAGGATTATAGCCCTTTAAATAGAGTAACAACAATTAGGGTTGCTTTACTCACAAGTCTTCATTTCCTTCTTCTTCTCTCCATGAGACCAGGATATTAAAACTCCAAAGATATTGCTGAAGATTTTTTACCAGCTTCCTTAAGCACACAATTAATAACAAACTGACTTCCTAAAAATTATGCACTTTAGTCAATTACACATGTCAGGACATCTGATGTGACATCTTCTACTTCAGTAAACTTCAAGACATTTCTTAGCAGAATGTTTTACCAAAATTGCTGCCAATCAATAGAACCAACATCTCTCACAAAACAAAAGGAATAAAAATTCAAAAAAAATCAATCTCCTCCCTCCTCTTCCTTGAAGCAAGGCTCTGGACCACCACTCCCCTTGTCGAACCGCCCTAGTTGTTGTCGGAGCTCTAGCCAACCACCAGTTTTCGGCCACCTTCTTAACTGGATTTTAGAATTCGTCTAGCCATGTGCTAGCCTACCGGCCAAGGTTTTGATCTGTATTCTCCCTTTTCTCACTCGTGCTCCTCCAATTTCGGCCAGCCTCCGCTTCCTTGCTTGGATTCTGCCCTATCTCCTCATTTGCTTGCTCTTATTATTCTTCAATCAAGAAAATCAAGGCCTTCCCATCCCTAATTCCTCAATTTCTTCATCAATTCACCAATTCTCCTTCGATTCAACTTCGATTCTTCGAATTCAAGTAAGTGATTATTCATATAAGCACTTATTTTAAGTGATTTTTGCAATTTCTTATTCTTGAATTTTGATTTGACGAATTGCATGTAATTGCTTTGATTAATTCAAATCTTGATTAATTGCTTGGAATTTGTTTGATTAAGGCTTGATTTATGAATGTTATTGTGTCGAGATGTAGCATTTTTGCATATTCACTCGCTTGAAGCAATTCCTTTGTATATAGAGCATTTAGTTTTGCATTAGGATCATAATTTGCATGTTCATGCGTTGGTATACATTTGCATTGAATAATTGAATCGAATTCATGCATTTAAGCTTGATTTTATGAACTCGAAAGTGTGTCGAGGCCTAGTTTTTATGCACATTTTCATATGTTGATTGATGCATTCTTGAAAAATTGGATTGATGAATTATAACATGTTGAATTCTTGTTTTCCTTTGTATGTTTAGATGTGGAATAGGTTGAGCATTTATTTGTTTGCCTTTGTATGTCATTCATTTGCATCTCATTCATGAAAACACCATTAATACATGAATAAACATGCATTTTCATGTATTGTTTCAATTCTAACTTTTCTGATTTTTACATATCACTTGCATATCCAATTGTTTAGAATTGTATGAATCATGTGTGGATTTAATATCCAATCTTCTTTCTCATTTCAACAACACAACAAATGAGAATTGGAAATTAAATTGACACGTGAATTTTCACTTTCTATAAGCATTTTTATGCATTTTTGTTCATCGAAACTCATTTTTCTTTAAAGGTTCAAGGTAGCGATATTTGCCCCGACGTTTTGGCATATTTTAAAAACGATTTTGATGGTTTCGAAACCGGATTTCAAGTGCAACATGCCTAAACGGAGGTGCTTCTTAGCCACCTAAAACCTCCAAAAAATGTCACTTCCATTCTGAATTAATTAAAACTGATCATATTTTTGAATCCGTTGATGCGTTTGCAAGCAACCATACGATTTTCAATTAATTCTGACATGTTGACTTTTTCGCTCCGATGTTGAATAAGCGTTTTCCCAAGCCAATTTTTGAGTTTTTATTTCACTTCTTGTATGCTTATACTAGTGTATCATCGTGTGAATATTCGCTTTTGAGTTTTGTGCTTCGGATAAAGCATTTGCCTTGTTATTTCTGACACTTTGTTGCATGTGCGAGGTACATTGAGCATTATTCTTGAGATTTAGATGTGTACAAATACACATCTCGATCTTGCACACATGTGTGTGCATTCTATTGTTTGCACTTCTTGGTTTTCACCTTCTTGCAGGTTATCTGATTAGATTTGGATGTGTATGAACACACATCTCGATCTTGCACACATGTGTGTGTACTCTTTGTCTGCATTTGTTTGGTTAGTAATCTCTTGCAGGTTATTGAATGGTATCAGATGTGTACGAACACACATCCTGATATCGCATATGATATGCACGCCATTTGTTTGTATTGCTTAGTTTTCACCTTCTTGCAGGTTTATCAGTTTAGCTCAGATGTGTACGAACGAACATTCAGATTATGCATGTGATATGCGCATCCTTTGTCTGTATTGGTTGGATTTGCAATCTCTTGCAGGTTTATTTGCTTAGGATGTGTACAAACGCACATTTAGATCATGCTTTCTATGCCTCCGCGCATTTTCTCACCAGATTTCTTTTATTGCTTGTCAGCAGTACACGAAGTTTTCCGGAGTATTTTTAGCTTGCTTTTTCTTATACAGATTGATATTTGTTTGGTATTTTCTATTCCTTTTCCGCATTCTTTATCGCTTTTCTAGAGAGCATGAGAAGTAGAGTTTTACCGCTTTCTTTTGCCATGAGAAGTAGGAATAGAGATGCATAATGGGGCTTCCGTAGTTGAGCATGTTCAGGAACCCCTCTAGTTTATTTAAAGACCCGTTTAGGGAAAATCTGCATATTGTGTGCTAAATGTGTGTGGTTTGTTTAAAATCCTTCTGTGCAAAGGAGGTACATTTTAGTAAGTGTTTATCATTTGTGCTCGCATAGGCCATGAGTGTTTAGGAAACCTAATATGGCACCACCAAGCAAAGTCCTGCTGATGATAACGATGATATTGATATATGATGATATGAAAGGCACGTGGAAAAGGTTCGCAATCAACCCCCGCACAGTTCATTCTATGTCAGCTCAGCTCACGCAAATCGTGATTCTTCCTTTATCGAGTCAATAAAAAGTGGCAAGAGTTACCTATTCTGACTCTCCACGCTTTGTCATGGGATTCTCATTCATATGCTTTAATACTCACACTCATATGCTCCTCACACTTGGTAATTCATATCAAGATGTGATACCTTTCTCCCATAGGAAACTCCTGGTTGACACGTTTATTTCCATTTGTGGCTACAGTTATCCTTCGAAAGAAGGCTCATGTATAACTTAGGTGACTCGCACCTTTGAGGCTATGAGACTTTTTTCTTCTTCCCTGCGCATGTGTGTGTCATTTGTTTATGCATTGCATTGTTTGTATGCTTCTGCCAAAGAACTTGTTTGCCTTTTCCCTTTGTATCCCTTGGTTCTTCAACCAAGGTGGATATTAGGATAGTTTCCCATAGGACCGCTCGGCTAGAGTAGTTTTCGAGCTTAGACATTAGGATTTCCATCATCTGCATGTCAACATAGGTAGATATTCCCTTTACCCTCAACCTTAGGGACATCTTTGTATGATAACATTAGGGTAGAACTAGCTAGTTTCCCTTGTATGTTTTCTTCTTTCCTTTTGCATCCTTGCATGTAAAACTAAAACTTGTTTTCTTTTCTTTTAAAGATCAAAACACTTAATAATGGTTCAAACTCCTTTTTCAAGGTAAAAGCACCAACCAATGCAAATCTTTTTCTCCTACGGGCTCCTTTTTTGTTTAAAACCTTTTCGGTATGAGTGTTTCTTTTCAAATCCAAGAAAATTTCTAAGTGTGCGAGCGGCCAAGCATAAGACTTACGATAAGCTGCAACGCCAAGTACGACTTTCAATTGTGAGGATGCTGAATTGAACTTCCCATAAAAAACATTGTAACCCACCAAAACATGTGATCAAAACTACGGTGCTCTGACTTTCCCATTGCATGCGGGAATATGTAGGGATCTTGTCACGGGGCTCGATCGAGCAAATTTTGTAAATACTTCCTACTTTTCCCTGTGTTTGTTTACTTTCTTTCGTTTACATGCATTCCATTTTGGCCTTAGACAAAAATGTAGCGATTAAGCAATAGATACCCACACCCAATAGATAGAAAATAGAAGTGGATACCATAGAGTACTACGGACGTGTGGGGTGCTAATACCTTCCCCTTGTGTAACCGACTCCCTTACCCAATATCTCAATCGTAAGACCGTGATTTCTCCCTTTCAGGTTTTCTTGATGTTTACCTTTCTCCTTAGATGAGATAAAAAACGTTCGATGGCGACTTCATTGATATTATATCAGATGAGTTTGTCCAGTTCCTTCACCATCCAAAAAAATTCTATACATTCATACAAACACAAATATATGATTAGAACATGTTTATGATGCATGAATCTTTGTAATCGAAAATAAAAAAGAATGTTAAACCGTGGCACTTAGTTGAAGTGATTCACGAGGTTTTGGATTTTGGTGATGATTGGTTTCGCTTCAGAGAGGATCGATAAAGCTTGTTTGATCATTCAAACTCCTTGAATTATCCTGCAAATAGGGTTTTGACCTTGCCCTGTTTTTCTAGATTTTTGTGAATTCTCGAGGGTTCTTGAGGTAAGTTTTTCGTCCCCTGATGTTATGATGTTGTTGGGTATATATAAGAGAAGAAATTAGGTCAACAAAACTGATCTAAATCTTTGAGATTGAATGAATAATATTCAATTTGGAGTCATGATCAAATCTTACTATTTTGAGCTCCAATCATGCTTGCACGATTCCTTGGCTTCCAAGACTAATTCTTTTTGGCCTCCATGTGATTTAAACAAAGCCCCGCGATTTAATTCATTGTTTTTGCATTTTATTTAGTTTTTAATTGAATAAAAATCCAAACAAATATGAATAAAAATCACAAAAATATGAGCATGGATTTGTAAATCTTATTTATGGTTATGCACATGTTTAAAACCCAAAACTTAGGCCCATTAGTCCAAAATTCAAGTTTTGCTCAATTTGCACTTCATGCATTTTCTCAAAATTGCCAAACTTGCACCAATCATATCTAGCTCAATTCTCAACATTTGAGGAAGATCTTGGACATTTTAGAAAGCTTAATGTCCTATAAAACCTCTCTTTGGTTTCATTTCAATTGAAGCTTCCATGTTCATGTACACTTCTTTGAAAAAAGATGACTTTTTGTTGACTTTTGAAAGGACCTATAATGTCTTGGCCCATATCTCTCAAATAAAGTATTTTTTGGGTAAAACCTATAAGAGACAAAGTTGTAGAATATTGAATTTAATTTAAAATAAGATTTGGTTGAGGAATTTCTGATGAGGTATGTGAAAGTTGTGCTTGGTCAAAGTTCAGTTGACTTCCCCTTAAGAAACCCTAATTTAGTAACTTTTTACTCTTGATGAATCTTGAGTTTCCTTGATGAATCATGATCAACCCTTGATAAAATGATGAATATACCTTTAAAATCTTGATGTTGACAAAAAATGATGAAGTTTGACTATATGTTGACCACAATTGACTTTTTGTCCAATACAATTGATTTTCAATCATCTGAGCAATTGATTGAGCAAACTTGCATTGTGAGGCTTGAAACTTGTCATAGAGATATTTTGAGACATATGAGGGAGCATGAAGTCCACTTGAGGCATTATAAATCATATTTACTTTGAGAAAAGCAAAACCCTAATTGTAGATCAATTACTTAGGAGAAGGTTTGTCTTGATCAATCTTGAGCATCAAGATGTATCATGAACTTATTGATCTTAAAAATGGGAGGGAAAATTTTGGGGTATAATAGGTATCATGAAATACTTCCTTTGTATAGATTTCCATATCTCCAAAAGGGGACCACTAATGCATCAAAAGTGATATGCCCTTGAGATATTGAAAAAGTGTGATATGGAGCATTGTAATTATCGATTGAATATGAAGTGTGGATTCTTATAATACACGACTATATTTGGTGTTTACTGTTGGTATTGCAAGTAAATTCATGGAGAAATAGAAGGTATCTCCCTTAGCAGCGGTTAAGAGAATCATGATATACGTCAAAGGATCTATTGGCTGCATTATTCTCTTTTCTACAATGGATACTGGTAGGAAATGTAATTTATTTGGTTTTATCGATTCCAATTGGAGCAGAGATAAAGATGATTGTAAGTCTACAACATGATATATATTTATGTTTGGTGGAGAAAGCGATAGTTGCACTGAGAATGAGTATTTACTTCATTTTAGATGTGGCTAATGCTATTGAAATAGTGAGAATGAGGGAGGTTGATAATGTTCAAATTAGACTAATTGCATGTGGGAGGAGAAAGCATATTGAGATGAGGTTTCACTACTTGAGAGAGCTTGTTAGTGAAGGCAAGTTAAGATCAGGATAATGTAAAAATGATGACCAAGTTTTTGATTTGTTAACTAAGGGATTCACAAATGATGTGTTAAAAAGGTTGAAGATAAGCATGGACATGAAAGACTTGGATCACTTAAATTAAGGTAGTGTGTTGAGTGAAAATCAATAATTCAAATGCTGTAACGGTTAAAATGGGGTGTAACTGGTTACAGCTTGGTAGAAAAGCACTTCTGGAAAAGAAAAAAAGAAGTTTTCGAGTAGTGTAAACCAGTTATGCATACGAGTTAATTGATTACAATTGTTTGTGTATTCTTGTGTTTTATTTTTTGTAATTGATTAACATTTTTTGTTAATCGGTTACGGACCTGAGTTTTGGTTTTTTCTTATATTTTGTTGATGTGTTTTAGGTCTCAATCATTTTATAACACTTATATAAATGCGTTGGAGGCATCCTCATCTATTATTAATGCAAAATTATCATTACCTCTTTCTTCACATACTCCATAATTTACCAATTGTATGATTGCATGTTCTAATATTTTCTAATAGAATATATACATATGAAATTTCTAGTAAAAGACTCACTAATCAAAGACTTAGTATTTGAAATATTTCAAACCCAAATCATTTTGATCCTCCTTTTATTTTTTATATTGAAAATCTATGACGTGTCTATTTCTTGTATTTTTTATTTATAAAATTTCGCAAAAGGTTTATATAGGATAATTTTCAAGTTTAGCAAGTAACACGTCATTTAAAAATTGATACATCGTTAACTTTAAATGCAAAAATATGAGAGAGATTAAAATTATTTAAATTTAAAAGAAAAACATAATTTTGTAAATCAAATAAAATAAAGGATCAAAATTGTAAACAAACAAAAGATTTAAATAAATATAAAATTTAGAATAACTATACACTAAAACTTAATAATCATAAAAAATAAATTAAATTTTGGATATAAGCATCATCCTTTTTTTGGTCTTTGATAAAACGTTAGACTATGTTAAATGGTTTTATTATTCAATATCCTTTTTTTTTTACTCGTTATCCTTCACATCATCTTTTCTTTCTTCCACCTAATAATTCAACACACATTTAATTTTTACTCATCACTACAATGGTTTTGTTTAATAAAATTCAACACCCTACCCCGCCACCAATCACAACACACTAAGAATCTAAATAATCACAACAACCAATAAAATTTTGTAAAGTATTGTATGTGGCCCTCACTCCCTCCTCATTCAACATGTTGAATCTTTTCAACACCAATTAGGCTATGTACAATGGGGGTGTTGAATTATTTTTTCAATAGTAAAATGCTTGCAATGGGGTGTTAAATTGAGTGTTGAAAGTGAGGTGAATTAATTGGTGTTGAAAACATTTAATATGTTGAATGAGGAGGGAGTGAGACCACATAAAATATTTTGCAAATTCTTATTGGTTGTTGTGAATGTTTAGATTTTTAGTGTGTTGTGAATGCTGGTGGAGTAGGGTGTTGAATTTTATTAAACAAAATTATGGTAGTGAGTAAAAATTGAATGTGTGTTGAATTATTACGTGGAAGAAAGAGAAGATGATGTAGAGTATAAAAAGTAAAAAATGAGGGTGTTGAATTTATATACCATTGTACATAGTCTTAATCCACATCATTTTCAACACCTCATTCAACACTCCATTGCAAGCATTCAACTATTAAATAATTTATTCAACACCCTCGTTGTACATAGTCTTATGGAAAAAGTTGATCAATGTAGCCAACCTCAATTAATAGGATAAAACTTATATATATATATATATATAATGTATAACTGCGAAAAGGGTGTTTCTCCATGTTGGAAAAAGAATATCATCACGGATGATGAATCGGGGTAATGTAGTGGTAGTATTTTTCCGTTTTATCGCCACATAATGGTAACTGTCGTAAAAACCTAGTAGCTTATTACATATCACTACGGTTATAGAAAGTAGTCGTAGTAAAATGTGGAGGTCAGGGGTTTGATATCGAGCACTAGCATTTTCAGAGTTTTTTCAACATTTCACCACGGTTAAAAGTCACTAATTGATATTTTGTAAGCTTTCTACAACCCATTATTTGTGTCTCGCTCTTTGACGTCTAGAAATTGGTTTACTATTTGTGGTTCTTCAATCAACACTTTCTTTTTTAACTAGTTCGTTATGTATTGCTGAATAAACTAGTTTAAAAAGAAAGTATTGATTGAAGAACTACAAACATTAAACCAAATTATAATCGTCAAAGAGAGAGATATAGATAAAGACTGAAGAAAGCTCATAAAATATTAATTAATGTAAGTTATTTTCTAATGTAATTTAATTTTTCATACTATTATTTTCTAATTCAATTCGAAAGGTTATATATTAAATGAGGGGTTGATAAAAACACTCAAAACACATACGATACAATAAACTCATCTTCTAGAACATGTTGGTTGAATAAAATGATAGATATATGGTGCAAGTAATAACATTATCAATATCATTATCAATAATATAAACATTAACATACCCATACAAACACTTCCTACAATAACACAAAGATAAACATTTATCAAGCATTACCTCAACAGTAACATTTATCAAAGGGCCTAACAAAAACATCATCATGTTTTAATAAAAAAATATGTAAACCAAATCATAAATTTATAGAACAAAATAAAATCATTTATGAAGAAACAACACAAACAACAACACTTATGAACAAAATCATAAACTAACCTTAACATAAACAATCACATACCTAAACAATAAATTAAATAGTTTATTTATCTCAACAATTTAAGCCTATAATATAATCTTAACAACAATAAAAGAATAAATCACGTGTTAGATGAAGACAAATGTTTGACGTAGCTTTTGAACAATAAAAATAAGATAAATAAAACTAATATTTTGAACAACAACATGATATCACAACTCATAAAATGATATACGTACGTACCTTTACTTGAAAAGATTTGTGAAAAATAAAAACAAAGATATGAGCCAACTACTTGTTTCGTAACAACTTTCTGTGATTTATACTAGTTTGAGAAGTTATCTCGGAGTTTTGTAAAATTAGTATGGAGTTTTGAAAGATTGAAAAAAGACAAGAGACGTTAGAATTTTGCACTAACAACACAGTCTGTTATAAAGTGATTTAAGTTAGCTTATATAGATAATATATTTCACAAACGATTGTTAAAAACAACCGTGGTGATTTGTCCTAATATTTCACCACAATTGTTAAGGAACACATCATTTTATTAATAAAAAAACACAAAAATTATAAGTGTTGAATTTTGAAGCATGTCACTCTTAAAATATCATAGCGGTTGTTAATTGTGACTTTTTTATATGTAACTTAAAGTTAATAAAAAAAATGAATGACGCATAATGATATTATCTCGATGGTTTATGTGTGGCCGTAGTAAGAAATGATTATGGAACACTAGTGTGTATATATATATATATATATATATATATATATATATATATATATATATATATATATATATATATAGAGAGAGAGAGAGAGAGAGTAGGCATGGCAAATAAACTCGCTCCCGCCCCAAAATTAGCGGGAAAAATCCGGTTTAACTGGGGGCGGGTGCGGGTGCGAGGAAAATCCGTTTTTTATTTACTGGTGCGGGTGATGGTAATATCCGCCCCGCACCCGCACCCGCCCTGCACTCGCCAACTAAATTTATTTTATTTTATTTATTTTTAATAGTTTTATTACTCATTTACATTTTTTAATACTTTTTAATTTATAATATCATGTTTATTATAATTATTATTTATTTTTTTGAAAATAAAATTTAAATAAAAATATCAAACTTAAAAAATACTTTTAAAATAATTAATTATTTAGTTTAATTATTTATTTTTAACTTTATTGAAAAAATATAAATTTAAAAAAATAAAAATTTTATTCGAGCGGGTGCGGAGAAACCGTTTCTTGTTGGGGTGGGAGCGGGTGAACAAATTTTAGCCCCGAACGGGTGCGGGTGCGGGTCTGAGTATGCTTAAACCCGTTCCCGACCCGCCCCGTTGTCATCCCTAAGAGAGAGAGAGAGAGAGATATATCAAATTATACTCGAAGAGTTACACTATGAGTTACACTCGCTCAAAAATGTCACTTCGAATTAATATTTTTTAAAATCAACCGTTGGATTGAAACATACCATCATATAGATCAAACCTATACAGTTTGAGATTAATCTATAATAATTTATTATGTCATTGAACTACATCAAAATTAACGTTATATGAAAGTCCATTTTGACGTTAATCTTTGGATATCTTGATCGTATAGTAAATTATTATAGATTAATCTCAAACTTTATAGGTATGATCTATATGATAATACATTTCAATCCAACGGTTGATTTTAAAAATATTCCAAGTGACATTTAAGCTCTAATGTAATTTGATCCTTCCTTTATATATATATATATATATATATATATATATATATATATATATATATATATATATATATATATATATATATATATATATATATATATTATTTCCACTTTGCAATATCAAGATAATAATGTTTACTAGTATTAATTTTATTATTATTCAATAATAACACCGTAAAATATTTTAACCACTCTAATTAATTAATGTGCGCTTGTAAAAATGTTTCCATCTTTAATTCTTAAAATATAATGTTTCTTTAAAATCATCATAATTAAAATAATTGCTTTTAAAAGAAAACATAATTAAAGTTATTGTTTTTGTTTAAGCATGATTTTTCATCTTAAAAACCGCCACCTTTAATTTAACCAAAAGCTACAAGTTGTAGCTTCTACAAAACCAAATCAAAATTGTGTATAGATGTGAGAATAGCATAACAAATGCAGTTCTAAACACATGTTAAAAATGCATAAATAGTTATATATTTATATTGACCAAACTAAATTACCTAAACAAAATATTTTCAATTGGATCATAGACAACTTTGGAAGCATTAAAAATTAGTAATAACACAAGTACATTTCAATCAGTAAATTTTACTCCCTCCGTTCCTTTTTAAGTGTCGTTTTAGAAGAATTTTTTTGTTTTTATTTAAGTCTCGTTTTAAAGTTTAATGTCATTATTTATCAATTATACCCTTACTTTTTTAATAAATGAGAGAGAGTGCATGAATGAATTTATTATGAAAGAGAAAATAAATGAGGGTATAATAGAAAATATAACTCTAATAATCCACTATCTTGGTTGAAGAGTTTTATGCTAAAATGACACTTAAAAAGGAACGGAGGGAGTAATAAATAGTAATAATATGTTGAACTGACTCGGCAAATTAATTAAACTATTAAGTAATGATTTCTTAATCCAAATATTTTTCAAACGTGAATGAGGAGAAGAGAACATATTATTATTTTTGCTTTGTCCTCTAAGGCTGCTACATCGTGTTGTCCATTTGATATGATTTAAGGCCAAAATTGAATAAAATCGAAAACAAACAAACTGTGAAGAGTAATGACATAAAATGCCAAATTAATGTATAAATGTAACTGGTTTTTGCACGTAAATTGATTTTAGGGTAAGATTTTGTCTGTGACTATGCATTTAGGAACCTTCTTATGTGTTGAACGAAAGCACGGCTCAAGGTTTTCTGATCAATATCAAATAATTTAGATTTTAATTTAAAATTATATATTGAATGAAAATAAAAATTATTTTATAAAAAAAACTATAACCTATTATAAAGAATTTTGATGTTTGAATAATTTGATGTTAAATCGATGATGTCACTTCTTCCGTGATGGATTTAAATAGGTTCTAAAACTTAGAAACAGTTATGAAATTTATTCTAGGAAAGTCTTTCAATATAAATAATTAAAAGAGAACTTAGAACAGTTATGAAATTTATTCTAGGAAAGTCTTTCAATAGGAATAATTAAAAGAGAATCATGTTATCACATAAGAGATAATATTTTTACATATGATTTCTTTTAGACAAGTACTCAGGACAAAATGCTCTAGATTTTTTAAAATAGAACTTTTGAATCACAAATATAATATTATATATGTTAGGACATTATGTAATTAGTCAAAGTTAAAGTAGTCTAATTAATAATAAACTTGTGACTAAAAACATAAATGTCATGAAGGATTATGTTATTGTGTAGATACATTAAGTCAATATCTAATTTGATGAGGGGTCAAATTAGAATATTGAAAATTATGAAATAATCCTAAGATTATTTATAGGGATTATGGTCCTCATTTGTAGACAACGAATAACGGCTTATCAGAATTTTTTTCTTTATGAGGATCAGAGGAGTATGAAGAAGTCATAAGGAACTCTACAAATTGAAAGATCAAATATCCGCAAACCTTCGAGGATTCTGAATAAAAAATTCAGGTACGTTTCCACTTGCATCTTATTATTGTATTCGAATATGAGTTTAAGGGTTTTTATTTAGAGTTATGTTATTGGTTTCTATATTGATAGAAATTATATGGTTTATGAATGGAATCTAACACTATGCTCTTATTATAAAAAGAGAGACAAGACGTAATAAAGGAACATATTATTTACTTCATTGATTTGAATGTTAGTGTGTTTGTAGGTACCTCCCATATTTTGACATCGGACCAAATTTGACGAACACCATCAAATTTTCAAAAGTTTCTCCAAATCTAACCCACTTCACGGTTGTATGTGTTGGGGGAGTTTATTAGAGACCATTAATACAAAGTTGAGGAATAGACACATTTGTGAGAGACACACCACTTATCCACCTAAAATCTTAAGGTGATAGGTGAGTGAATTTTCCCACTTATATATGTAGGACTATTTCTCACCCTTGCATTATTATTCTATCACTTTCCCTCAAGTGTGGTCCATAATGTTCACCTCTTCTTGTTGGAGGAGTGACTAGAAGCATTGATACAAAGTTGAAGACACATGTACCTCCGTTGTCACCTTGCAACGGGATACCTATTCTTGGACATTTTGATACTAAGTCGGTCCTTATACCATTTATTGGGGGAAGTTACTAGAAGCATTGATACAAAATTGAAGATTATGCACTTTTGTGAGAGACACACCACTTATTCACCCGAAACCTTAAGATTTTAAGTGAATAGGTTCTTCCACTTATATATGTTCATCTCATATTCCTATCCAATGTGAGACTATTTTCTCACTTACTCACACTTGCATTATTATTATTATAACAGCATGTACAACTCTGATTCCTACAAGATTAAAAATTATTATAATAAATTAAATATTAAATTTTTATATATGCGGGACTATTTCTCACCCTTGCATTATTATTCTATCACTTTCCCTCAAGTGTGAGTCCATAATGCTCACATCTTCTTGTTGGAGGAGTTACTAGAAGCATTGATACAAAGTTGAAGACGCTTGTACCGTCGTTGTCACCTTGCAACGAGATACATATTCTTGGGCATTTTGATACTAAGTCGGTCCTTATACCATGTATTGGGGGAAGTTACTAGGAGTGTTGATATAAAGTTGAAGATTATGCACCTTTGTGAGAGACACACCGCTTATTCACCCAAAATCTTAAGATTTTAGGTGAGTGGATTCTTTCACTTATATATGTTCAAGTCTCATATTCCTATCCAATGTGAGAATATTTCATCACTTACTCACACTTGCATTATTATTCTAACAGCATGTGCAACTCTAATTCCTACAAGATTAAAAATTATTATAATAAATTAAATATTTACTTTTTGATCATATAGTTTTTAAGTGTTGGCTACAATTTTTTTAAAGGCTAAATAGATTTTCAAGTTGAATGACCCTTAATGTTTGTTACTCTTGAACAAGAAAGTGATGTGATACCAACATTATTCAATAGAGTGAAATTGAGGATGTTTTGTGTTAATCTTGTGTTGAGGATCTACTGCAAAATAAGAGCAAAAAGAAGATGAAAAATATATGATGAAAGTTGTATCAAATAAATTCTAAGTTGTGTGTTTACATTAAACTTTAGGTTTGATTCGCTCCCATTAATTTAGATAAATTGGATGCAAATGGATAATCGAGCGAATCCCCTTCAAGATACTTTGAAAATCTTAACATGAATCGCACATTCAAATTAAGCATATCGATCAACGATGTTTTACAGAATAAAATTTCTTCACTTATTCTCGTGAACTAGATAAATAAAAGAATAATTTAGATATAATTTTTGCCACTAAAAACTTATCATTTTTGTGTACTTTTAATGCCTAACAAGTATTTCTATTTATAGAAATACTTGTATGGTTTCAAGATAGTCATTTCTGAACAGTTGTATATTAATAATATTCAATTTTATCTCAAAGAATTGTGATGGTCTGACAGTTGTGCGCCTGCCCATTATGAGTGATCTCCTATGTTTGATTCCCATCGGATGCACTGTTTACTGATAACGCATTTTTATATAGTATATTTGATTTAATTTTCATAAATAATGTTAGTATTTTTATTCAATTATTTCATTTTATTTCCATATTACGCTGGTATTTTTATTGTTTCAGGTATTTTATTTTAATTAGACAAATTGAGCAAAGTGAAGAAATTAAGAGAAATATTTGATAAAATGAGCAAGAAATGAAGAAAAGGGGTGTGCAAAGCAAAACAATGGATCAAGGAGCCCAAGCAAGCAAAGGCCCAAACAAAGCCAAGCCCAAATGCAAGCAAACCCTAAATGCCACGTACAAGAGTGAGACCCACGTCTCAACTCTCTCCTACAAGTGAGGCGCCCGCCTCGGACTCCCTCCTACAAAGGAGGCGTCCGTCTCCAGCTCCACGTAGCCCTAGGAGTTGCGTGGGACGCCCGTCTCAACATGGAGGAAAAAGTGGAGAGAAATCCGGGACGACCAAGGCAGTTGGAGCGAGAGATTTTAGGAGAAAGTGGTCGAATATTTAGGATTAAATGGTTACACCCTACCACTATAAAAGGGCACCTAGGAATCATATTTTCACACACCGATTCTCAGCTTTCTTTTCCCAGTTTTTAGATTTCTATTTCCAGAGTTATTTTCCATTGTTCTTAGAGCTAGTTTCTTTTCAAGCATTGTTATTTAAATTCCTGTTGAAGAACCGAGACGTTGTACGAGTTATTTCCAGCTTCAAGGATTCTTTCCAGCATTTATTTAATTCAGGTTTTTCTTTACATTGCTTTATTTATTTAATTAATTGTTGCATGAGATATATTTGTTTGCCATGAATTTATTAATGAATGTTAAAACCTTTAATTTATTCATGTTTGTTTTTATGAATATGTCTGGCTAAATTATTTAAATATCGGTATGTAATGAGTTAATTTGAAAGTATCCGGAATAAACTGGCTTGATTATATTTTATAAAATAAATACTTTTCTGATTTAGTTATCTAATTTATTTTGTTGAAAAGGTTTAGAAACCAACAGAGCGAAAGTTTGAGGTTAATAAACTGAAAAAGATTAGAAACCAATAGAGCGACAGTTTGAGGTTTAAAATCAGATAGTAGATACTAGGTATTGCTTTTAAAGACTGTGACAGACAGCGTTTTAAAACCAATTAAACTTTATTTATTTTCAAAAAGTAATTTTAAAATCAATGGGATAGCGAAAGCATACATTAGAGTTTAAAATTATAATTTATTTCAATAGAGCGAAAGTTTGAGAATAGATTTTTAAATAAATACTTTTTGCTGAAAAAGAAATTATTATCTTTTTTTGAAAATAAGCCAGTGGGAAGCCGGATTCTTTAGAATTAATGAATACATACCGATATTCGCATTATTATTATTTTAATTAAAATTAAGTTTTATTACCCAAAAATCCCCCATTTATTTATTCGATAGCTATAGCTTTACATAGTAAGTTTGGATTACGTTAGTTCAATTTATAGTCCCTTAGGTTCGATATCTTTTAAAACTACGCGATAGGACTGTATACTTGCAGTCCCCCGATTATTATAGACGATAAAGTCGCGATCAAGTTTTTGGCGCCGTTGCCGGGGACTATTCAAGTTGATATCGTAATTTTATTACGAAGTATAGACTATAGCAACTATTTCTTTTCCCTCTGTGTATGCCAAATACTCGCTCTCAAGGCGCACTTTTGCATATACCTATATACGATATCGAGCGTTACCTTAGATTAAGAAGACGAATTCAAGAGTATTTAGAACGCAACAATCTTCCTTCGACCAAACTTCCTGACGTTGAAGAACTCAAGAAGATGGCTGATCCAGAACCTCCTGCTCCTCGTCCTCTTAAGGATTACGCTGTTCCCTCTCAAGCGGAGCGTCATAATAGTATTGCTGCTCCTGCTATTGCTCGAAACGATTTTGAGCTAAAACCTTCGCTTCTTTCCGCCGTTCAGCAGAACCAGTTTTCTGGAGCTCCTACTGACGACCCGAATCTTCATCTGTCAGTGTTTGTGCAGTACGCAGACACTGTAAAAGCGAATGGTGTAAACCCCGAGGCGATACGATTGCGCCTATTTCCTTTTTCTCTCAGAGACAGAGCTCGCGCATGGCTCCAATCTCTTCCTTCCAACTCAATCACCACATGGGATGAGTTGAAGAAAGTCTTCTTGGCTAGATATTTTCCTCCAAGCAAAACTGCTATGCTCAGAGCAAATATCAATGGTTTCAGACAAAAAGACAATGAATCACTCTTTGAAGCTTGGGAACGTTATAAAGACATGCTTAGACTTTGCCCTCATCATGGTTTAGAAGAATGGCTGATCATTCACACGTTTTTACAATGGTCTCTTGTACAATACGAGATTGACTATAGACGCTGCAGCTGGTGGCGCACTGATGAATAAACCATATGCTGAAGCAAAACAACTTATCGAAAGCATGGCTCAGAACCATTACCAATGGGGTACAGAGAGAGTTAGCGTAGAGAAATCTCAAACGAAAGGTGCCATGGCTGAAGTGAATAGTCTGGATCAAGTCAACGCTAAAGTGGAAGCTCTCACTAAAAAGCTCGAGAATCTTACCACTGCTCCCGCAGCTACTGTTGCTGCAATTGCTCAAACTTGCGACCTATGTGGTCTTCAATCACATCTTGCTCCAGAATGCCCACTTCTAACAGGAGTTCCAGTTGAACAAGCGAATTACGTACAGAATAATCCTTACAGCAACACATATAATCCTGGCTGGAAGAATCACCCTAATTTTTCCTACAAGAATAACAATGCGTTGTACGCACCTGGGCAAGCTCCTGCTACACCACCTGGTTATCCTAAAGCTATTCCAAATCACCCTAATAATGGTCCTAATACATCAAATGCTCCTAGGAAGTCTAATTTGGAAATCATGATAGAGCACTTCAGAGCTAACCAATCCCAAATTAATAAAGACACTAATGAGCATATCAAGCAATTATCCAACAAGCTTGATGCTTTAGCTACACATAATAAAATGTTAGAAACACAAATCTCTCAAGTAGCTCAACAACAAGCGGCTTCTGCTGCTCCTGCTGGTTCTTTTCCTGGACAGCCTCAACCTAATCCCAAAGGACATGCAAATGCTGTTATCTTAAGAAGCGGGACAGAGTATGATGGACCTGTAGATCCTAGAAACAATAGCCCAGCTATGCAACAAAACTCTGTCAAACAATCTGAAACCCAAGATAAACCAGAAAAGGAAAATCAGAAAGATAATAGTGAAGATACCACACAAAAGGACGAACCTTATGTACCCCCACCACCTTACAAACCTCGTATTCCATACCCTCAAAGGTTAGTTAAAACTAAGGATGTGGGACAATTCAAGAAATTCGTGGATCTTCTGAAGCAACTTAATGTTACAATTCCTTTTACCGAAGCTATAACTCAAATGCCCTCTTATGCCAAATTCCTTAAAGAGATTCTTTCCAATAAGAAAAAGCTAGAGGATAATGAAACTGTCATGCTTACTGCTGAATGTAGTGCAATTATTCAAGACACAATGCCTCCCAAACTCAAAGATCCGGGAAGTTTCTCTATTCCTTGTGTAATTGGCAAATTTGTCATAGATAAAGCCTTATGTGATCTTGGAGCCAGTATAAGTGTGATGCCGTTATCTATATGCAAGAAACTTGACATGGGAGAACTCAGACCAACCAAAATATCCGTTCAACTAGCAGATAGGTCAATTAAATATCCTGCAAGAGTTCTTGAGAATGTTCCTGTACGCATTGGCCAATTCTATATACCTACTGATTTCATTATCATGGACATAAGGAAGGATGAAGTTACCCCAATCATTCTTGGAAGGCCTTTCCTAGCCACAGCCGGTGCAATTATAGATGTAAAAAGAGGAAAACTTACTTTTGAAGTAGGCGAAGAGAAAATCGAATTTATCCTCTCTCAATTCTTGAAAGCACCTGCAATTGAAGATACTTGTTACTTCATGGATATCATTGATGAATGTAGAAAAGAAGCTGAGCTTGAAAATAAAGACAATCTCGATGAAAACCTGAGTAGTAATCTAAGTGAATGCTTAGCTATAGCACCTGATCCTACACAAAATTTAAGAAAACCATCTTTAGAACTCAAAACACTTCCTAAAAATCTAAGGTATGAATTCCTAGATTCCGAACTCGAACGACCAGTGATAGTCAACGCAGATCTTGGCGAAACCGAAACTGAAAAACTTTTACAAATTCTGAGAAAATATCCAACAGCTTTAGGATATAATATCACTGATCTTAAAGGAATAAGTCCCTCTATCTGTATGCATCGCATTATGCTAGAAGAAGATTGCAAAACTTCAAGAGAACACCAGAGGAGACTAAACCCGATTATGAGCGAGGTTGTGAAAAAGGAAGTTATGAAGTTGTTAGAAGCAGGAATCATATATCCTATATCTGATAGCAAATGGGTTAGCCCTGTGCATGTTGTACCTAAGAAAGGAGGTGTCACAGTAGTCGAAAATGAGAAAGGAGAAATAATAACTAAAAGAGTTGAATCTGGATGGAGAATGTGCATCGATTATCGAAAACTTAACAAAGCCACCAGAAAAGATCATTTCCCTTTACCATTTATTGATCAGATGTTGGAACGTTTAGCTAGACACTCTCATTTCTGTTTCTTGGACGGTTATTCAGGTTTCTTTCAGATACCTATTCATCCTGATGATCTAGAGAAAACAACTTTCACATGCCCATTTGGAACTTTTGCTTATAGAAGAATGCCATTTGGTTTATGCAATGCTCCTGCGACTTTTCAAAGATGTATGATGGCAATTTTTGCTGATTTTCTGGACAATATTATGGAAGTCTTCATGGACGATTTTTCCGTTTGTGGACAAAGCTTTGAAGAATGTTTAGAAAATTTAGAAAGGGTATTAGAACGTTGTGTGAAGGTTAATCTAGTGCTTAATTGGGAGAAATGCCATTTTATGGTACAAGAAGGAATTGTTTTAGGACACATTATATCAAAAAGAGGAATTGAAGTCGATTCTGCTAAAATCGAAGTTATTGAGAACCTTCAACCTCCAAAAACCGTTAGAGAAATCCGAAGCTTTTTGGGACACGCCGGTTTTTATCGACGTTTCATTAAAGATTTCTCTAAGATAACTAAACCCCTAACTGAGCTATTAATGAAAGACGCTGAGTTCATCTTCGACGAAAAATGTTTAGAAGCGTTTCAAACACTTAAGAAAGCATTAATTTCTGCGCCTATCATGCAAACTCCAGATTGGAATCAACCTTTTGAAATAATGTGTGACGCAAGTGACTATGCCGTAGGAGCTGTTTTAGGACAGCGAAAGGATAAAAGACTTCACGTCATATATTATGCAAGCAGAACTCTGGACGAAGCGCAGATGAATTATGCTACAACAGAGAAAGAATTCTTAGCAGTGATCTTCGCATTAGACAAGTTCCGTTCCTACTTAGTAGGATCCAAAATTATCATATACACTGATCATGCTGCTATAAGATATCTCCTAACCAAAAAGGACGCTAAACCTAGACTCCTGAGATGGATATTACTGCTGCAAGAGTTTGATTTAGAAATCAAAGATAAGAAAGGAACTGAAAATGTAGTAGCAGATCATCTCTCTAGACTAGAAAATCTTAAACATGAACAAGTGCCGATTGATGATGAATTCCAGTACGATAAACTGATTGCCCACTTGGAAGACACAGAACCAGATAAACTCATGGAAACCACCTTAGCTATCTCCACTGTGCCTTGGTATGCTGATTTTGTAAACTACCTTGCTCCAGGCGTTCTACCACCTGAACTTACCTACCAACAGAAGAAGAAATTCTTCCATGATCTTAAACAATATTATTGGGATGAACCTTTACTTTTCAAGAGAGGTCCCGATGGAATTTTCCGCCGATGTGTGCCAGAAGAAGAGATCGAAAACATTATAACACACTGTCATTCTGCACCTTACGGAGGACATGCTAGTACGTCCAAAACATGTGCAAAGATCTTACAATCCGGTCTCTATTGGCCTAATCTATGGAAAGACGTACATGCCACCATCTTAAAATGCGACAGGTGCCAACGCACCGATAATATATCTAGACGTGACGAAATGCCACAGAAAGGCATTTTAGAAGTCGAAATCTTTGATGTGTGGGGGATAGACTTCATGGGACCCTTTCCATCTTCATCCGGTAACAAGTATATACTCGTGGCTGTAGATTATGTCTCAAAATGGATCGAAGCTATAGCTTCTCCAACAAACGACACCCGAGTGGTACTTAAGCTATTCAAGAACATAATCTTCCCTAGGTTCGGTGTACCCCGACTCGTTATAAGCGACGGTGGATCTCATTTCATTTCCCAAAATCTTTGAAAAATTATTAGGAAAATATGGAGTTCGACACCGCATAGCTACACCTTACCATCCTCAAACTAGTGGACAAGTTGAAGTTTCAAATCGTAAGATAAAACAAATCCTTGAAAAAACTGTCGCTACGTCCAGAAAGGATTGGTCCTTTAAACTTCATGAAGCTTTATGGGCATATAGAACTGCCTATAAAACTCCCATCGGTACTACTCCTTTCAAGCTTATTTATGGTAAGTCATGCCATCTCCCAGTTGAGTTAGAACACAAGGCTTATTGGGCCGTTAAGAATCTGAACTTAAGTTATACTGCCGCTGGAGAGAAGCGTATCCTGGATATTAATGAACTGGAAGAACTTAGACAGGATGCGTACGAAAACGCTAGGATTTACAAAGAGCGCACAAAGAAATGGCATGATGAGCGTATATCTAGGAAGAATTTTAATATAGGTGACCGCGTATTACTTTTTAACTCACGATTAAAATTATTTCCTGGGAAATTACGATCTAGGTGGTCTGGACCTTTTGAAATTACTCGAGTTTATCCAAGTGGTGCAATAGAGATTAAGGGACCTTCGATTGAACCGTTTATAGTAAACAGGCAGCGTTTAAAACATTACCATCTTACCGAAATCGAGGGAAATTCTCAAACGATAAATCTAGACGAGCCACACGCTCGATTAGAAGCCTAGTCTTTAGTTTTATTTGTCGAGCTTACGACATAAAACAAAGCGCTTTGTGGGAGACAACCCACCGTTTTTATATTTTTCTCTTTTTATTTTATTTTATTTCTTTATTCAAAAACAAACAAAAAAATATCTATTTCTTTATCTATTTTCTTTTATTTCTTTTCTCTGTGTTATTTTCTTATTTTCTTTATCTCTCTTCTTATCGGCATTTGGCCAATGCTGATCTTCTTTTCTTTTCTTCTCCTCAGGATCCTTCTAGCTACTTATTTCTCTCTTTCCACTATGTCTCGTGTTGATGATATGCCAGTCAGTTTCAGAGGAAGAAATCAGCGCACCAAATATGGAGTTTTATCCGAGCGTGAGATGTTACCCACTACCTACTTTCATTATGGTGCTATGAATGCTCTTGGTATTCGTGACAGTGTGCTTTTTCTGTTGAATCAGATCGGGTGGGATAATTCACGCCTGATGACTTGCTATGCCACTTATCGAAACCTCACTTTGGAATTCCTCAGCTCTTTAGCTTATTTTCCTACTCATGGGATAGCTTTACGCCATGGACTTATTATTTTCAGACTCTTTGGCTTCACCTTCAAGTTTACCCATAAGGAATTAGTTGATCTTCTTGGTTTTCCTAGTGGTTTAGGAGTTTATACTGAAACTCAGGAGGAGTATCTTGGATTTAGAGATCTTGACTATTTTTGGGGATCTATTTCTGGAATCCTTAACCCTGAGCCCGAGGATCTTGTATCAGAGAATATCCATAACCTGGCCTTCAGGTATTTCCATAAGATTCTGGCCCATACCATTTTTGGAAAACCCCAGAATGTCACTACTGTTTCTAAGGATGAACTTTTTATAATGTTTTGTGCATCGCAAAACCGTCCGGTTAATGCGATCCCTTATCTGCTCCGTACCTTTGTGGATCTCATTAGTACTGATCATGCACCTATTCGGATGGGCGGTCTCGTTACTATGATTGCAAATGTTGTTGGACTTCGACGACCCTTTAGGCATCTGAACGCTTTTACTGGTGTTACTTGCATGACCATCGAGTTCTGTTTCAACACTGGTATGATTGGTGATCTTGGCCCGACTCAGTTTACCTTGTTGATTAATGGTCAAGTTATGCAGCTGTTTACCTTGCCTAACCCTGCTACAAGTGTGCATAATAAAGCCAATTGGCTTTATGGTCTTGATCAGCATCCTTCTCCGCCAAGCACTCCTGAGATTCCACAAGACTTTGAGGTTTTAGAGGATGTTGAGGAAGATCCCTCTGCTCAGCACCCTTCCACCGCTCCCTCTGTTGCCCCTGACACCGTTATGCATGAGATTCCTCCTGTTGATTATGCCACTGCCATCCACGCTCTCCAGGTGGAACATCAGACTTTGAGAGACGAGTTCACTAATCTGCGAGCTGACTTCTTTGGTTTTATGGATACAGTTTCTGCGCAATTTCAAGAAGTCCTCTCTTATCTTCATTCTCCCTCTGCCCCTAAGGCGGGACCATCTAGTGGCTAGAGTTCTTAAGTGGTTAATTTATCTTATTTAGTTTAGTTTCATTTCATTTTATTAGGTTTTGCAATGTTTCCTTTATATTATGTTTGTTCTCTCCAACTACTTGATTCTTCAAATTGTAAGCAACTTTGATTTCCATTCTAATGCAATCCATGTTATCTTTTATTACTATAATGTTGCACATTATACTATTATTACTGTTGCACTATTTTTCTTAAGTTGCTTTATTGTTGTTACTACGAATTTAACCACCCATCTTTCATCTCGACTCTCCTTCGTTCTTATCGCACTGAGGACACTGCTCCGTTTAAGTATAGGGGAGTCGGATCATTTCCTTGTTCATTTATATTTCCTTTGCTCTCTTTGTAGTATTTCCCTTTTATTTATTTTCTTGTATCGCAAATTTCAATTCAATAAAATACATGTTTATGTCAATTTTAATCTTATATGCAAAATTTAATGCTTATTCGAATTCTTCCTATTTCTTGAGCCATAACGAAAATTTTAAAACACATTTATAAACATATTCAACTAGTATTAAGGTTGCTTAATCTAAATAAGAATTCGAGTACAACTTAGCAAAATTGTTATCGTCCTAACACTTTAAAACCCCCAATATGTCAGATCGATTTAAGTACTTATTATACCAAAACCTTTAAAACTTAGTTTCTATAGCCCCGAGTAGTTTATTAAGCAGTCGGCACCGCCATAAAACACAAACTACGTGGAGAACCGATGAATATAAGTGTTTGATCAAATATTTTTAAGAAATTGCTTTTATCTGATGATGCACTTACTAAGTTAGATGATCCTTACCAGATCATTTAATCCAACAGTTGCGGATATTATAAATTTAATGCTAAATAATCCATTATAAATTGGTTCAGTGGTCCCTGGTGCTGAACTTGGTAGGGCGAATTACGATTCGATCCCCCGCAATTTTTAATTGGAAAAAGGAGTACCAAATGTTTAATTACCAGAACTCCTAGCTGGTTTACTAAGATCAAATTCACTAACCGGTTACTCCACTATGTGCGTGTACGGTAATGGGCTTAATGTGATTGCACTAGAATGAAAACGGGCGAAATAAAACATAGTATTAGGTTGAAGCTATAATGACATGACTTGAATTGGTCTGCTTAGGTGGGGTTGTCTAGTGTTCCTACGGTAACTTTGGTGTTTAAGGTCGACTTTAATTCTTTGACGAAAAATCAATTTGCAACCTGGTACAAAGTTATATATGTTCTTATATTTGTGTTTATCCTGTGCTTCAAAGATTTTCATTTTTACTTTTTGCTTGAGGACAAGCAATGGTTTAAGTATAGGGGAGTTTGATAACGCATTTTTATATAGTATATTTGATTTAATTTTCATAAATAATGTTAGTATTTTTATTCAATTATTTCATTTTATTTCCATATTACGCTGGTATTTTTATTGTTTCAGGTATTTTATTTTAATTAGACAAATTGAGCAAAGTGAAGAAATTAAGAGAAATATTTGATAAAATGAGCAAGAAATGAAGAAAAGGGGTGTGCAAAGCAAAACAATGGATCAAGGAGCCCAAGCAAGCAAAGGCCCAAACAAAGCCAAGCCCAAATGCAAGCAAACCCTAAATGCCACGTACAAGAGTGAGACCCACGTCTCAACTCTCTCCTACAAGTGAGGCGCCCGCCTCGGACTCCCTCCTACAAAGGAGGCGTCCGTCTCCAGCTCCACGTAGCCCTAGGAGTTGCGTGGGACGCCCGTCTCAACGTGGAGGAAAAAGTGGAGAGAAATCCGGGACGACCAAGGCAGTTGGAGCGAGAGATTTTAGGAGAAAGTGGTCGAATATTTAGGATTAAATGGTTACACCCTACCACTATAAAAGGGCACCTAGGAATCATATTTTCACACACCGATGCTCAGCTTTCTTTTCCCAGTTTTTAGATTTCTATTTCCAGAGTTATTTTCCATTGTTCTTAGAGCTAGTTTCTTTTCAAGCATTGTTATTTAAATTCCTGTTGAAGAACCGAGACGTTGTACGAGTTATTTCCAGCTTCAAGGATTCTTTCCAGCATTTATTTAATTCAGGTTTTTCTTTACATTGCTTTATTTATTTAATTAATTGTTGCATGAGATATATTTGTTTGCCATGAATTTATTAATGAATGTTAAAACCTTTAATTTATTCATGTTTGTTTTTATGAATATGTCTGGCTAAATTATTTAAATATCGGTATGTAATGAGTTAATTTGAAAGTATCCGGAATAAACTGGCTTGATTATATTTTATAAAATAAATACTTTTCTGATTTAGTTATCTAATTTATTTTGTTGAAAAGGTTTAGAAACCAACAGAGCGAAAGTTTGAGGTTAATAAACTGAAAAAGATTAGAAACCAATAGAGCGACAGTTTGAGGTTTAAAATCAGATAGTAGATACTAGGTATTGCTTTTAAAGACTGCGACAGCGTTTTAAAACCAATTAAACTTTATTTATTTTCAAAAAGTAATTTTAAAATCAATGGGATAGCGAAAGCATACATTAGAGTTTAAAATTATAATTTATTTCAATAGAGCGAAAGTTTGAGAATAGATTTTTAAATAAATACTTTTTGCTGAAAAAGAAATTATTATCTTTTTTTGAAAATAAGCCAGTGGGAAGCCGGATTCTTTAGAATTAATGAATACATACCGATATTCGCATTATTATTATTTTAATTAAAATTAAGTTTTATTACCCAAAAATCCCCCATTTATTTATTCGATAGCTATAGCTTTACATAGTAAGTTTGGATTACGTTAGTTCAATTTATAGTCCCTTAGGTTCGATATCTTTTAAAACTACGCGATAGGACTGTATACTTGCAGTCCCCCGATTATTATAGACGATAAAGTCGCGATCAAGTTTTTGGCGCCGTTGCCGGGGACTATTCAAGTTGATATCGTAATTTTATTACGAAGTATAGACTATAGCAACTATTTCTTTTCCCTCTGTGTATGCCAAATACTCGCTCTCAAGGCGCGCTTTTGCATATACCTATATACGATATCGAGCGTTACCTTAGATTAAGAAGACGAATTCAAGAGTATTTAGAACGCAACAATCTTCCTTCGACCAAACTTCCTGACGTTGAAGAACTCAAGAAGATGGCTGATCCAGAACCTCCTGCTCCTCGTCCTCTTAAGGATTACGCTGTTCCCTCTCAAGCGGAGCGTCATAATAGTATTGCTGCTCCTGCTATTGCTCGAAACGATTTTGAGCTAAAACCTTCGCTTCTTTCCGCCGTTCAGCAGAACCAGTTTTCTGGAGCTCCTACTGACGACCCGAATCTTCATCTGTCAGTGTTTGTGCAGTACGCAGACACTGTAAAAGCGAATGGTGTAAACCCCGAGGCGATACGATTGCGCCTATTTCCTTTTTCTCTCAGAGACAGAGCTCGCGCATGGCTCCAATCTCTTCCTTCCAACTCAATCACCACATGGGATGAGTTGAAGAAAGTCTTCTTGGCTAGATATTTTCCTCCAAGCAAAACTGCTATGCTCAGAGCAAATATCAATGGTTTCAGACAAAAAGACAATGAATCACTCTTTGAAGCTTGGGAACGTTATAAAGACATGCTTAGACTTTGCCCTCATCATGGTTTAGAAGAATGGCTGATCATTCACACGTTTTACAATGGTCTCTTGTACAATACGAGATTGACTATAGACGCTGCAGCTGGTGGCGCACTGATGAATAAACCATATGCTGAAGCAAAACAACTTATCGAAAGCATGGCTCAGAACCATTACCAATGGGGTACAGAGAGAGTTAGCGTAGAGAAATCTCAAACGAAAGGTGCCATGGCTGAAGTGAATAGTCTGGATCAAGTCAACGCTAAAGTGGAAGCTCTCACTAAAAAGCTCGAGAATCTTACCACTGCTCCCGCAGCTACTGTTGCTGCAATTGCTCAAACTTGCGACCTATGTGGTCTTCAATCACATCTTGCTCCAGAATGCCCACTTCTAACAGGAGTTCCAGTTGAACAAGCGAATTACGTACAGAATAATCCTTACAGCAACACATATAATCCTGGCTGGAAGAATCACCCTAATTTTTCCTACAAGAATAACAATGCGTTGTACGCACCTGGGCAAGCTCCTGCTACACCACCTGGTTATCCTAAAGCTATTCCAAATCACCCTAATAATGGTCCTAATACATCAAATGCTCCTAGGAAGTCTAATTTGGAAATCATGATAGAGCACTTCAGAGCTAACCAATCCCAAATTAATAAAGACACTAATGAGCATATCAAGCAATTATCCAACAAGCTTGATGCTTTAGCTACACATAATAAAATGTTAGAAACACAAATCTCTCAAGTAGCTCAACAACAAGCGGCTTCTGCTGCTCCTGCTGGTTCTTTTCCTGGACAGCCTCAACCTAATCCCAAAGGACATGCAAATGCTGTTATCTTAAGAAGCGGGACAGAGTATGATGGACCTGTAGATCCTAGAAACAATAGCCCAGCTATGCAACAAAACTCTGTCAAACAATCTGAAACCCAAGATAAACCAGAAAAGGAAAATCAGAAAGATAATAGTGAAGATACCACACAAAAGGACGAACCTTATGTACCCCCACCACCTTACAAACCTCGTATTCCATACCCTCAAAGGTTAGTTAAAACTAAGGATGTGGGACAATTCAAGAAATTCGTGGATCTTCTGAAGCAACTTAATGTTACAATTCCTTTTACCGAAGCTATAACTCAAATGCCCTCTTATGCCAAATTCCTTAAAGAGATTCTTTCCAATAAGAAAAAGCTAGAGGATAATGAAACTGTCATGCTTACTGCTGAATGTAGTGCAATTATTCAAGACACAATGCCTCCCAAACTCAAAGATCCGGGAAGTTTCTCTATTCCTTGTGTAATTGGCAAATTTGTCATAGATAAAGCCTTATGTGATCTTGGAGCCAGTATAAGTGTGATGCCGTTATCTATATGCAAGAAACTTGACATGGGAGAACTCAGACCAACCAAAATGTCCGTTCAACTAGCAGATAGGTCAATTAAATATCCTGCAAGAGTTCTTGAGAATGTTCCTGTACGCATTGGCCAATTCTATATACCTACTGATTTCATTATCATGGACATAAGGAAGGATGAAGTTACCCCAATCATTCTTGGAAGGCCTTTCCTAGCCACAGCCGGTGCAATTATAGATGTAAAAAGAGGAAAACTTACTTTTGAAGTAGGCGAAGAGAAAATCGAATTTATCCTCACTCAATTCTTGAAAGCACCTGCAATTGAAGATACTTGTTACTTCATGGATATCATCGATGAATGTAGAAAAGAAGCTGAGCTTGAAAATAAAGACAATCTCGATGAAAACCTGAGTAGTAATCTAAGTGAATGCTTAGCTATAGCACCTGATCCTACACAAAATTTAAGAAAACCATCTTTAGAACTCAAAACACTTCCTAAAAATCTAAGGTATGAATTCCTAGATTCCGAACTCGAACGACCAGTGATAGTCAACGCAGATCTTGGCGAAACCGAAACTGAAAAACTTTTACAAATTCTGAGAAAATATCCAACAGCTTTAGGATATAATATCACTGATCTTAAAGGAATAAGTCCCTCTATCTGTATGCATCGCATTATGCTAGAAGAAGATTGCAAAACTTCAAGAGAACACCAGAGGAGACTAAACCCGATTATGAGCGAGGTTGTGAAAAAGGAAGTTATGAAGTTGTTAGAAGCAGGAATCATATATCCTATATCTGATAGCAAATGGGTTAGCCCTGTGCATGTTGTACCTAAGAAAGGAGGTGTCACAGTAGTCGAAAATGAGAAAGGAGAAATAATAACTAAAAGAGTTGAATCTGGATGGAGAATGTGCATCGATTATCGAAAACTTAACAAAGCCACCAGAAAAGATCATTTCCCTTTACCATTTATTGATCAGATGTTGGAACGTTTAGCTAGACACTCTCATTTCTGTTTCTTGGACGGTTATTCAGGTTTCTTTCAGATACCTATTCATCCTGATGATCTAGAGAAAACAACTTTCACATGCCCATTTGGAACTTTTGCTTATAGAAGAATGCCATTTGGTTTATGCAATGCTCCTGCGACTTTTCAAAGATGTATGATGGCAATTTTTGCTGATTTTCTGGACAATATTATGGAAGTCTTCATGGACGATTTTTCCGTTTGTGGACAAAGCTTTGAAGAATGTTTAGAAAATTTAGAAAGGGTATTAGAACGTTGTGTGAAGGTTAATCTAGTGCTTAATTGGGAGAAATGCCATTTTATGGTACAAGAAGGAATTGTTTTAGGACACATTATATCAAAAAGAGGAATTGAAGTCGATTCTGCTAAAATCGAAGTTATTGAGAACCTTCAACCTCCAAAAACCGTTAGAGAAATCCGAAGCTTTTTGGGACACGCCGGTTTTTATCGACGTTTCATTAAAGATTTCTCTAAGATAACTAAACCCCTAACTGAGCTATTAATGAAAGACGCTGAGTTCATCTTCGACGAAAAATGTTTAGAAGCGTTTCAAACACTTAAGAAAGCATTAATTTCTGCGCCTATCATGCAAACTCCAGATTGGAATCAACCTTTTGAAATAATGTGTGACGCAAGTGACTATGCCGTAGGAGCTGTTTTAGGACAGCGAAAGGATAAAAGACTTCACGTCATATATTATGCAAGCAGAACTCTGGACGAAGCGCAGATGAATTATGCTACAACAGAGAAAGAATTCTTAGCAGTGATCTTCGCGTTAGACAAGTTCCGTTCCTACTTAGTAGGATCCAAAATTATCATATACACTGATCATGCTGCTATAAGATATCTCCTAACCAAAAAGGACGCTAAACCTAGACTCCTGAGATGGATATTACTGCTGCAAGAGTTTGATTTAGAAATCAAAGATAAGAAAGGAACTGAAAATGTGGTAGCAGATCATCTCTCTAGACTAGAAAATCTTAAACATGAACAAGTGCCGATTGATGATGAATTCCAGTACGATAAACTGATTGCCCACTTGGAAGACACAGAACCAGATAAACTCATGGAAACCACCTTAGCTATCTCCACTGTGCCTTGGTATGCTGATTTTGTAAACTACCTTGCTCCAGGCGTTCTACCACCTGAACTTACCTACCAACAGAAGAAGAAATTCTTCCATGATCTTAAACAATATTATTGGGATGAACCTTTACTTTTCAAGAGAGGTCCCGATGGAATTTTCCGCCGATGTGTGCCAGAAGAAGAGATCGAAAACATTATAACACACTGTCATTCTGCACCTTACGGAGGACATGCTAGTACGTCCAAAACATGTGCAAAGATCTTACAATCCGGTCTCTATTGGCCTAATCTATGGAAAGACGTACATGCCACCATCTTAAAATGCGACAGGTGCCAACGCACCGATAATATATCTAGACGTGACGAAATGCCACAGAAAGGCATTTTAGAAGTCGAAATCTTTGATGTGTGGGGGATAGACTTCATGGGACCCTTTCCATCTTCATCCGGTAACAAGTATATACTCGTGGCTGTAGATTATGTCTCAAAATGGATCGAAGCTATAGCTTCTCCAACAAACGACACCCGAGTGGTACTTAAGCTATTCAAGAACATAATCTTCCCTAGGTTCGGTGTACCCCGACTCGTTATAAGCGACGGTGGATCTCATTTCATTTCCAAAATCTTTGAAAAATTATTAGGAAAATATGGAGTTCGACACCGCATAGCTACACCTTACCATCCTCAAACTAGTGGACAAGTTGAAGTTTCAAATCGTAAGATAAAACAAATCCTTGAAAAAACTGTCGCTACGTCCAGAAAGGATTGGTCCTTTAAACTTCATGAAGCTTTATGGGCATATAGAACTGCCTATAAAACTCCCATCGGTACTACTCCTTTCAAGCTTATTTATGGTAAGTCATGCCATCTCCCAGTTGAGTTAGAACACAAGGCTTATTGGGCCGTTAAGAATCTGAACTTAAGTTATACTGCCGCTGGAGAGAAGCGTATCCTGGATATTAATGAACTGGAAGAACTTAGACAGGATGCGTACGAAAACGCTAGGATTTACAAAGAGCGCACAAAGAAATGGCATGATGAGCGTATATCTAGGAAGAATTTTAATATAGGTGACCGCGTATTACTTTTTAACTCACGATTAAAATTATTTCCTGGGAAATTACGATCTAGGTGGTCTGGACCTTTTGAAATTACTCGAGTTTATCCAAGTGGTGCAATAGAGATTAAGGGACCTTCGATTGAACCGTTTATAGTAAACAGGCAGCGTTTAAAACATTACCATCTTACCGAAATCGAGGGAAATTCTCAAACGATAAATCTAGACGAGCCACACGCTCGATTAGAAGCCTAGTCTTTAGTTTTATTTGTCGAGCTTACGACATAAAACAAAGCGCTTTGTGGGAGACAACCCACCGTTTTTATATTTTTCTCTTTTTATTTTATTTTATTTCTTTATTCAAAAACAAACAAAAAAATATCTATTTCTTTATCTATTTTCTTTTATTTCTTTTCTCTGTGTTATTTTCTTATTTTCTTTATCTCTCTTCTTATCGGCATTTGGCCAATGCTGATCTTCTTTTCTTTTCTTCTCCTCAGGATCCTTCTAGCTACTTATTTCTCTCTTTCCACTATGTCTCGTGTTGATGATATGCCAGTCAGTTTCAGAGGAAGAAATCAGCGCACCAAATATGGAGTTTTATCCGAGCGTGAGATGTTACCCACTACCTACTTTCATTATGGTGCTATGAATGCTCTTGGTATTCGTGACAGTGTGCTTTTTCTGTTGAATCAGATCGGGTGGGATAATTCACGCCTGATGACTTGCTATGCCACTTATCGAAACCTCACTTTGGAATTCCTCAGCTCTTTAGCTTATTTTCCTACTCATGGGATAGCTTTACGCCATGGACTTATTATTTTCAGACTCTTTGGCTTCACCTTCAAGTTTACCCATAAGGAATTAGTTGATCTTCTTGGTTTTCCTAGTGGTTTAGGAGTTTATACTGAAACTCAGGAGGAGTATCTTGGATTTAGAGATCTTGACTATTTTTGGGGATCTATTTCTGGAATCCTTAACCCTGAGCCCGAGGATCTTGTATCAGAGAATATCCATAACCTGGCCTTCAGGTATTTCCATAAGATTCTGGCCCATACCATTTTTGGAAAACCCCAGAATGTCACTACTGTTTCTAAGGATGAACTTTTTATAATGTTTTGTGCATCGCAGAACCGTCCGGTTAATGCGATCCCTTATCTGCTCCGTACCTTTGTGGATCTCATTAGTACTGATCATGCACCTATTCGGATGGGCGGTCTCGTTACTATGATTGCAAATGTTGTTGGACTTCGACGACCCTTTAGGCATCTGAACGCTTTTACTGGTGTTACTTGCATGACCATCGAGTTCTGTTTCAACACTGGTATGATTGGTGATCTTGGCCCGACTCAGTTTACCTTGTTGATTAATGGTCAAGTTATGCAGCTGTTTACCTTGCCTAACCCTGCTACAAGTGTGCATAATAAAGCCAATTGGCTTTATGGTCTTGATCAGCATCCTTCTCCGCCAAGCACTCCTGAGATTCCACAAGACTTTGAGGTTTTAGAGGATGTTGAGGAAGATCCCTCTGCTCAGCACCCTTCCACCGCTCCCTCTGTTGCCCCTGACACCGTTATGCATGAGATTCCTCCTGTTGATTATGCCACTGCCATCCACGCTCTCCAGGTGGAACATCAGACTTTGAGAGACGAGTTCACTAATCTGCGAGCTGACTTCTTTGGTTTTATGGATACAGTTTCTGCGCAATTTCAAGAAGTCCTCTCTTATCTTCATTCTCCCTCTGCCCCTAAGGCGGGACCATCTAGTGGCTAGAGTTCTTAAGTGGTTAATTTATCTTATTTAGTTTAGTTTCATTTCATTTTATTAGGTTTTGCAATGTTTCCTTTATATTATGTTTGTTCTCTCCAACTACTTGATTCTTCAAATTGTAAGCAACTTTGATTTCCATTCTAATGCAATCCATGTTATCTTTTATTACTATAATGTTGCACATTATACTATTATTACTGTTGCACTATTTTTCTTAAGTTGCTTTATTGTTGTTACTACGAATTTAACCACCCATCTTTCATCTCGACTCTCCTTCGTTCTTATCGCACTGAGGACACTGCTCCGTTTAAGTATAGGGGAGTCGGATCATTTCCTTGTTCATTTATATTTCCTTTGCTCTCTTTGTAGTATTTCCCTTTTATTTATTTTCTTGTATCGCAAATTTCAATTCAATAAAATACATGTTTATGTCAATTTTAATCTTATATGCAAAATTTAATGCTTATTCGAATTCTTCCTATTTCTTGAGCCATAACGAAAATTTTAAAACACATTTATAAACATATTCAACTAGTATTAAGGTTGCTTAATCTAAATAAGAATTCGAGTACAACTTAGCAAAATTGTTATCGTCCTAACACTTTAAAACCCCCAATATGTCAGATCGATTTAAGTACTTATTATACCAAAACCTTTAAAACTTAGTTTCTATAGCCCCGAGTAGTTTATTAAGCAGTCGGCACCGCCATAAAACACAAACTACGTGGAGAACCGATGAATATAAGTGTTTGATCAAATATTTTTAAGAAATTGCTTTTATCTGATGATGCACTTACTAAGTTAGATGATCCTTACCAGATCATTTAATCCAACAGTTGCGGATATTATAAATTTAATGCTAAATAATCCATTATAAATTGGTTCAGTGGTCCCTGGTGCTGAACTTGGTAGGGCGAATTATGATTCGATCCCCCGCAATTTTTAATTGGAAAAAGGAGTACCAAATGTTTAATAACCAGAACTCCTAGCTGGTTTACTAAGATCAAATTCACTAACCGGTTACTCCACTATGTGCGTGTACGGTAATGGGCTTAATGTGATTGCACTAGAATGAAAACGGGCGAAATAAAACATAGTATTAGGTTGAAGCTATAATGACATGACTTGAATTGGTCTGCTTAGGTGGGGTTGTCTAGTGTTCCTACGGTAACTTTGGTGTTTAAGGTCGACTTTAATTCTTTGACGAAAAATCAATTTGCAACCTGGTACAAAGTTATATATGTTCTTATATTTGTGTTTATCCTGTGCTTCAAAGATTTTCATTTTTACTTTTTGCTTGAGGACAAGCAATGGTTTAAGTATAGGGGAGTTTGATAACGCATTTTTATATAGTATATTTGATTTAATTTTCATAAATAATGTTAGTATTTTTATTCAATTATTTCATTTTATTTCCATATTACGCTGGTATTTTTATTGTTTCAGGTATTTTATTTTAATTAGACAAATTGAGCAAAGTGAAGAAATTAAGAGAAATATTTGATAAAATGAGCAAGAAATGAAGAAAAGGGGTGTGCAAAGCAAAACAATGGATCAAGGAGCCCAAGCAAGCAAAGGCCCAAACAAAGCCAAGCCCAAATGCAAGCAAACCCTAAATGCCACGTACAAGAGTGAGACCCACGTCTCAACTCTCTCCTACAAGTGAGGCGCCCGCCTCGGACTCCCTCCTACAAAGGAGGCGTCCGTCTCCAGCTCCACGTAGCCCTAGGAGTTGCGTGGGACGCCCGTCTCAACGTGGAGGAAAAAGTGGAGAGAAATCCGGGACGACCAAGGCAGTTGGAGCGAGAGATTTTAGGAGAAAGTGGTCGAATATTTAGGATTAAATGGTTACACCCTACCACTATAAAAGGGCACCTAGGAATCATATTTTCACACACCGATGCTCAGCTTTCTTTTCCCAGTTTTTAGATTTCTATTTCCAGAGTTATTTTCCATTGTTCTTAGAGCTAGTTTCTTTTCAAGCATTGTTATTTAAATTCCTGTTGAAGAACCGAGACGTTGTACGAGTTATTTCCAGCTTCAAGGATTCTTTCCAGCATTTATTTAATTCAGGTTTTTCTTTACATTGCTTTATTTATTTAATTAATTGTTGCATGAGATATATTTGTTTGCCATGAATTTATTAATGAATGTTAAAACCTTTAATTTATTCATGTTTGTTTTTATGAATATGTCTGGCTAAATTATTTAAATATCGGTATGTAATGAGTTAATTTGAAAGTATCCGGAATAAACTGGCTTGATTATATTTTATAAAATAAATACTTTTCTGATTTAGTTATCTAATTTATTTTGTTGAAAAGGTTTAGAAACCAACAGAGCGAAAGTTTGAGGTTAATAAACTGAAAAAGATTAGAAACCAATAGAGCGACAGTTTGAGGTTTAAAATCAGATAGTAGATACTAGGTATTGCTTTTAAAGACTGCGACAGCGTTTTAAAACCAATTAAACTTTATTTATTTTCAAAAAGTAATTTTAAAATCAATGGGATAGCGAAAGCATACATTAGAGTTTAAAATTATAATTTATTTCAATAGAAGCGAAAGTTTGAGAATAGATTTTTAAATAAATACTTTTTGCTGAAAAAGAAATTATTATCTTTTTTTGAAAATAAGCCAGTGGGAAGCCGGATTCTTTAGAATTAATGAATACATACCGATATTCGCATTATTATTATTTTAATTAAAATTAAGTTTTATTACCCAAAAATCCCCCATTTATTTATTCGATAGCTATAGCTTTACATAGTAAGTTTGGATTACGTTAGTTCAATTTATAGTCCCTTAGGTTCGATATCTTTTAAAACTACGCGATAGGACTGTATACTTGCAGTCCCCCGATTATTATAGACGATAAAGTCGCGATCATTTACATACTCTTGCATACATCCATTTGAACACGACAACATCTAAGCAATTCCAAAGATCAAATTCACTAGCTTTGAGGGGTAGATGTCATGTGGTTCCTTGTTCACCAGAGAAAGAGATGATTTGATCGAACATATTGTGAACACGTGCTTTCATTTAAATAGGACAAACCATAAGAGTTAAAGATTGGAGCCATTATCCAATGTCACTAGAATGATGGTTTTGACGTTGATGATAACAAAAAAGTAGTAAAATTTAGTTTTTGTCGCTTGTGGATTTTGGTTTGACATTGACGAAGTGTCACCAACATTTTAGGGGGAAATGATCTTAGCCATGGAGATGGTTATTATGCGCAAGAGTAAGTTGGAAGTCTTCCATTGTTTAAAAAAGTGGAGGTTGAACGTTCTAAAGTGGGATGACTCATACACCTACCATCTTAAGGTTTTTGATGAATATGTGATGTATCTCACATTTGTGTGTTGCTCTTGATCCAGCGTGGATACTTCTCATAATAACCTAATAATAGTAGAGAAGGAGGACGCGACCGTAAAGATTAAAGATTAAGGATCGAGGAAGTTGATACCACCATATATGAATATAATTCTCTAATTCTCATTGATATGTTTTGCGAATAATATACAACTATTACCAAAGTCTATTTAAAAAAACTAATAATGCATATAATCACATCAAATCATTATACACTAAGTATAAATAAATTCTATTATTTGAAGGAACCACCCTCTTTTAATATTGGATCGAACTTGAAGATACCAGCAGATTTTCTGACTCACTTCTCATTCGCATGAACAACTCTAACTCACAACAACAAAAAAATCATCGAAATTTAAATATTATTTTTTATTTGACAAGTTTTAAATGTTGACTGCCTGCTCTTGTGATTTCGCATATTCCATATTCAAATTTTAGTTAGGGAAATTTAAGCATAATGATAAAATAGAACTTAAGATAAATTTTTGTTTTTTATGTAAGGCAAGTTCCATGCTAGCGGGCAAGTTAGGCAAACCACAAAGATTTTTCTTGAAAATGCAAAATCTGTTTGTATATGAAAATAAATTACTTGTGACTATTATTATAATTCTAATTCAATTAGTTTTTCTATAATCCGTCATCAAAGTAAAAGTTGTAGAAAGAAAAAAAAAACTCAACTACAAAGTGGTGTTTGGAAACATTGTTTTTCAAAGATATTGAAAGAGTTTTCATACAATGAGCCAAAACCCAAACACCTAACAAAGAAGTGGGAAACCATAAGCAGCCAGCCACGTTAGTTAACTAATTTCAACACTGACATCACTTTTCAATTCATGACGTTTATGTTACCTTGTCATTTTTCTCTATAAATATTCCCAACAATCTTTGGTTTTTCCAAATCAAACAAACAACAATGGAAAGTAGTGCTAGTGACACATGTTCTGTTCCATTTTCTCATAACTCACCTCCACAAGCTGTTGTTGTTATGAGCCCTTGTGCTGCTTGTAAGATTTTGAGGAGAAGATGTTCGGCTGATAAATGTGTCTTGGCTCCTTATTTTCCTCCTACCGATCCGGCTAAGTTTACCATTGCTCATAGAGTCTTTGGTGCTAGCAACATCATCAAATTCTTACAGGTACAAAACTTGTTCGATCAATAATATGTTTACATTGGTACGTACAAACTAATGTTGTCGTCGGTGGTTGGTTGAACTCTGGACCAACAGTTTACGTTCATTTTAGTCAAACTAACTAATATCTAAACAATTTTTGTTGAAAAATTAGGAACTACCTGAGGCGCAGAGAGCCGATGCAGTTACGAGCATGGTTTATGAGGCGAGTGCGAGAGTTAGAGATCCTGTTTATGGTTGTGCTGGAGCAATTTGTCAACTTCAGAAGCAAGTGAATGAACTTCAAGCACAATTGGCGAAATCACAAGCTGAGGTTGTAAACATGCAACTCCAACAAGCTAATCTTGTGGCTTTATTTTGCATGTCACAAAGTGAACAAGAGTCACCACAGCAATCTATGGATGAGTTCATTCAAACTCCTCTACAGAGTAGTGGATATCAAATTGGTTTGAATTTTCTTGAGGAGAATAATAGTCTGAATTCATTGTGGGAGCCACTTTGGACATGAAGGACTTCACACCATATTCAATGTAGTAGCGTTACAAATAGAAATTTAATCAGGGTTTCATAAATGGATAAGTCAAAAACATCGATAATTATTTGATTCAGATTCAACTCTTCAAATCTCAATATACATTGAAATTTGAATTGTCGGATCTTGATCAAACGACTATCGATCTGGTTGACTGGTGCATTGATACACAATTTAAATCCGTTATATCTCCTAAGGAGAAATGGATGAAATCAAGCAGTTATTATAACTAATAAAAGTAAGCAAGCATAGCTAGAATTAATTTCCTTGAAGGTTAATTTTCTGCATGAGGAAAACCTGGATGTAGTACTAAACAAAATGTTGAATTGGTCACATTAATTAGAGATGAAAAAAATATGAAATTGATCTTTTAATTTTTTTTTTCTCTTTATCATTTAAATATGAAATTAAAGTCAAATTTCATCTTTTTGTGTTTAACTTTTTGCAGCAAATTCAACTTTTTATAGTTATGAAGAATGAATTTAATATAATTCAGCTTTCATTTTCTCCTTGAAATTATTTTCTTTCACTTCTTTTCAACCAAACATAGTCTAAAATCATTATAAAGAAGTGGAATTTGTGAATGTACAATTTTCTTGTCAAACTAATAGCTTTTGACCCTTATCATGACTTTGGATTCGTTATAGAGTTACATAAGCCAAATTTTAGGGTCAATGAATAGGGAACACTAGGCAATGTTGGCCAATATGGATAAGGAAGACAGAACAACTACCAAGTAGACTAGCTAAGTTTTTTGGATGATAATATTTGCAGTTTAATGATGAGCAAAAGGCAAATGGTGTTATTTTAATAGATTAAGCTCATAGCTAATGAGGGTTAAAATTTCTTCTGATTGACTTTGTATACTCTCCCTGTTTGTCTTTTAGGAGAATTTATCAAATATGATTTATGCTTAAATCTGTTGGTCAATCTTGTTAGTGTAAATAAGAGACTCGCTTGTTAATGAGAATAAAAAGTTGAGTTTCCATCTTAAATGATATCAAAGGCTGATTTCAAATCCTATGAGTGGACACAGTTCAATTCGGTTTGGATTTGGGCTCAAACCTCCTAACCATACCAACCCACAGATGGGATAAGGGGCCCAAATCTTGATTGAATTTCTTCTTGATATTTTTGAGTTTGATTTAAACCGGTTCAATTTGTTTTATCGGTTAATTTTGAGTTTAGATAAAAGTGGGTTGGTTTGAATTTTCACAATATTTCATGAAAATTTTACCCTATACTCCTACACTTATTCCGATACCCCTATAATTTTTTTAATATTCCAATTTTATCCTTTTACTTTTTTTTATTTTTATATGGAATTTTTTTTTCACTATTTTTTGAAAGCGTACGGAATATCCAAGGAAATAGAAATTTAACAAACCGGATAACTCAAAATGGATACATCCGATACGTATTTTTTTAGGAACCGGATAACATGTCATAGCTAAATCCGGAAAATGTCACTCGGATCACGCAAATAATAAGCACAAGAGTAAAATACAGAAAGATATAAGGGGGCCTAGAACAGAAATGCAACATTTGTTTAAGCTGGAAGAGGAATCAGATTATGTATACTGGAGCAGGAAAAAAGACGATTCAGAAGTTGTGAGGGATATTTTCTGGGCTCATCTAGAATCACATATTTTTTACGAAATACGCAGCAACAACCCGAATAACCCAAGCAGTGGGTTATCGGGGTGAAAGGAAGCAAACCGGATAACCCTGGGATGGGACTTTCGGAGTGTAAAACTCAAACCGGATAACCCTGGGATGAGACTTCCGGAGTGTAAAACCCAAACCGGATAACCCACACACGTGACTTCCGGTGTGTGTTAAAATTTTCAAAAACACACCGGATAACCCACTTACCATGTTATCCGGTTTGTAAAAAAATTATCTTTCTCTCTCCTTTTTCAGAAGTTAAAATGGTAAAAGTAAAAAAAAAAGAAAGAAAAAGTAATTAGTATTTATTCAAGGGCAATTTCGTCCAGATGTCAAAATTGTAGGGGTATGGGAATAAATGTAGGGGTACGTGGTAAAATTTTCATATTTCATCTTAAATTTTAGGGATGGACAGTTGGTCATCCCGAACGATTTTTCGGTCCTAAATATCCAATTTGTCCCAACCCACAGATTCTAAATGGAGACCCAATTTTGATTGTTTTGATCGCGGTTTTGTTTGGTTAGAATTTTTCCGATTTTGACAGTTGTTCTGTTCAAATATTACGGTTTTGAAATCAATAACTAGCAGTGAAAAAATCAAAAAGCAAATCCATAAACTTAGAATATGATAAAAATTAACTCAAATATATGGTGATGCAGAGCCAGCCCTATGCAGAGCAGCAGACTCTACAGCACATGGTCTCATATTTTAAAGGGTTTAAAATATAAAAAAAAGATTAATTTTTTTACATTAATATTAATAAAAATTAAAATTGTTATAAAAAAATTCAATAAATAAAAAAATACTATAATAAAAATCTAATACATTATAAAAATGAGATTCATCAAAATCAAAATAAGTCTAATTAAATATATTTTTTAAAATATATAATTATATTTTTTATGTCATTTTTAATTTATTATAATTGTATTTTTTTAAATTGATGTCCATTTTTAAAATTAGAACGGAGCATCCGATTTGATTGGTCGGCTATGTGTTGATGAAGCAGCAACTTTGACAAAACTTGAAGTTCTTGAAATCATGCAGATTTAACTATCTATCATCTTGTTTCAAAATTTTAAAAGATAAATGAAGATGCAATTCAAAGAAAACAAAACAAATGAGAAGGAAAGTGAAATATATGGGTTAATTAGTGGAATACCCGTATGTAGGGGTGACAAAACAGGCCGTCCGCCTCACCCCAGTCCACCCCGCCTTAAACCTGTTAAAAAGAGTGGGGTGGACAAGTCTGCCAAGTAGAAATGGACTTAAAAATCAAACTTGCTCCGGCAAGAAGGCGGGTTGGCGGGAGGCAAACTTGCCCTCATACTTTTTTATTTTTTTTAATATATTAAAAAGTTTTTTTTATTACATTTCAATAAGATTTTTTCACTTATTTTTTAACATTTTTTTATAAAGCATATTTTTAACAAAACTTACTTAAAAAAATATTACATATATTCATAAATAAATGTATAAAATAAAATCAAGAATTAGATCTACTAGAATTAATTAAAAAATGATGGACTTAAGCTGAGACAAGTTGAACGAATAGGCATGACGGTCTTTGGCGGCCGGTGCGTTTTTGCTGGGAGGACTTTGACGGGTGGCGGTCTTTAGCAGGGTGGGCTTAGGTGGGCGGAGGGTCCAAAATCTTAACTCAACCTGCCACTTTTTGGCGGGTGGACGGGTCATGGTCCATTTTGCCACCCCTACCCGTATGTTTGCACGGATACCGGTCGAGCACGCACATTTGTTCTCAAAATATAATAAAAATGCAAAAAAAAACAATAATAAATCTGTGCATATAATTCTTCCAATATATAAAAATATTTGAACGAATAATATATATATATATATATATATATATATATATTTTATATAAATATATTTTTTTGTTTTGGAATTGTTGTAAAAAATATTTAAACCAATAGTAAAGTTGTTCTATTAATATTTAATGTTTTGATCAATAATTTCATGTTCCCGTTAATATTCAATAATTTGATCAGTAATTTCATGTTCCCGTTAATATTCAATATTTTGATCAATAACTTAATATTTCCGTTAATATTCAATATTTTTATCAGTAACTTCATGTTCCTGTTAATATTCAATATTTTGATCAGTAACTTCATGTTCGCGTTAATATTCAATATTTTGATTAGTAACTTCATGTTCCCGTTAATATTCAATATTTTGATCAAGAACTTCATGTTCCCGTTAATATTCAATATTTTGATCAACAACTTTAATCTTCTTTATATAGCCTTTAGATGAAAAGAGTCGTTGTAACGATAGAGAAGTCTTTTCACCTTCCAACAGTTGATTCCCAATGAATATATTCAAGAGAGGTTTAGAACAATACGATACATCAATTTCCTATACCTATTGGTTGCAATAATGGTGTACGTTAGTGGGATAACAACTACTATGAATAGTATTGTTATTGTATTCTTTTCTTCTTGACTAAGTTTCTTGATCTTTATCTTCTGATGATGTACTTCTGATTCTGAAGTAATAAGCTTGGAAGAGATCAATCACTTTGTCTTTGTTCTTTTGATGATTGACTGGTGAGTACTTAAAAACCTACTTTGTTGTTGTAGCGAAGGAACACCAGAGTGTCAGAACCAAATCTTGTATTCAAAATTATGAGCAACAACCTATCTGAAACACAAAGTTTTTCTTCTGACCTAGAACTACTCTTTGAGGGCATATTTCTTTTCTCATCTGAGAGATGAATATTTTGTTGAAAAGATGTTTTTCTTCAATTACTTTCAAAAGTGGATTCTTGTTTTCAGAATGATCGACAATATCATATCTGAATAAAACAATTCTTGATAGTTCATGAAAGTTTTTCTGATGAAAATATCAAAATCTTTTATGATGATAGACATAGAAATCAGATATTACGACATCGACCTATCTAATTCTCAAGTCTTTCAACTCTTGAGCTTTGATTTTTTCCTTCTTGCTGGATTGTTTCTGATTTGAGGAGTGATAATGATCTAGAAGATTCTTCTTTGTTGTAGAGTCATGGTATTTCAGATATTTAAACATTATCTTCAGATATACAAGCAATAGCTTTACTGATGAACAACTTCTTCGAGTGAAAGATATTATGATCTATTACACATTGATCTTGTTTTGATACTTTGATTATCTGCTTTTCTAAGTTGCATATCTGATGTCTGATTTCTGAAGCAACAACTTACATCAGTAGTTGAATACCTTCATTTTGATCTCTTGATCTTTGTATTGATTCGCTTTTGATAATCATTCAACATTCCTTAGAACTGTTAATGTTTCAGTAGAAGTTGTCACAATATTTCTTCTGTTGAGAGCAGTGGTCTTTCTGATGATATTTATCTTCTAACAAATATTACTTCTATTGAGTAGATTAGCTTGAGAATATATCATCCTTTGATCTTGTCTTCTGATGGACTTTTGAGATGTTGATTAGATGTGAGACCACAAGATCTATCTTTATTTCTTCTGATAGAATACTTTTGATGTTGAACAAAATTATGTATTCCATGAATTCTTCGAGTCTTCAAAATCTTGACTTTGTCTTTAGAGTCCAAGCAGAAACTCTTCTAATGAACGAATCTTGACTTATGGTCTTTTGCGTTGGAAGCTTGTTTCTTGTATACTCTTGATTTCTAATCTTGTAGCAACAACTTATCATAAACTCTTTCTTCTTAGAAACTCATTGAGATTCTTTTCTTGTAAAAAATTCAACATTCCATAGAACTATTGATGTTTCATTAGAAATAGAACTCAATGGTTGTTCTTCTAAGTGCTAATGTGATTCTGATGATATCTTGATTAAGATTATCTAGAATTTTAATCATGTATCTGCACACACAATGAAACCATTATAACTAAAATTGTTCTTTATAAAATATATGCTTGTTATCATCAAAACTCAGAGATTTAAACATAGATCCAAATCTTGTTCTTACATAATCCACTTCCTAGGCTATGAAATGAGTTTACAAGCAAGGAGCACAAACGTTTGGTGATATTAGGCATATGTTGGATGCATTGACACCAACTAATGTTATTTGGAGGCCTTTTGAGGATCATAGACAACACCGTCCATTTGATGATATATACATGTAAAGGTACAATTGTATTATATTTACCTGATAGATGTATGTGTTAGTTTAAATATAGGCAGTATTTACTACGTCCACCTCCTGATTGAGACACACTTGGTATGGATCTCGAGTGGGCTGGAAATGTTTATAGTGTGTTGGATGTGATCCTGAAGCAACTCGTTTTTCAAAAATGATTTAAATAATTAAAAAAAAAACAATGAAATCGCCACCTAATTTTATTTGTTCTAAAAAGAACGGGAAAATATAGATAAAACCCACAAAAATAGGATAAGGTGGTCTACATGACCAAAAGATGGATTCGGGAGTCGGTTACGCAAGGGGAAGGTATTAGCACCCCTTACGTCAATCGTACTCGATGGGACCCATTTAGCTCGCGCGTGTTTGTGTGTGTATTCGCTAATTTCTAAATTATAAATAAGAAAGGAGGAAGCGGGATTTGTTTGTTATTGTTTTGAGTTTGACACGGTTTTGAAACCGCGTGCCTACGCATTCCCTCGTGCAATGGGAAAGTCAAAACAAAGTAGTTCCTCTTGAAAATGTTTGAATTGGTTGTGTTGATTTTAGAATAAATATTTTTGATGATCGCATATGAGCGGGGAAAAAAAAGAATTTGAATGGGTTGAATTGATTTTAATTTGTGGATGACAAGTAACAAAACGTTAGGCTATCATCTAACGATTCGAATACTCGAAATTGGTGAGTGAGCTCGACCAATCATCTCTCATCCAAAATCTTTATTATGAAAAGGGTGAGGTGAAACAAAGTTCACGTTTATTAAGTGTATGGAATAAAAGTATTTAAGTCATTAGGCTATCATCTAATGGCCCAAATACTTTAAATTTAATTAAATCGTCGGGCTATCATCCAACAATTTAATTAAACGCCATAACACTATATTTTTTGTTTTAGAACATGGATAGAAGCTTTTAGTTTTGTGAGATATTGGGTCGAACTCTATTGTGTTGAAGGATGCTAGAATTGTTAGCATCGAATTGGGCCTGTTTGTTATGTCCAATTGATTAAGTTAGCTTGTACCATAAGTTAGCTTGTAATGGGTATTTGTGATAAAAGCTCATTAGTTTAGTATGTTAGGTTTATTATAAATAGCATACTAGTCTCTCATCATTATATACTGCAAATCCTAATTTAGGGTGAGAGGGTTATTTGTTATTCTTGTATACTTGTAATCTTGTTTTAAGACAAAGGAAAGAATAGTAGTTAATAACCAATCCTTGTGTTCATCGTGTTCTTCATTCTTTTTCCCTACCTTGAGCAACAAGCTTATATATATTTGTTTTAAGGCATCCGATTCACAACAAATTGGTGCGGTGAGCGTGGAGAAGATGCCTTCAACAAAGTATGAGATTGAAAAGTTCACCGGGGTGAATGATTTCGGTCTGTGGCGCTTGAAGATGAAAGCCCTACTGGTTCAACAGGGTTGTTTGGAAGCGTTGAAGGGAGAATCAGCCATGAACGAAGCGTTAACGGCAGCCGAGAAGACGACAATGATAGAGAAGGCCCACAACTCAATTTTGTTGAGCCTTGGTGATAAGGTTCTTCGACAGGTATCAAAGGAGACGACGGCGGTAGGGTTATGGGTGAAACTTGAAAGTTTGTACATGACTAAATCATTGGTGAATCGACTCTACCTGAAGCAAGCTTTGTATTCATTCAAGATGATTGAAGACAAAGTGTTGGCTGAGCATTTGGATATGTTCAACTAGCTGATTCTTGATCTTGAAAATATTGATGTGAAGATCGATGATGAAGATCAAGCGTTGTTGCTGTTGTGCGCGTTGCCCAGATCACATGCCCACTTCAAAGAAACTCTCTTGTATGGAAGGGAGTCCCTGACCTTTGAAGAGGTTCAATCAGCCTTGTATTCGAAGGACTTGAATGAACGAAAGGAGCATAAACCTTCGACGGTTGGTGAAGGTTTGGCCGTTAAAGGAAAATTCTTGCGAAAGGATAATAAGTTCGACAAGAAGAAAGGTAAAAGTCAGCAGAAGTTTTACAGTGGTGAAGCATCTGGTATTCGATGCTATCATTGTAAGAAGGAGGGTCACATAAGAAAAGTGTGCCCTGAACGCCTGAAAGATCATGGAGGAAAGGATAATGGCAATGCAGCTATTGTTCAAGATGATTTCGACTCATCTGATGTTCTTGTGGTTTCGAGCAGCAACTCGTCGAAGGAATGGATTATGGATTCTGGGTGCACTTGGCACATGACTCCAAACAAAGACTTGTTCGAGGAATTATGTGATCAAGATGGTGGATCTGTAATGCTGGGAAACAAAAAAGCTTGCAAGTTTGCAGGTGTGGGATCTGTGAGATTCAAACTCCATGATAAGTCAATAAGGTTATTGACTGAAGTCAGGTATGTACCTGATTTGAAGATAAATTTAATTTCTCTTGGTGAATTCGACAAGAAAGGATATGTTTTTCAAGGAGAGAAAAGTATCCTAAGAGTCATGAAGGGATTGAAGGAAGTCTTGAGAGGCGTGAAGAAACAAGGCTTGTATACCCTTGTGGCTGAAGTTGTAAGTGGTTCGACAAATGTTGCATCCACGAAACCTTTGTCGAAGACAGAAATCTGGCACATGAGATTAGGCCATGTCAGTGAAAGGGGTTTGGTCGAATTGGGGAAACAAAATTTGCTTGGTGGAGACAAAGTCGAAAAGCTGAAGTTTTGTGAACCACTGTACTTGGAAAATCTTGCAGAGTGAAGTTCAACAAAGGCAAACAAAGAACACATGGATCCCTTGATTACATCCATGCTGATCTTTGGGGGCCTGCAAGGTGTCCATCACATTCAGGAGCAAGGTATTTTCTATCCATAGTAGATGACTACTCCAGAAAGTTATGGATATTCATTCAGAAGACTAAGGATGAAACTTTTGAGAATTTCAAAGGTTGGAAGACTCTGGTCGAAAACAAAACTGGCGAAAGGTCAAGAGGTTGAGAACAGACAATGGTCTTGAATTTTGCAATGAGGCATTCGACAGCTTTTGTGCTGCCTCTGGTATTGCAAGGCACAGAACTACTGCAGGCACTCCACAACAAAATGGTTTGGCTGAAAGGTTTAATCGAACCATCTTGGAGAGAGTTAGATGCATGTTGACTAGTGCTGGCTTAAAGAAGGTGTTTTGGGCTGAGGCTGTTTCGACAGCAACATATCTGATAAACAGATGTCCTTCGACTGCGTTAGATATGAAGACACCTGAAGAAGTTTGGTCGGGACATCCACCAAATCTCGACAAACTGAGAGTATTTGGCTGCGTAGCCTATGCTCACATTAGGCAAGACAAGGTCGAACCTAGAGCTCTTAAATGCATGTTCATGGGATATCCTGAAGGAGTCAAAGCTTATAGGCTATGGTGCCTAGAGTCAGGTCACAGAAGAATTATCACCAGTCGAGATGTTGTTTTCAATGAAGCTGAAATGGCTTTCAAGAAAACGGATGATGTTGGTCGAAGTGCAGAAGTATCTGACGAAGAGCTGGAACAGGTAGAGATTCCTGTTGAGGTGGAGCATGTTGATGCTGAATTGCATATCCCAGATAAAGTCGAAGAAGCAGATGATGCTGATGAAGTTGAGGAAACTGTTGATGACTATCTATTGGCAAGAGATGGGACACGAAGAGTCATCAAACCACCTCAAAGGTTTGGGTATGCAGATCTTATAGCTTATGCCTTAATCTCTGCAAGTGAGGTTCTGGACGAAGAACCAAGAGACCATAAGGAAGTTATGAGGAGTCGAAATAAGACTGAATGGCTGAAGGCCATGGATGGTGAGATGAAGTCTCTTCATGATAACAACACTTGGGAATTGATCAAGAAACCTGCTGGAGCCAGGTTAGTCAGCTGTAAATGGATTTTCAAAGTTAAGGAAGGAATCGAAGGAGTGGCATCGAAAAGATACAAGGCAAGGTTGGTTGCAAGGGGTTTCACTCAGAAAGAAGGTATAGATTTCAATGATGTGTTTTCTCCTGTTCTGAAGCATAGGTCCATTCGAATGTTGCTTGCCATGGTGGCACAGTTCAATCTTGAACTGGAACAGATGGATGTGAAGACTTCGTTCTTGTATGGTGATCTAGATGAAGCAATCCTGATGAGGCAACCTGAAGGGTATGTCGAAAAGGGAAAGGAAGATTATGTGTGCAAGTTGAATAGATCTTTATATGGGCTGAAACAATATCCTCGACAGTGGAATAGGAGATTCGACAAATTCATGACACGCATAAGTTTCGTTAGAAGTCAGTTCGACCACTGTGTTTACTTCAGATTTCGTCCTGGTAATTCATTTGTTATTTTGTTACTTTATGTTGATGATATTCTCATAGCAAGTAACAATGTCGAAGAGGTAATGAGGGTGAAGGCAAAACTCAATAAGGAGTTCGAAATGAAGGATCTAGGAGCAGCTTCCAGGATTCTTGGAATTGACATTCGAAGAGATAGAAAGCAGTCAAAATTATGCTTATCTCAAGAGGCATATTTACGAAGGATTCTCGAAAAGTTTGGTATGTCGAATTCGAAGCCTGTTGTGACTCCAACAAACCCTCAATTCAAGTTGAGTATTGATCAATCTACCAGTACTGAGGTCGAAAGAACTTATATGAATAGAATCCCATATGCTAATGTAGTAGGTTCTTTGATGTATGTTATGGTTTGTACTAGACCCGACATAGCATATGCAGTAAGTCTTGTAAGCAGGTACATGGCGAATCCTGGAAAGGCTCATTGGCAAGCATTGAAGTGGATTCTAAGGTACATAAATGGGTCTCTGAACAGAGTCTTAATTTATGGTGGAGCCTTTGGTGAAGATAGTAAAGCAGCAATCGAAGGATATGTCGACTCTGATTATGCAGGTTGTATGGATTCCAGAAAATCTATTTCTGGATATGTTTTCACTATGTTTGGTACAGCTATTAGTTGGAAAGCAACACTTCAGAAGGTTGTTGCATTATCAACCACTGAAGCGGAATATATTTCTTTAACTGAAGCTGTGAAAGAAGCATTGTGGCTTGAAGGTTTTTCTAAGGAGCTGAAAATTCAAGGGGAAGTTATCACTGTTAAATGTGATAGTCAAAGTGCAATACACCTGTCGAAGAATTCAGCCTATCATGAGCGAACCAAGCACATTGATGTGAGGTTGCATTTCGTCAGAGGGTAATCGAGCGTGGAGAAGTCCAAGTGCTGAAGGTTTCGACAGATCATAATGTTGCTGATATGATCACCAAGATATTGCCTAGTTGCAAGTTTTTCCACTGTATGCAGTTGATAAAGCTGCATGAAGAAAACTAATTCGTTAGTTGATAATAGAGTTTGTTCCAAGGTGGAGATTTGTGATATATTGGGTCGAACTCTATTGTGTCGAAGGATGCTAGAATTGTTAGAATCAAATTGGGCCTGTTTGTTATGTCCAATTGATTAAGTTAGCTTGTACCCTAAGTTAGCTTGTACCCTAAGTTAGCTTGTAATGGGTATTTGTGATAAAAGCTCATTAGTTTAGTATGTTAGGTTTATTATAAATAGCATACTAGTCTCTCATCATTATATACTGCAAATCCTAATTTAGGGTGAGAGGGTTATTTGTTATTCTTGTATACTTGTAATCTTGTTTTAAGACAAAGGAAAGAATAACAGTTAATAACCAATCCTTGTGTTCATCGTGTTCTTCATTCTTTTTCCCTACCTTGAGCAACAAGCTTATATATATTTGTTTCAAGGCATCCGATTCACAACAAGTTTATTAGGCTATCATCTAACAAACTAGAAACTTCGATTGTTTAAATCGTTAGGCTAACATCTAACAATTAAAATAAATCCGATCCAAGTATTTTTTATGAAAATCGATTTAGAAAACAAATTCAATTAATTATTTTTAATTTGAAAGCTTTTTAAGAGTTTCGATATTGGACGTAGAGAAGTAATGTTTCGGGTTATGATTAACCAAGTATGTGGACTTGATTAACCTCGTGAGGATAGGTGCTCCTATCCCCAACCAAGAGACCCTGGTGCATGGATATTGGTATGTGGACCAAAGTTTTTCGGGTTATGATTAATCAAAGCAACAAGGGCTTTGATTAACCTCGTGAGGATGGCCATGCCCATCCCCAACCATGAGACCCTTAGAGAATTTGGTGTGGGTAACCAAAAATGAGAGATCGGAGACGTCGTTTCTTTTATATTAATCCGTGAGTGGAGTGTACAATCGTGTAATAAAGCATACAAACGGATAACATAATAAAACGGATAATAAAAGAAAATTAACACACAATACAACCGGAATTTAAATAATTATTAGGATGGATTTTTTCTACTTGATAAAAAATCAACTAATAATTTAATCGATAATTTAGCAAATAAAAAATATCTTATACTAATTATTATTTAATACATCAAATAAAATAAAATACTTGCATAATAAATAGATTAAAGAGTGAATTCAGAAATGGGCCTGATTTGAAGCTTGACTTGGAGGTGTGGATAGCAAAGCTGACCCCAAGCCCAATAGCTTGCTGGATCTTGTATGGGAGGTTCCATGAGGCATAGTGTGGTCCGCCATTCTGGAGCGTTGGATCTGGATCTCAACAGATCTGATGGCTATGAAGGAAGGTGTAAAGTTGTTACCATGTGTGTACCTGCATCAGATGACAAGCGGACCATACAGACGGTGACAAGTGTCACTGCCTGGACTAACCAACACATCCTAATCTAGAACATTCATTAAACAACAATATTGACTTTGTTTTAAATATTTAAGTAAAATAAAAAACTAAATATAATTAAAAGAAAATCTGATTCTATTATGTTATGTTTTATTAATTTATTAATTAGCTAAAAAGAAACACTAATTATTGTTAAACCTAATAATAATACTAAAGTTTTGATAATTAAACCAACAAACAAAACTTAAGCTGGGATTTTCTCTGCCTCTCACTCACAATTCCCATTCAGAAGAACACGCTCTCTCTCTCTCTCTCTCTCTCTCTCTCTCTCTCTTGCGATTGTTATAAGAAGCTGTCTCTCTCTCGATCGTGACCCAGAAACTCGTCCCTTTCTCTCTCGATCTCTCTTCGATTTCGCTCGCGATTCCTCACCGTTCTCTCATATGTCCCGCTCGCGATGGTCACCGGAACTGTCTCTCTCTCACGATTTCGCAGAAAATCCTCTCTCTCTCTCTCTCACGATTTCGCAGAAAAGCCTCTCTCTCTCTCTGTTGCCTCTGTTATCGTTGATTTCTCAAGTGTTTGTTTTGATTTTACAGGAAAACGAAATGGAAAAGGGGAAAATGAGGAACCCTAAGCCCTATTTGGATGAAACCGGTGATGTTTATGCGAAAAAATGAAAGAATCAGTGAGAAAAGGAGAAGGATGGCGACACAGAGTTTGCAACCTCCACCTCTCTCTTCAAAACCGGGTATTACCTTTCGAAAATCTCCTCTCTCTATGGCTATTTCGATTTTTCTGAAGGGGTTTTGTTTGGGAAATGATGATTTTCTGGGTTATTTTGGGATTTGTATGTTGTTCGGTTATGTTTCTGGGTTGTGTTTTGGTTAGTCTTTGAAATGAACAGTTGCTACCCCCATTGATTTCTGTGCCTTTTCCTTTTATAATGTCCTGTATTAGGGTTTGTTCTGATGTAATGTTTGGGAACAGGGCCTTGAGATAAATCGAAAAATGGGCTTTGGTGTTTTAACTTTCCTGATATGTTGGTCAGAAATCAATATGCCAGCCTTGTTTTCCCTGTACTGGACTTAACAACATGATTTGATGGGCTGAAACACTTTTGAAACTTTGTTGGGCTGCTTGTAATTTTCTGATTTCTGGACCTGTGGCATTATACTTGTTGCAGCTACTTTTAGTGATGATGATGTTGTCTGAATCACACATCTCTTTTGTGAACCAACAACAAATAGTTGTTGTGATTTGCGAAAGGGTAAGGTTTTCTTGAACATGATTGAGAAAAATAAATCCCTTAATGTAATATGATCCCAAACATTAATCCCTAATGATGAGATTAAAAAAATATTGCTTTGTATTCTTCAAATGCTGCCCGTTTACTTGCTAACCAATTTATTTTCTTGTTTCATGAATATGAGCAATGGTATGGATGGATGGTAGAGGAGAAACTTTGGATGAGAAGGCAAAGCTTGAAGATGGAACAAGAAGGCTTGGAGGAAAGGAAAACAACGATGATTTCCGTTAGAAAAACAATAGGATTAGAACAATAGAATAATGTAGTATTTGCTTGTATGTTTGAACTTAAGACCATAGCTTGTACTTGTGTTTGTAATCTTGAAAACCTTGTATCAAAAGTTTGAAATTTGTAATACCACATATCCAAATTAACATTGTAAATTTTGATGACTCTTGTGGCATTTGTACAAACTTGTTGAGTTGAAAGAAATGATAAACAAGTTTAGAACTTAGGAGATGAATTATTTGAATTATGAAGTGTCTTATCTTTGGGCCATGGCATATGTAACAAATGTTTGTAATTTGGACAAAAAGTTTGAAACTTGAAAGCTTCTTTGAAGTGAATTGCTTAATAATTTGCACCATGTACATGAATGAGCTTTGAACAAAATAACCAACTTTGAGTTCTTGATTTTGAATCTTGACATATTACCAATGCGATCTTCTTTGCCATAATACTTGTAAACGTTGGTTGGAAACCAATTTTACCGTGACTAACATTAGTGGTTAAGACACATCATGATGAAGTATCGACTAGAATGCATTTTCAATTCCAATTTCAAATCAAACCGTAATTCCAAAACACAACCTTGAAACATACGGGCAATAACATAGTTGCTATACAAAATTGTCACGTATGTTCTTGATCCGTGTTCTAAAAGAAAAGAGGCCTTGAGAAAACCACGAGTGAAATTTGAATATCTGAAAATAATGACCTTCTGAACATATTCAACTTTTAAATCCTCTTTCAAACTCAACAATGTATCGAATATACATTAGAATAGCTTTGAACTTGTGATCTAAAAAAACTCAAACATCCAAACTGCCTTGTAATCAGAAAAATCTCGTTTGAATGATAAACTCCATCTCGAATTAAAACTCAGTCCTTCAAGAAAAATTCTTAAAGAAAAATGTAACCCACGTGAGCAAAATTCTTCGACTTCACCTTCTAACCCTTTTGATGAGCAAAAACCACTTGTGGAAGGAGATAAAATCCAACGTGACCTCTAAGACAGAAACCCACACATAAGATCTGATGGATAGGAGAAAATAAGATTTATTGCTAAAACCTTGTCATTCTCAACTTTCCCGGGTTGATTGAAAACAACAAACATCTTCCAAATCTTGTAAAATAATTACTTCAAGCCAGTCCAAGCCTAAAACCCTAGAATCAAAGACATCAATGCATGCATGTGCAACAGTGGGTACTTTCCAAACACAAAATTATGCGAGTTTGAATCCCGATCACCTTAGTTGCAAGTAAAGATGCAGATGTGATGAGCGAATGAATGTCTAAAGCGAGTGGCCCAATGGAAACGTATGCAAATGAATGCAAAGCCTAAACTAGGTAAAATCGATATAGGAGAGAAAATTTTGGGGTGCGACAGATCCGTCAGTAAGTTTTCGCCAACGCCTCATATGATGTGGACGATGGTTACTTGGATTGGTATTATAGGGTGTCACATCCTTATTTGGTAGCACCACTTAGGGATGGGGTGGGAGATATCTTGGTTCATGTCTATGACAAAGGACTATTAGATCAGAGATTATTATTCATTTCACATGAGCTTCATCATTATTTACAATGTCAAGGAACAAACGAGAAGGACATTGAGTTTGCTGAGATATTTCAATTACTACATGTAGCTCAATGCAGACCAGTAACTCATGATGTTGAGTCTGACACATGACATTCGTTACTTCTTTATTATTTTGAGGCTTATGTACTTTGATGCTTCATTACTATTTTAATACTTATGCAAAAGAATCCAAAATATAACATGAATTTAATATATCATGAAGTCAATTGTCAATATAATCAAAAATATAACAATCACTTTATTCTTGATTCCAACCTCCTTAATCCACCTTTCGTCTCTTCTCGTGTAGCAAATTTTTTAATAGTTTAAAATATATCAGTGGTATCTATGCATGACTGATTTTTATCGCATATCATCAAAGAAATATTCATACATGTTAAACATAAATAAAAAATTAATCAATAAAACATAAAAAAAAATAGACGAACCATAATACTTTTAATAGAGAAAATAAAATATTCAACATCGAAAAACTTGCATGGGTGTTATTTGGTTATTAAATAAAGTGAACCGGCAAACATAGAGAAAAGTTATCCTAGTAGATTTATTGAATCGGATGACAACCTATAATGTTTTTTGGTTTGTGCAAAAATTGAACCAGATTTCATTTAACAAGGTTATCCAGTTAAAAAACATAACATACCAGATGTCTTTAATACAAGTCATTTGGTTCACATGAGTGGGGTATGTAACACCCGAAAATTCATTTAATTATTTGAATGAATTATTAAGGATTTAATTGTTGGAGTTAGTCGAAGTCAAGAATTATCAGAATTATTATAACAGACATTATTGGATTTATATGTCGATATGGGCGGTTAAGTGGTTAGTCGAATAACTAAGTCGTATTTGATTAAGTTGAGTAATATATTAGTATTATTAAAATAAATAGTATTATTATTAGGTGATTAATTGATAGTACAAGTGGTTTCTTATTAATAGTAATAATAATATACTGTATGATTGGTAGAATAATTATATTGGGTTAGTTGGTGGTACAAGTAGAATAGGAAGGTGTTAATTATTAGGCCCATTAGAATAAGTTAGAAGATATAATAAAATAAATAATAAGAAGTAGTAGTATTACGAATAACAACACAAGTAGAAGAAAAACCAGAACGTGGGATTTGGGGAAAAAGAGAAAACAAGGGTTTGAGGAGAACTGTCGTCGTGAGAAACTGTAACCGAAGCGAAATTCGACAAGAAATTTGAGTTGCCTTCAATCCAAGGTAAGGGTGGGGTTCAAATTTTATAATCATGAGTATGAGGATTAATATGTGGGATTTGGTTATGTGAATTTCCTGTGTGATTGTGTTGAATTTTTTGAGTTTGATGAATTCATGTGAATTGCCACTTATGAAATTGTGATAAACAAAAATTGCATGTGTTCTTGTTGTTGTTGGTATTTGGTTGTTGTAATTGCATACTTGCTATGTGGTATATTTAATTTTTCTAAATCGGAGAGTTTTTCCGAAAAATTTGGATGCGAACTGGTATAAACTATAAGACCAGATGGTACAAGAGAATGCAGGAAAATAGTGTGAGGAAGAAGGAATTAAGGGACGACCGTCCCAAGTTTGTGAATGAAGGAGAGTGGGCCCCACATGACTTAGGGGGTGGGCGCCAATGGGCTAAGGGTGGGCGTACCACATATCTAGAACTCTCTCTCCTTATTTTGCTTAGGTAGTATGCAGGATAGGCATGTTATTAGATTTGGTCGTAACTACAGATTTGCGAAAATAAGTACTTTTACACTATACTTCTATTGGCGGAAGTATTACTTAAAATTTCAAATTTGCGAAAACATACACTTTTACACTATACTTCTATTGGTGGAAGTATTATTTAAAACTGCAGATTTGCAAAAACAGACAATTTTACACTATACTTCTTCTGGTGGAAGTATTACTTAAAATTGCAGATTTGTGAAAACATACACTTTTACACTATACTTCTATTGATGGAAGTATTACTTAAACCTGCAGCTTTGTGAAAACAGAGCTTAGAATTCTATGACATTATAATTGGTAGAAGAGAATTAATTATATAAGTATAATGAAATTAGCAGAAGTTGCGTTAATAATTAATAGTAATAGTAGTGAAAGAAAATAATGCTGAATAGCCGAATAAGTAAATTAGGCAATAAAAATTAGTTGTTCGGAATTGATTGAAAATTGTCGAGGTAGTTGGTATATATTGACAGGTAATTTTGGTTGGTTTGTTTTGTAGAAACGACAATGATTACATTGATTTGCAGGTATATTTGAATAAGTTGAATTGTGTCGAATTACAGACAAGTCTAAGTTGGAGGCTTAATAGTCAATGTTGAAAGTTGTTGTGTTGTTTAAGTTGTAGGTCGAATGACCAGTGTTGAATTAAGTTGTCGCAGTTGATGCATATTCTAAGTGTTGTTGTTGCTGTATGTCATTCATAATCGTCGCATACATTGCATTATTAAGTTGAAGGCTTATGCCTTTGCCTTGATGGCACAACGCTGAAACTTGAAGGCTTATGCATTGTTGAATGCTTCGATAAACTGACAGATTTTAAGTTGGGAGTTCTAATCCAAATGGTACCACATGCATATACATAGTTGAGTCGTATTTGAGTTGCATCTTAGAGTTGTTGTTCTGTTGTGTGTTTGTTGATTGTCATTTAGTAGTTGTTGTGAAGCAGTGAAAATTATATGATGCAGATCTAATATAATAATTATCATATTTTTGTTTATATCATTCGATATCTGTTAGCTGGCAATTTCGATTGGACAAATTGGTAGAAGTAAATAAATATTTCACATCCACCTGGAAAAGAAGTAAACAAATTATTGGTGAATAAATATAAGACCTTTTTATTCTAAAAAAGGGTTCTTCGAGTGCCAGTGATAGGTGACATTTCGATTAGAAATCCTTAGTGTTTAGGATGTGAAGAAACTCCCTTGGTGAAATATGCCAGCATTGGAACGGTCCAAATAGAGGATTAAATCGAAATTCAAGTGAATATAGAATTCGAATTTCAAATAAGACTGAGGATTCAAATTTTGAATCAGAGCGCCATTTTAGAGGACGCATGGAAGTCAATGGACGAAGAAGGTTTGCATGTCTCAGATGTGGCGCAATGTTAAAGTAGGACCGTTAGGGTCGAGTCACTATAAATAGGTGTTTTTATGTCAGATTTGGTGTGTTCGTTTTATGTACTTAAAATTCTCAAACACTCAAACTACCGTAACTGAAGGGAAACGAGTCAAGGAGATATCATGTACGTTATGAACATCATGATCTTTTGCATTTTAAATACAAGTTTGTTTATATTCATTTCCAGTTTACTGCACTTTTATTTTTAGAGCCATTCGATTCCCTTCCATGTCTTTATTTTATTTGCCTTTAAACACACTTATTTCTTCAGAAATTGCACTTTTACTTTTATCTTTTCGTTCAAAGTATTTTACGTTCCAGAACCTTTTACCTTTTAAAGAATCTTTATCCTTACATTCAATCATCAATAGCCAAGTTTAAATTCGAAGTCTTTATTTACACAGTCAGTATATTTCCATAGTCAATTTTAGAAAAGTTCTTTAAAGAATTACTTGAGGCCATGGATTTAAAAATAAGAATCTATTATGACACATGTGTCCTAGGATCAATCTAGTCGATCCTGCAAGTAACCAATAGTAATTAGTAAAAATTGGAAGACTAGCGGTTGTTTACTAGAAATCACTGTAAACAAATTGGCACGCCCAGTGGGACCGTGTCATATTAGAATTTGTTTATTGAAATTGTGTGAAAATTGTAGATTCCAAATACATGTTGGTATATGAACCTTCGAAGTGGTAAAATAAAAGACAATAATCTATATATACCCAGAAGACAACGTACCAAAACAATGACTAACACAACTAGCCAAGACAGGGGGCAAAATCCCCCACAAGGGGCTTCAACAATCGTTTCAAGTTCAATTGATGCCTCCAGTGCCATCCCTGTGGGTAGTTCGAATACGATCCCAGTTAGTACGTTAGAAGTACCATCAGGGCAAACTATGCCACACTCGGGGAGTCAATTGTATTCAACTCCTACTAGGCCTCTAGGTTTCGAACCTTTCAGGCCCAGAAATCCCTCATATGGGATGCCAACTTCGTTCATGGCAAGATTGCACAATGCTTCCACTTCGTCCCCAGTCCAAGGGTCTGGTTCAGGAATGAACCATTTGGGTACAAACTCCCAAAACTTAGGAAATTACACCCAGTTGCCTACCCTTATAACTAACAATCAGGCAGTGCTTAGGCAACAAATGGATGATAGTAACCATGATATGGTAGGAATCCTAGCCCGTGAAATGAATGCCATCTTTGGTCCTTTAATTCAGAACATAAATAGAACAAACCAAGAAAATGCAGTCCAAATGTCTAGGATAGCAGATTTCTTTGTTGCCCCTGATACGCCTATGAGACGTAGGCAGAATCCAGTGGTGATTCGAAATGAAGAGCCCACAATTGAACAGATTCGACCCCCCATACAAGTGGTCGAAGAAAGAAACGTAGGGGCAAGATTAAGGCAATAGGACGTTTAGGAAGATCAGATCGAACAGCCTAGACCCGTAGTGGTTGTTAACAGAGACCAAAATGCAGACGAAATTGTCCATAGAGTCAGAAATGACAATTTGGTAGCAGAAAATAATATAACCACTATGATAGAGAGAATAATGGCCCAGAATGGTTTAAATTCAGGATTCAGAAGGCCAAATTACACTTCTCCTATTGTAGGTTACGACTTGCAAACAGAGTTACCCAGGGGCTTCAAAGTCCCTAAATTCACGAAATTTGCTGGTGATACGAGTGAATCAACGGTAGAGCACATAGCAAGATATTTAACCGAAGCAGGAGATATATCCAATAATGAAAATCTTAGGATAAAATATTTTCCAAGTTCTCTAACAAAGAACGCTTTTACTTGATTTACTACCCTACCCCCTGGATCTGTGGACACTTGGCCCTATTTAGAAAGACTCTTTCATGAGCAATTTTACATGGGTCAATCTAAAATTAGTCTGAAGGAACTAGCAAGTATTAAAAGAAAATTCACATAACCAATAGATGACTATCTGAATAGGTTCAGATTGTTAAAGTCTAGATGTTTTACAGTAGTGCCCGAACACGAGTCGGTCGAAATGGCTGCTGGAGGCCTGGATTATTCAATTCGAAAGAAACTTGATACACAGTACCTCAGGGACATGGCCCAGTTAGCAGATAGAGTTCGACAAGTCGAAAGGTTAAAAGCTGAAAAGGCTAGGGCTAGTAAAAATCATAAGAAGGAACGAATAGCTTATATAGAGGCAGAAGGGGAAAACATAGATGATTCACAAGATCCGTATGATTTCGACCAGTTCGAAATAGATCTTGCAGAATTAAAAGAAGCACCCCCTTACGCTTGCAAAGTGTTGCTTCCTTCTAGTGGAAAAGACCATGTCGAAAATGAAAGGAATGATAAATTCCCTAAGAAAATATACACTTTCGATATAACTAAATGTGATGAAATCTTTGACCTGCTTGTTAAAGATGGCCAGTTAATAGTTCCTCCCAACCTTAAGATTCCACCATTGGAACAAAGGAAAAAGAGGGGTTTCTGTAAATACCACAATTTTCTAGGCCATAAAACCTCACAATGTTTTCTTTTCAGGGATTTGATACAGACTGCAATCAAGGATGGCAGGCTAAAGTTTTCAGACAAAGGGAAGAACCTCATGAAAGTGGATACAGATCCGTTACTGATGGCGGAGACCAATTATGCTGAGCCTTTGGACATCAACATGGTCGAAGTTGCTGAGAACAAAGTCCAATCGAAGGTGGAATTCGAAGAAGATGGGGGCTTCGTGTTAGTTAAGAGCAAGAAGGAGGTTACCGATGGCCTTCCAAAAGTTCTCAAAGCAAAATTACTAAGGGAAGCAATGCAGGCTACTGAAGGCCAAGGTGTTGCTGACAAGAGTTTGACTGAGGCTATTGAAGGTCTCAGGGTGAAATTCGAAAGGGTCAGAATTGCTGATGACCAAATGCTGGGAGTGAACATGGTGGATTTCGAGCAGCCCCACGCTGAGATGGAAGAAGTAGAGCGATGCTTGGAAAAAGAAAGAGAACAAAGAAGAGAAAGCTTGCCAAAGAAGGATGTGAGCCTGCGCGAGTACCTGTTTCACTGTCACAAGAAGAACCAGGACAGGTTGTTGTGCCCAAGGTGCAGCATCATATGTAATCCCAGAATTGTTGCTGAATTCGAGAGGGCCCAGTGTGAGCGAACAGGGGTCAATTGGAGGCAAGATAATTAGTTGTACAGAGTCTACCCAAAGGCTGATGAGAGTCTTCTAGAGTTTCTAGTTCGTTGCCACAGGATTGGCACAGAATGTTTGATTTGTCCCAGATGCGCATCGGTTTATGATAAAGAGATGTCTGAAGCATTTGAAAGAATCCCATTCGCTTCAGGTTGGGGGCGCCAAGGTGGAATACCTTTGAATCACGCTGATACTGGCAGACCCATGCTGAGAAGGCCAGACAGTCCCTATCCTAAGGGAGCGAAAATAGTGTCTTTCAAATTACCTGCAGAGATTCCTACTGATAGGTGGCTGCAAGTAAAAGCTGACAAGGGAAAGGGTAAATGGCGAAGCTACGATCAAGGCGGAATAACTGCAATGGTGTATAGGAGACAATTCAACTCGAACAGAAGAGAGGAAATCAGATTGGAAAATTACAAGGGGAAAAACCCAATGTCGCGTTCTCAATGGCGCAGACACCAACGAAATAAGAAGGCTGAAAAGGAGTCGAAGCCTATGGAAATTGGAGAGTCTAGCACTAACAACCCAAAGTCAGTGACTCATCCTGGGGGCAAACCCCCAGTGTCCAGGAAGTTATTCTCACCAAAGAAGGAAATTGAAGAAAATAAAGCACAAAAGGAGATTGCAAACGAAGAAGATTTAATGACTGACGATTTCGAGTCAGAAGGGGAGTCTTTCTTTAATGCTAACTGTAATGTTGTGTCAGTATTACCTTGTGAATTCGAACATATCTGAGAGGTGTGTGTTGGAGAAAGCGCGAAGAGGAAATGGCCAAACATAGGCCAGTGTGTTACTATGTAATGAATAACGGAGCAGTCGAAGAGAAAAATGCCTTCTTCGAAAGACCAGACGAAGGAATGAAGAATCACCTGAAACCCTTGTTCATTAGGGCTAAAGTAGAACAACACGGGGTGAACAAAGTACTAGTTGACGGTGGAGCTGCTGTTAACCTAATGCCCAGATTCATGCTGAAAAGGATAGGGATGCAGGATTCAGACGTTCGACCTCATAACATGGTGCTCTCAAATTATGAAGGTAAAGTTGGTAAGACATTTGGGGTGATACAGGTGAATCTAACAGTTGGTTCCCTTACCAGACCAACCATGTTCATGGTTATAGCTGCAAAGGCCAACTATAATTTGCTACTTGGAAGAGAATGGATCCACGGAATTGGGGTTGTGCCTTCTTCAATGCATCAAAGATTGGTATTATGGAGAGATGATGGAATAGTTAAAAATATAGAAGCTGATCAGAGTTATTATATGACAGAGATTAATCATGTTGACAAGAGAAATTTCGACCGCAACATGGCCAACATTGGGCCATGCAACCCACCTGAGGAATACTTCGAACCAAATGAAAATGCCTATTATTCTCTAACACTTTGTCCCAATGGGTTTCAATGGGATAGGGAACTGATGTGGGATGGACAGGAAGTTGAGGAAGAGGGCGAGACTTCGACGATGCGGCCAACTGGCTGGGGGAACGAAGGTTATTATGACTGAATCAAATTACTATCAGAAGATTTCGGCCTATCTGGCTGAGAATAAGAGAATGACGGCTCTCGAAGCCGAAATACAAAACATGGTTGTTAAAGCCATAAGTACAAAAGCAAAAAACAAAGCAGAAATAACAAGTCCTGAGGGCAATTATTTAACCCCACCCAATGATGGACAAACTTCCACACCAATGGATCAACGACTAGACGCTATCTATGATCAAGAGCCCTTAGGGTTCGAAAAGGATCCAGGATCAACAAATGCTAAAATGTTGGCTCAAGACCCTTTGGAGGAAGTTAATATTGGGGATGTAGTCGAAAAGAGAGTGACGTACATTAGTGCGAAACTCAGTCCCAGTTTGAAACACAAGGTGATCGAAATGCTTAAAGCAAATAAAGATTGTTTCGCCTGGGACTACGACGAAATGCCTGGTTTAAAAAGGGAACTGGTGGAACATAGGCTTCCGATCAAGGATGGAAAGAAGCCCATCAAGCAGACGCCTAGAAGATTCGCACCAGCAATCCTTTCGAAGATAAAGGCAGAGATAGAAAGATTACTCTGTTGCAAATTTATCAGGACCACAAGGTACGTTGAATGGCTTGCTAATATTGTACCTATTATTAAGAAAAATGGTTCTTTACGTATTTGCATAGACTTTAGGGATTTAAATACTGCCACCCCAAAAGATGAATACTCGATGCCTATAGCAGAAATGTTAATCAATTCTGCTGCGGGCTATGAATACTTGAGTATGCTAGATGGTTATTCTGGATATAATCAGATTTTCATTGTTGAGGATGATGTTCCCAAAACAGCATTTCGATGCCCAGGGGCTTTAGGCACCTATGAATGGGTAGTAATGCCCTTTGGTTTAAAAAATGCTGGGGCAAAATACCAAAGAGCAATGAACACAATTTTTCATGATTTCATTGAGTCATTTATGCAGATTTATATAGATGACATAGTGGTCAAATCTATTTCTGATGAGGATCATTTAAATCACCTGAGCCAATCATTCGAGAGAATGAGGAAACATGGCTTGAAAATGAATCCTCTTAAGTGTGCTTTCTTTGTGCAGGCTGGGGATTTCCTTGGCTTCGTGGTCCACAAGAAGGGAATCGAAATCAACTTGAATAAAACGAAAGCCATTATGGAGACAAAGCCTCCTTCTACAAAGAAATAGTTGCAATCACTCTTGGGTAAAATCAACTTTTTGAGGAGATTTATATCTAATTTAAGTGGGCGAACTCAAGCTTTCTCTCCATTGCTGCGTATAAATTAAGGGAATTTCGAATGGACGGAACAACATCAAGAGGCATTTGAAAAGATCAAGACTTACCTGATGCACCCTCCGATCCTAGCACCCCCTTCTAAAGATAGGCCAATGCGACTGTATATCTCTGCCTCTAATGTAACTATAGGTAGTATGTTGGCCCAGGAAAACGAAGATGGCGTTGAAAGAGCCATCTATTATATTAGTAGGGTCTTAAATAAAGCAGAGACTAGGTACAATAGTATAGAAAAACTATGTCTTTGCCTATATTTCTCTTGTACAAAACTCAAGTATTATATTAAACCTATTGATGTCTATGTTTCATCTCACTTTGATGTTATTAAACACATGTTGTCGAAACCAATCATGCACAACAGGATTGGTAAGTGGGCTTTAGCGCTCACTGAATATAATTTGGCCTTCAAGCCTTTACAGGCTATGAAAGGACAGGTTGTTTCAGATTTCATTGTTGACCACTCCGTGAATGAGGACTTCGCATTAGATTATGTTGAGATCCAGCCATGGAAATTATATTTTGATGGATCAACACATAAAAATGGAAGTGGTGTTGGAGTATGTGTTATTTCGCCTGAAGGAATTCCAACAAAGTTCAAGTACAAGTTGGAAGGCCCTCTTTGTTCGAACAATGAAGCTGAGTATGAAGCATTGATTGCTGGACTCGAAGCTTTGTTGGAATTGGGGGCAACCAGAGTCGAAATTAGAGGAGACTCGGAGTTAGTCATTAAACAAATAACTAAAGAATACAAGTGTATCAAAGAAAAAATTTGATCATGTATTTTGTTATTGCTAATAGATTAATCAAGAAATTTGAATATGTGGATTTAAAACATATTCCTAGAGTTGATAATCAAGAGGCAAATGATTTGGCTCAAATAGCTTCAGGATATAGGATATCAAAAGAAAAACTCCAATACCTCGTAGAAACAAGAGGTAGAATAATGGCTACAAAGTTATCACCGTTAGACTTAGAGAATTCGAAACTGGGTTATGCAGGCCAGGAGGAATTCGAAGTTTTAAGCATAGATGCCTTAGCAGACACGGATTGGCGGAGTCCCATAGTAAATTATTTGAGAGATCCTTCAGTGAATACAGAGAGAAAAGTCAAATACAGAGCATTATCTTATGTGTTAATAGGAAATGAATTGTTTAAGAAAACCCCAGAGGGATTATTAGTCAAATGTTTAGGGGAAAACGAAGCATATCTAGCCTTGTCCAGTGTGCACAGTGGGGCCTGTGGGGCACATCAGGCAGGCCACAAAATGAAGTGGCTTTTGTTCAGATATGGAATGTATTGGCCCACTATGCTCAAAGACTGCATAGAATTTGCCAAAGGTTGTGAAGAATGCCAAATTCATGCTGGTATTCAACATGCTCCAGCAAGCGAATTACATTCGATTGTTAAGCCTTGGCCTTTTAGAGGATGGGCATTAGATTTAATTGGTGAAATTCGACCAACATCATCTAAAGGACAGAAATATATTCTTGTGGGAATAGACTATTTCACAAAATGGGTCGAAGCAATTCCTTTAGTGAATGTGGACCAAGAAGCTATTATAGAATTTATCCAGAAGAAAATAGTTTACATGTTCGGGATACCAGAAAGTATCACAACAAATCAAGGTTCAGTTTTCACAGGACGAAAAATGCAAGATTTCGCACAAGAAATGGGATTTAAGTTGCTTACATCAACACCTTATTATGCCCAAGCAAATGGTAAAGTAGAAGCAGCCAACAAAGTCATAATAGGTTTGATAAAGAAGCATGTAGGTCGAAAACCAAAAAATTGGCATAAAACCCTGGACCAAGCTCTATGGGCGTGTCGAACATCTCCTAAAGAGGCAACGAATACTACTCCGTTTCGACTAACATTTGGACATGACGCGATGTTACCAGTTGAAATACATCTACAAGTCAGAATCCAAAGACAAAACGAAATACCAGTTGACCAATATTGGGAAATGATGATGAATGAGTTAGTAGATGTAGATGAAGATATGTTACATGCGTTGGAAGTTATGAGAAGACAGAAAGAGAGAGTAGCTAGAGCATATAATAAAAGAGTTAAAAACAAGGTATTCTCAACTAACGACCTGGTATGGAAAGTCATTTTACCTATGGATAAAAAGAACAAATTCTTGGGAAAATGGTCACCCCATTGGGAGGGACCCTTTCGTGTTTTGAAAACATTTTCAAATAATGCCTATGAAATAGAGGAGTTAGCAGAAGATCGAAGAATCTTAAAAGTAAATGGTAAATACTTAAAAAGGTATAAACCATACTTGCAAGAGATTCAAATTACTTCAGAATAATTAAGATACTAGGATAAATAGAGCCAAGAGAGAGGATTACATAAATACCAAAAACAGTCATGTTCGAATTACAGGAATACATAAAAGGAATCTTTAACATTTCCAAGAAGTAAAAGGAGCATCTCATCTCAACCCAGCGAGTTTGTTTTTACATAAGTTGATTCTACATTGATTCGCATTTCTGATGCCTTCGAGCTCCTTAATCTCTTGGTCTATCCCTTCAGCCACCTCCATTTGTTTAAGACTTTGGGTGACTAGATCTACAAGCCCTTGATCATCAACAGACTTCAAATTTGTTTTCAAAGTTGATTGCTCATTTTTTGCATCCTCAATCTTCTGTTTGAGCTCTTCGATCTGAGATTCCCAAAACAAGATAGATCGATCCAGAATGTCATGCCTATTTTTGGCTTGGTTTTTTGCAAGCTCTAAAGCTTCTGCTTGTTCAGTAAGCTTTGAAGTCTGGTCATACGCTGTAGATAGAGCTTCTTGCTTGGTTCGAATCTTAGCTTCGATACCATGTGTCCTGATATATGCAGTGTTGACTTCATCAAGCAAGAGTTGCAGATCATAAATAGTCTCAGCCACGTCAGATGGGCAAATACTGAGGTCTATTTGCGACAATAAATTCTTCATCGAGAAATAGGCCCCAGGATTATCTTGTAAGATAGTGAAGAGATCAGCCTGAAGGATAGTCTTATTAACTTCTTGAAGAAGTTAGTCAAGAGAAGTGAGAGGGACATCCTCTTTCGATTGGCTTGGATCTCCAGATGGAGTTTTGTTCGAAGAAGGACCCCGTTGGGCTAACATCAGCTTGAGGTACTTCAGGGGATTGTTTTTCTTCATCTCCTCTTTTTGTTCTTCAGATAAGGCTAGAGGGGCTGGTTTGGTAAAAACAGTTCCCACAGGAACATGAACTTCTACTTCAACCTGTATCCCATCATCCTCAGCTTCTACTTGCACTTCCTTATTTTCATCTTCTTGCATCCCCTCATCTTCAGCACCATATGCAAAGTAGTGGCTCACAGTATTCGTGTCGCTCTCTTCTTCAGATTGATCAGAGAACTGTACCTTTTTCGGAGAAGAGTCACTGGGAATGTTGATGACAGGAATTTCGATCCCTGTGTCTGGTTCATCGGCCTCAAGGTCTTTTGCCAATGGGGGAGAGGTTGCCTGTTTATCTAAGACTTCAGCCAATGGAGGCGAAGTTGCTTGTTGATCTAGGGCTTCGAAGGTCCCCACAGGGGTAGCCACAGTAGATGAGCCTTTGTTCAAAACATCTTCATTGGAGCCTTCTGGCTGAGGAGAAGCTGTAGGATTTTGATTTTGGATGTTAGGAGGATTAACAGGAGCAGAAGGAGTACTCTGCATAAAAAATCAGGAGTCAGCATACAAGAATGTTATGTAACTTATCAAGGAAAAGCATCAAAGTAAAATTTACTTTCTGCCCATCAGAAGTGGCATTACTGCCAATTTGTTCTGAAACTATATTCTTCGAGGATGGAGGTTTCGAAGGGCCTTTGGATTTGGGTTGAGGAGCAGTTGCAGGAACTTCGCTGCTAGTGGGATTGATGGTTTGAGAAGCTCCACCAGATTGTGTGATCTTCTTCCTCTTCTTTCTCTTGAGAGGCGAAACATCTTCGTCCTTCTCCGATTCATCTTCTGGTTGAGCTTCATCATGCTTTCGTTTTTTGGGAGACTTGGGGGGCAAGCCACTTGCCTAAAAATATGACGAAGATGATTAATCAATTTAAAAGTAGTTTCGATAACAATAAAGAGGTAAGTTAGATATTACCTTTTTCTTCTTCTTCTTTAAAGTATTATCTACTTCAGCAGGAGGGTTTTCAGTGGTGGTGGTTGTTGCCTTCGAAGTTGAAGTTGAGCCTACTTTAGGCACGACCTTTTCTTTCTTCAAGGACTTTAAATCAACAGCTGAAAAGAATTGTGAAACAGTTAAGATAAAACAAAGTAAAAATATATAAGGGAACTTCGATTTGTTTTCAGTTTCGCACCTTCGCCTTCTCGAGATTTAACAGACATGGCTGACAAGTCATAGCGAAGGTGCCCTTTGAAATTGTATAAATCGTGTTTTACCCATGTTACCCTCTGGGCAGGTTTTTTGGCATCATTTTCGCAGTTGCGAAAAATCTCCCTAAAATATAACCACCCAGGGTATGGGGGAAAAAAGGCCAAAGCCAACTCTGAAGTAGGTAAATTCGGAAATTTGGGTGGTTGATGTTTAAAAGCCCACCCATACCTATCTTCAAGTTTTACATAAGGAGGACATCGAACCTTTGAAAGTTGTTTTTCAAATTTTTCTTTCAAAGTTTTTGCTGCGTCACAAACAGTTCGATGTATATCCATAGGGTTATACACAATTTCAAAGTATTTTTGAAAAGCTCGAATTTCCTTGACATGAGTGAGTCTACCTTTTTTGACGTTTTCCTGCACAAGGGAAAAAGCTGTTGTTAATTGTTGTTGGATTTCGATGGTGCCAAACATATTATTTGAATAATAGTTCGTCCACCAGGTGTAAAAATCTTTTGTCTTGTAAAAAGAGGGAGTAAAGTAAACTAATGTGAAATCAGCGAAATCTTCATGTTGTTTCTGTCTAATTTCGATCTCTTTATAAGGATAAGGCACTCCTGCTAGACATATTTCTCTTTTCCTGTCGAAAAGAGGCTCAGGCAAAATTTGGCACAAACCAAACTGACGAGCCACAAAATTGGGCTGGTAAGCAAGGATATGTACCTGGCTTCTTACAGGAGTGATTCTGGAAGTAATTAATCTGGGAGTTAAGAAGGCGCGCCAGATATCCCTTATAGTTTGTTCTGAAACACCTTGCTCCAAAGGCATGGTGAACCAAGATGGTCCACAATTTCGAATGGCAAAAGGGGCCATCGAAGAGTCAAACTGGTGTCTCTTTGACAAAATCATCATATAATGGACAAAGCTTGTTTTGAAGTTCTCTCTTTCATCATTGGGAGTTAGCTTCAGCAATCTGGTTCCCTCAATGCTGCGATTCGCAACATCAAGGTGTTCTTCGTTAATTATCCCAGAAGTTGATAGAGACGGTTCGAAAGTGGCGTTCAGCCAGAGTTGCAATAACCAAAAAGGCCCAGCAAGAAGAAGATTGGTGCCAGCTTTATAGGTTTTCAGTTTCAATACAGCAGCACATATGCTCTCATACAAGCTGGACAGTAGCAACTCACTGATGCAGACTCTTCGACCATGATGCAGATGATTTGCCAAGGTAATGAATCTGCTTGCCACTTGTAGTGATTTACTGCAGAAAACATATTTTGACAACCATAGCGCCAGAAACGCTATGTGTTCGACTTCCGAAACCTCTTCTTCGGCTGAGTGGTAGAAAGCAATGTATTTTGAAAAACTAGCATGCTTAACGTCGAAATCAATGAGGTTTTCTGCATCCTCATTGGGGTCGAAAGTCTCTCCAATAGGGGAAAGCCCAATAATAGCAGCTATATCGAAGAAGGTGGGCGTCAACATCCCACAAGGGAGATGGAAAGTATTATAGGTACTATCCCAAAAGTACAAAGAGGCTAATAGGAAAGGGTGGCTATAGCTAAAACCTAATTTCGACATTCGAATCAGGTTAAGGATACCTAGGTTTTCCCATTCTGGGATTTTTTGTTCTCAATCTTGGTAAGCCAATCTTGACACAACTGATCAGATGTGGGGCAGGAACGGAAGGGTTTGAATTTTACGGTAACGTAATCCATGTTAAAAGGTTCCCTTCTAAGTGTTGATGTTTTACCCTCACCAGTTTCCTCTAGGGTTCTGGGTAATTTAACAGCAGATTCATTATCCTTAGGTTTTGATGGTATAGATTTGTTGATGATGGGTTTTGCTTGAAAATACGCGGGAAAGAATCCCTTTGTTTTCTCTAAACGCTCTGTGGTTATCAGATGACCCATGACCCCTAAGGTTTTATCAGAGACAGTAGTAGGAATAATTACCTGGGAAGCGTAGATAGCTTTCTGTTCTGGGGTCAGTTTAGGAGTTGAGATGAACTCTTGATTATCCAGGTTGATAATCTGGCTCGCTGGTTTCATGTTGGAATCAGGAATCTGTTTTGACTTCCCAGATTTCTTGGATGTGGAGGCTGGTACTGTTGAAGAAGACATTGTTGAAAATGAAGAGTTTCTTTCTGATGACGAAAATCTGGTTTGTTTGAGAACTGAGAGGGTTTTGGAAAAGTTCAGAATGAAGAAGATGAAGTGTTTTTATAACCTTCTCCAACGGTTAGGAAACTTTTTGACCTTTGGAAAAAATGGGACACGTGTAACTATTTTATTGAAAAGGGAAAAAGGTGAATTTTTCAACTTCCTAGGAAATGACGTGTTGTTACTTGGGAAGTGATGTGTTGTCACTAATTATTAGCATTAAACTGCTATGATAGCACGTTTAGGTGTGCTGATTGGACATTTTGCAGAAAAGTTGGATACCTACTCTGACGTCATATACAGTGTAATCATCATTACTGTATCGAAATTGCATGAGATATTCAAGAACAAGTATTTCTTTATATCTATCGAAATAAATGTTCTTGAGGGGCAATTTGTTAGCTGACAATTTCGATTGGACAAATTGGCAGAAGTAAATAAGTATTTCACATCCACCTGGAAAAGAAGTAAACAAATTATTGGTGAATAAATATAAGACCTTTTTATTCTAAAAAAGGGTTCTTCGAGTGCCAGTGATAGGTGACATTTCGATTAGAAATCCTTAGTGTTTAGGATGTGAAGAAACTCCCTTGGTGAAATATGCCAGCATTGGAACGGTCCAAATAGAGGATTAAATTGAAATTCAAGTGAATATAGAATTCGAATTTCAAATAAGACTGAGGATTCGAATTTTGAATCAGAGCGCCATTTTAGAGGACGCGTGGAAGTCAGTGGACGAAGAAGGTTTGCATGTCTCAGACGTGGCGCAATGTTAAAGTAGGACCGTTAGGGTCGAGTCACTATAAATAGGTGTTTTTATGTCAGATTTGGTGTGTTCGTTTTATGTACTTAAAATTCTCAAACACTCAAACTACCGTAACTGAAGGGAAACGAGTCAAGGAGATATCATGTACGTTATGAACATCATGATCTTTTGCATTTTAAATACAAGTTTGTTTATATTCATTTCCAGTTTACTTCACTTTTATTTTTAGAGCCATTCGATTCCCTTCCATGTCTTTATTTTATTTGCCTTTAAACACACTTATTTCTTCAGAAATTGCACTTTTACTTTTATCTTTTCGTTCAAAGTATTTTACGTTCCAGAACCTTTTACCTTTTAAAGAATCTTTATCCTTACATTCAATCATCAATAGCCAAGTTTAAATTTGAAGTCTTTATTTACACAGTTAGTATATTTCCATAGTCAATTTTAGAAAAGTTCTTTAAAGAATTACTTGAGGCCATGGATTTAAAAATAAGAATCTATTATGACACATGTGTCCTAGGATCAATCTAGTCGATCCTGCAAGTAACCAATAGTAATTAGTAAAAATTGGAAGACTAGCGGTTGTTTACTAGAAATCACTGTAAACAATATCTCTCCCCTTCTGTTGTGATGTTGCCTCTACGTGGGTAACGTGCAAGTAACCAAGGAGAGTAGCTGTTACCGTTAGAAGTTCGAGTTGGTGTCATTTGCTCTGATACGTAGCACTCGAGGGGAATGAATGCTTGTTTTACTCTTTGTCGTTTTAAGTTGAATTTCAGTTGTTATTTTGAAAAGCCTGTTTTGGTTTAAGTTGTTTTATGCTGAGCAAGATGCTACGAATTATTTGAAGTTTGAAATTATGAATCTGCTGCATGGTTTTATTAAAATTGATTTATTTGGAAGACTAAATAATTGTTATGAGTTTCTCCCTGTTTACATGTGTTATGTATCTTCCTTAATGAGCTTTATATCATTGGTTTCAAGTTGAAAGTGTAATATCCCATGTTTGGTTGAAATTTTTATAATCTGATTTTATTAATAATTACCGGGTTGAAATGGGGTGTTACGTTAGTGGTATCAGAGCAGGTCGGTATGTCCGACGAAGTTGTTGAGTTGTTTAAAAATCGAGTATTATTATTTAGTTCTAACCATTGTTTGTGTTGAATTGATAAGTTGAGATGGCTGGAAGGAACGATGTTGTGATTGCTGCTGCTTTGGAAGCGATGGCTCATGCTATGGAGAATCATCTGAATGCTGGCGGGGATGCTGGATCCCATAGCTGGGAGACTTTCTAGAGGGAGAATCTGCCTACATTCAAGGGAAAGTATGAGCCTGATGGAGCTTTTGATTGGCTGAAGGAGATGGAGAGAATCTTCCATGTGATGGACTACACTCAAGCGCAGAAGGTTCGTTATGGGACTCACATGCTAGCAGTCGAAGCTGATGACTGGTGGCTAGAGACGTTCCGAGGTTGGAAGCTGCAGGTGAGGAAACCACTTGGGCTATGTTTCATAGAGAGTTTCTGCGAAAGTAGTATCCTGAATATGTTCGGGTAAGAAGGAAATCGAATTCCTCGAGTTAAAGCAAGGAGATAAGTCAGTTACTGAATATGCTACGAAGTTTGTCGAGCTGGCAAAGTTTTATCCTCATTTTGATGGGGCTAATGCTGAATTTTCAAAGTGCATCAAGTTTTAGAACAAGTTGCGCTATGAGATCAAGAAGTCGATTGGGTATTAGAAGATCCGTGTCTTTCCTAATTTGGTCGATAACTGTAGGATTTATGAGGAGGATAATGATGCTCATAACAAGTTTGTCAGAGAGAAAGAGGCAAGTATCAACAACACCGTAGTAAGCCGTATGATGCTCCAGCTGGTCAAGATAAACAGGAAGTTGCTAAAGGTCGGAGAACTAGTGGGGGAGATGCTTCTGCTTGTGTGACTTGTTTTAATTAGGAAAAAGCTGGTCATAAGAGTAATACGTGCAATTATGAAGTGAAGAAGTGTTTCCGTTGTGGCAAGACCGGACATGCTATGTCTGATTGTAAGCATAAGGAGATGGTATGTTTCAAGTGCGGTGAAGAAGGACATATTGGTAGTCAGTGTCAGAATTCAAAGAAGGCGCAGACCGGAGGAAAGGTGTTCGCGTTGGCTGGGACATAGACAGCTAATGAGGACAGATCTACTTGAGGTACATGTTTTGTTGATAGAACTTCGTTACTTACTAATTATTGTCGACGAATGAGTTGAAGAGAATTATACATGTGCATTTGATCTTAATTACAGTACGTTGTGGTTGAGAAGGGTTGTGTCAGGTAAATTTTTGAGGACGAAAATATCCTAAGTTGGGGAGAGTTGTAACACCCGAAAATTCATTTAATTATTTAAATGAAATATTAAGTATTTAATTGTTGGAGTAAGTCGAAGTCGAGAATTATCGAAATTATTATAACAGACATTATTGGATTTATATGTCGATAGGAGCGGTTAAATGGTTAGTCGAATAATGAAGTCGAATTTTATTAAGTTGAGTAACATATTAGTCTTATTAAAATAAATAGTATTATTGTTAGGTGATTAATTGGTAGTACAAGTGGTTTATTATTAATAGTAATAATAATATATTGTATGACTTGTAGAATAATTATATTGGGTTAGTTGGCGGTACAAGTAGAATAGGGAGGTGTTAATTATTAGAAGAGATAATAAAATAAATAATAAGAAGTAGTAGTATTACTAATAACAACACAAGTAGAAGAAAACCAGAACGTGGGATTTGGTGAAAAAGAGAAAACAAGGGTTTGAGGAGAACTGTCGTCGTAAGAAACTACAACCAGAACCGAAGCAAAATTCGACAAGAAATTCGAGCTTCCTTCAATCCAAGGTAAGGGTGGGGTTTGAATTTTATAATCAGGAGTATGAGGATTAATATGTGGGATTTAGTTATGTGAATTTCCTGTGATTGTGTTGAATTTATTGAGTTTGATGAATTCATGTGAATTGTCATTGATGAAATTGTGATAAACAAAAATTGCATGTGTTCTTGTTGTTGTTGGTATTTGGTTGTTGTAATTGCGTACTTGCTATGTGTTATATTTAATTTTTATGAATCGAAGATTTTTTCAGGAAAATTTGGATGCAAACTGGTATAAACTATAAGACCAAATGGTACAAGAGAATGTAGGAAAATAGTGTGAGGAAGAAGGAATTAAGGGACGACCATCCCATGTTTGTTAAGGAAGGAGAGTGGGCCCCACATGACTTAGGGGGCGGGCGCCCATGGGCTAAGGGTGGACGTCCCACATCTCTAGAACTCTCTCCCCTTATTTTGCTTAGGTAGTATGCAGGATAGGCATGTTATTAGAATTGGTCGTAACTGCAGATTTGCGAAAACAAGTACTTTTACACTATACTTCTATTGGTGGAAGTATTACTTAAAATTGCATATTTGCGAAAACAGACACTTTTACACTATACTTCTATTGGTGGAAGTATTACTTAAAACTGTAGATTTTCAAAAACATACACTTTTACACTATACTTCTATTGGTGGAAGTATTACTTAAAACAACGGATTTGTGAAAACAGACACTTTTACACTATACTTCTATTGGTGGAAGTATTAATTAAACCTGCAGATTTGTGAAAACAGAGCTTATAATTTGATGAAAGTATAATTGGTAGTAGAGAAATAATTATATCAGTATAGAAAAATTAGCAGAAGCTTCGTTAATAAATAGTAGTAATAGTAGTGAAAGAAAATAATGACGAATAGCCGAATTAGCAAATTAGGCGGTAAAAATTAGTTGTTCAGAATTGATTGAAAATTGTCGAGGTAGTTGGTATATATTTATAGGTAATTGTGACTGGTTTGTTTTGTCAAAATAACATTGATTACATCGATTTGCAGGTACAGTTAAATAAGTTGAATTGTGCCGAATTATGGACAAGTTTAAGTTGGAGGCTTAATAGTCAATGTTGAAAGTCGTTGTGTTGTTTGTGTTGTAGGTCGAATGACCAGTGTTGAATTAAATTGTTGCAGTTGATGCATATTCTAAATGTTGTTGTTGTTGTATGTCATTCATAATCGTCGCATACATTGCATTATTAAGTTGAAGGCTTATGTCTTGGCCTTGATGGCACCACGTTGAAAGTTGAAGGCTTATGCCTTGTTAAATGCCTCAATAAACTGGCAGATTTTAAGTTGGGAGTTCTACTCCAAATGGTACCACGTGAATATGCATAGTTGAGTCGTATTTGAGTTGCATCTTAGAGTTGTTGTTATGTTGTGTGCTTGTTGATTGTTATTTAGTAGTTGTTGTGTAGCAGTGAAAATTATATGATCCTGATCTAATATATTAATTATCATATTTTTGTTTATATCATTCGATATCTCACCCCTTCTGTTGTGATGTTCCCTCTACGTGGGTAACGTGCAGGTAACCAAGGAGAGTAGCTGTTACCGTTAGTAGTTTGAGTTGATGTCATTTGCTCTGATACGTAGCACTTGGGGGCAATGAATGCTTGTTTTACTCTTTGTCGTTTTAAGTTGAATTTCAGTTGTTATTTTGAAAAGTCTGTTTTGGTTTATGTTGTTTTACGCTAAGCAAGATGCTACGAATTATTTGAAGTTAGAAATTGTGAATTTGCTACATGGTTTTATTAAAATTGATTTATTTGGAAGACTAAATAATTGTTATGAGTTTCTCCCTGTTTACATGTGTTATTTATCTGCCTTAATGAGCTTTATGTCGTTGGTTTCAAGTTGAAAGTGTAATATCCCATGTTTGGTTGCAAGTTTTATAATCTGATTTTATTAATAATTACAGGGTAGAAATGAAGTGTTACATTAGTGGTATCAGAGCAAGTCGGTCTGTCCGGCCAAGTTGTTGAGTCATTTAACAATCGAGTACTGTTATTTAGTTCTAACCATTGTTTGTGTTGAATTGATAATTTGAGATGGATGGAAGGAACGATGTTGTGATTTTTGCTGCTTTGGAAGCGATGGCTCATGCTATGGAGAATCAGTCGAATGTTGGCGGGGATGCTGGATCCCATAGCTGGGCGACTTTCCAGAGGGAGAATCTGCCTACCTTCAAGGGCAAGTATGATCCTGATGGAGCTTTGGATTGGCTGAAGGAGATGGAGAGAATCTTCCATGTGATGGACTGCACTCAAGCGCAGAAGGCTCGTTATGGGACTCACATGCTAGCAGTCGAAGCTGATGACTGGTGGCTAGAGACGTTCCGAGGTTGGAAACTGCAACTGAGGAAACCACTTGGGCTATGTTTCATAGAGAGTTTCTGCGAATGTATTATTCTGAATATGTTCGGGGTAAGAAGAAAATCAAATTCCTCGAGTTAAAGAAAGGAGAAAAGTCAGTTATTAAATATGCTACGAAGTTTGTCGAGCTGGCAAAGTTTTATCCGCATTTTGATGGGGCTAATGCTGAATTTTCAAAGTGCATCAAGTTTTAGAACGGGTTGCGCTCTGAGATCAAGAAGTCGATTGTGTATTAGAAGATTCGTGTCTTTCCTGATTTGGTCGATAGTTGTAGGAGTTATGAGGAGGATAATGATGCTCATTACAAGTTCGTCAGAGAGAAAGAGGCAAGCATCAACAGCACCGTAGTAAGTCGTATGCTACTTCAGCTGGTCGAGATAAACAGGAAGTTGCTGAAGGTCGGAGAACTAGTGGGGGATATGCTCCTGCTTGTGTGACTTGTTTTAATTGCAGAAAACCTGGTCATAAGAATAATACGTGCAATTATAAAGTGAAGAAGTGTTTCCGTTGTGGCAAGACCGGACATGCTATGTCTGATTGTAAGCATAAGGAGATGGTATGTTTCAAGTGCGGTGAAGAAGGATATATTGGTAGTCAGTGTCAGAATTCAAAGAAGGCGCAGACTGGAGGAAAGGTGTTCGTGTTGGCTGGGACTCAGACAACTAATAAGGACAGATCTACTAGAGGTACGTGTTTTGTTGATAGAACTTCGTTACTTACTAATTATTGTCGTTGAGTGAGTTGAAGAGAAATGTACGTGTGCATTTGATCTTAATTATAGTAAGTTGTGGTTAAGAAGGGTTGTGTTAGATAAATTTTCGAGGATGAAAATATCCTAAGTGGGGGAGACTTGTAACGCCCGAAAATTCATTTAATTATTTAAATGAATTATTAAGTATTTAATTGTTGGAGTAAGTCGAATTCGAGAATTATCAGAATTATTATAACAGACATTATTGGATTTATATGTCGATATGAGCGGTTAAGTGGTTAGTCGAATAATTAAGTCGAATTCTATTAAGTTGAGTAATATATTAGTATTATTAAAATAAATAGTATTATTTTTAGGTGCTTAATTGGTTGTACAAGTAGTTTATTATTAATAGTAATAATATATATTGTATGATTGGTAGAATAATTATATTGGGTTAGTTGGCGGTACAAGTAGAATAGGGAGGTGTTAATTATTAGAAGATATAATAAAATAAATAATAAGAAGTAGTAGTATTACTAATAACAACATAAGTAGAAGAAAAACCAGAACGTGGGATTTATGGAAAAAGAGAAAACAAGGGTTTGAGGAGAACTGTCGTCGTGAGAAACTACAACCAGAACCGAAGCAAAATTCAACAAGAAATTCGAGCTTCCTTCAATTCAAGGTAAGGGTGGGGTTTGAATTTTATAATCAGGAGTATGAGGATTAATGTGTGGGATTTGGTTATGTGAATTTCCTGTGATTGTGTTGAATTTATTGAGTTTGATGAATTCATGTGAATTGTCATTGATGAAATTGTGATAAACAAAAATTGCATGTGTTCTTGCTGTTGTAATTGCGTACTTGCTATGTGGTATATTTAATTTTTATGAATCGAAGAGTTTTTCAGGAAAATTTGGATGCAAACTTGTATAAACTATAAGACCAAATGGTATAAGGAATTAAATGTTAAAAAACATGGTTTTTCCTCACTTTCATGACCATTTTTCACCTAGATCCATTTTGATTCAAGAAAAAATCAAAACATGAAAGTTGTAGATCTTATTACAAACTTTCCAAAATATCCAAGAACTTGAAAAAACACTTTGTGTAGCTAGGGTTTTTTAATTGAAACTTAGAGCTCCATAACCATAAATTACAAGTCATTTTCCAAGTTTTTAGGTCATTTTTGCAAACTTTCTCTTCTAGAAGCCTTGTCACTATTGAGAGATAAGTTATAACTGATAAATATTAGATGAGAGTGGTTAAGAGGAAGATAAGATCAAGTGAGATTTTAACCATGGTTAAAAGAATATTCCATGTGCATTTATGGCAAAAATGTCTTTCTTGCCCTTTAAGGCTAGTTGTTCAATTTCAAGCCAATCTCTTGCACTTGCCATTCAGAACTCTTGGCCTATAAATAGAGGTCACTTCTTCATTCAAAATCACCCCCAAAGCATCATAAATGAAGCTTTCCTTCTTTCTTTCTTGTTTTTAAAGTTTCAAGTTTTTTTAATGGGAGAATTTGCAAATTCCAAGTCTGGCAATTTCTGAGCAATCTTAGGCTTCAAATGCTTTCTAAGCATCATTAGAAAGTTGTTAGAATCCTCTAGCCATCCCAAAAAATCTCCAAACTCAGAAATCATATCCAAGAACCATAAACTTGCAAATTGAGCCATAACCACTAAATTTCCATTCCACTCGTGCAACCTTCAATCTTTCACTTTAAACATCATACATATACCTCATAGAAGTGATCCAAACACCTGGAACACATCTGTAACTGATCCAACATCAACATCAAATCACACTTCTAGCTGTGATAGTTGGACTTGGGTGGAACGGTCCAGGCCATTTAAATCCAAGGTAAGCACGTCAACACCTTCCCTAATCATCACTGAAGCTGTAGCAATCATCAAAACATCTTTGGAACGCCTCCAACAAGGAATTCGATTTCAGCTTCAAGAGGTAAGTCACTTGAACTTTGAACTTTATGATTCTGCCTTCCAGTTTAAAAATGGCTTGGTCATCTTGTTTCTGCACATTCACTAATCATTAACCCTCAATCAATTTCATAAATCACAATCCATACACGATTTCATGATCAATTCTTAGAATTAGGGTTCTTCGTGTTCTTGCAAAAATTAACAGTTCTAAACTAAAAATAAATGAAATTAATTGCCACCATCATGTTCCTGGTGAAAACTCGAGCAAGTTTGATGTTTACATCATTTAATTTCATTGAGAAATAAGAAAGTTATGGAATCATGGATTGAGGAAGAAGATGAAGTTGTTACGCGCGTTTTCTAATTCCTTGAAATTTCAAATTCTTGTCTTATCTTATATTTAATTGTTGTTGTTTCATAACCGGATGTAACAGCCACCCCAGTGGCAAGCCAACACGCCTTAAAGCCTTGCCTTGCCATAAGGCCCAGGGTTCGAATCCCCCTGGGACCTTTTTTAAAAAACTAATTCCTTCAGAAGCTTAACCTTCTGACTCTCACTCCTTCAGAAGCTTCAACTTCTGGCTCCCTTTAGAAGCTTCAACTTCTGACCCTCCTTCAGAAGCTTCAACTTCTGACTCTTTTCTTCAAAACTTCATTTTTTCACTTGTTTTCAAATATTTTTCAAAACTTGTTTTTTTTATATTTAAAACAAGGTGATTAAATGAAAAGCCACGCGCATGGCTCAGTGGTAAAAAATTTCTCTTCTAAGCCAAGGAACCTAGGTCCAAACCTCCTTAGGACCAAAACTCTCTTTTTATCACTAATTTTATCAAGTTTTTTTAACAAACTTCAACATTTTCAAAAAACCAACCAAAACTTCTCATTTTGAGATGATTTTTTGCACACTTGTCATTTAATATACCTATTTTATGATTATATCAAAAAAATCCAAAAATATTTTCTTTTTGATTATATTTTAATTAGGTTAAAAAATGAGACGTTTTAAGTACTTTTTTTAATACTTTTCAAAAATGTTTTCTTTCCGATTTTCAAACCTAATCTTTTTCAAAACTTCTTGTGAATATCCTTCACTTTTCAAAATCATTTTCAAACCTTTTCAAAAAACTTTGAATAAACTTAACACCTTTTTCCATGATCGATTCGATTTGAAGATAAACCGCACTAGGTTTTTCCTCGAATTTCTTTCAAATTGATCATGGGTCTCACTCATGATGTAAGTCCCAACCCTCCTATGTACATATTTATTTCCTTGTACATATACACCCTTTGGTGTACATATTCAATTCCTTGTACATATTCAATCATCTTTGTAAATATTCAAGTATTAGAAACTTCGTTCGTTTGTTTTCATCCGCTTGTTTATACATTGATTCCATTGGTATTAAGAGGAGCATTATTCCCGGTGAAACTGCTCTTAAACCAATGGGGCTCCCTTAAGGTGTAAGTCCCAACTCCTTTGTATATATTCAAGTTACACTTGCTTTAATTGCTTGTTTTATACACTTGTTTATATATTTACTTCAAAAACTCCTTTGAATACACATCATACACTTGTTCATTTATAACATAACAACTAGTTTAACAACTAGGTTCCCTTTAGCCTCCTCTTAGGCTTCGTATAAGACAACTCACCTGTTAAGTGTAGCCTTCGCTTAGGCTTCGCATAAGATAACTCCCTGTTAATTTTGCCTCCACTTGGGCTTCGTTCAAAAGAACTCCCTCGTTGAGTTTAACCTTCTCTTGGGCATCAAACAAGAAAGAGACCTGGAAATCTCTTAACAGCCTCCTATTAGGCTTCCAATGCAAAGAATCACCCACGCTAGGATAGATCCCTAAGAGTATGATTTCCTGGTGAAATCACTCTTGAATCCTAAGAGGATGGTTTCCCGGTGAAACCACTCTTACAATACAAGGACCCACGGGCTTCTTGAAAGCATCACCCTAATCAATAATCAATTTCTCCTAGAGATTTAGACATTTATCGTCTCTATGGAAGAAGTATCTCATCTATAACATCACATACAAATCAAACACTTTTTCAAACAATTTTTCAAACACTTCTTCAAACAAAACATCTTTTAATTGTACGTGGTAACGCTTGTACACTCAAGCAAAACACCAATGCTTACAATTAAAGATTCAAACATCTTTTCAAACATCTTTCTTAACTCATAAGTGGTAACGCTTGTACACTCAAGCAAAACACGTAATACTTATGATGAAAAATTTAATCAATCAACCCTTCAAAAATGTATGGGATGAAATATATTAGATACATTTTTTCATTAAGATGACATTTGTCTTTGTCTCTTAATAACACCCTTTGCTTCCACTAGCATAAGTGGGAACTACGATTACTCTGACTTTCTCAACCTCCCTATGAGAATACGTAGGCACAAGGTCTCATCCTTGGCGATCATACTTCTTTCTCCCTCAAACCAAGCAAACCCTAGTTCCCTTAGATCCGAGCTACAGATGCTCTGATTCCCACTAGGGGATATGTATGCAGAGGATCCCAATGATCTTTTTGAGCATAATAAATAAAAAAACTTAGGACCCCGCCTAACCTACCTTTCTTAAAACCTAAAGGAGAAATGTTCCCAAGGATAGAATAGCAAATTAAAGCACACAAACATATCAAAAATATCCATATATACAAATAAGGCTATAGATAACTATATATATAGGGTGCTACAACCTTCCCTTTATATAAAAAACCCTCTTACTCAGATTTCTCCCCAATGCGTTGCGTCTAATTCACGCTAGTCGTGCCGCATATCTTTATTTATTTAGGGTATTTCAGCTTTCCCCTTTTTCATCTCATTTTCTTGTTTTGGGAACAATAAAGCTTGATGCTCGCGGCATATTTTTAAAAACAAATCAAAAGAGTAAATCTTTTTGAGCCAGAGATTCAAATTCCAATTCGATTCCCTCGTTCGTCACTTTTTTACCACGAACAGAACAAATGGCGACTCTGCTCGGGAGAACACTAAACTTTTATTTCAAAGAAAAAAATAGTGACTCTTCTTGGGAGCACCAAGCTTTTCTTTGTTTTCAAAAAAAGGAAAAAAAAGGTTGAGCTTTCATTTGTGCATATGTTTGTTTTTCTTTATTGTGTGTTTTAGTTATCGTGATTTCATCTGATGGAAAAAAATCCTAACCCAGATTTAAGAAACATTTTAAGATCTAGGTGGGGATATAGTCCTATTAACTTGTGAGAAGTCTCATTACTTACTAAGTTAATATGAGATCCCTCACTCAGTGGAGGTTGTCTTGGGAGTATTTATGTTTAGCAAGTATTTGCAAAGACATTTTGCTTTCAAGGGAACTAACGAAGCTGAGTGGCTGTAGAACACATAACCCATCTTGGCCATTTAGGGTGTAGTGCAGAAACTATTCAGGTGTAAACTTTGATTAGTTGTCATGCGAGACTACGATCAGGCGAGTTTTTCTTGAAAAATATTATTGGACTTCAAGTATTTAACAAATCCGATAATAATTCAAAGAGAAGCGTTGAACCTGTATTATCAGTAGAACATGTTTTGCAGGTGAATAAGCCCTTAGAACTTAACCACGTTTGGTTCTTATCGTTGGCCTCATGCTCGTGAATTCAAACGCTTGAACGTGTGTATAACCACTAACCATGTTTGTATCTTTGTGGCATTCATGCATTCATTAAAAAAACTTCAAATTCTCATCTCTCTTCCCATTTCCAAAGAATTTAGAGATTTTTCTTTGTAAACATTTTAGGTTAGAGGGATGGACGTAAGAAGAAGATATACCAAGAGATACGATTTTAGAATTCCTGATGTAAGAAAGTTAAAAGAGTTAGCATCCTTGGTAGAAGATCCCTTGGATTTCAGAAAACGCTATGGAACTCTTTTAATTGTCTTGAACACTAACGTTGATGAAGGACTTCTCAAAACTTTCGTTCAGTTTTACGATCCAGACTATCGTTGTTTCTCTTTCCCTGATTATCAATTGATGCCTACTTTGGAAGAGTACGCACATATCTTAGGTATCTCAGTGTCTGACAAAGTACCTTTCAATGGTTTGGAAGTCATTCCTAAGCCACCAGTCATTGCAACGATGACTCACTTAAGGAAATCTGAGATAGACAAAAACCTGACTACTAAAGGAAATCTCTTAGGACTAACTTCAAAGTTCCTACTAGAGAAGGCTTTTAATTTTTCCGAAGTCGGTAGCATGGTAGCTTTTGAAGCTGTTTTGGCTTTGCTCATTTATAGATTGGTGTTGTTTGCCAATGTCCCAAGTTTCGTTGATATCAATGCCATAAGGATTTTTCTGATTGCAAATCCCGTTCCCACTTTGCTTGGTGACACGTATTTCTCCATTCATCATAGGAATCATCAAGGAGATGGAGTTATAGTGTGTTGTGTACCTCTGTTATTCAAATGGATTGTCTCACATTCGCCTAAGTCTCCTATCTTCCGAGAAAACAAAAACGGGTGGCATTGGTCTCAAAGACTCATGTCTCTTACTAATGACGATATCCATTGGTATACCTTGGCCAACAATGAGATGGAAATCATTGAAAGCTGTGGAGAGTTTTCCAACGTACCTCTCATTGGTACGAAAGGAGGAATTAACTACAACCCATTTTTGGCAAGACGTCAACTTGGGTACGTAAACTCTAGTAAACCCCTTGGTTTTATAGTATAAAGTTACTTTTATCATGAAGGGGGAGATTCCCAAGGTTTGAAAGCCAGAATGATAAGAGCTTGGCATCACATTCGAAGGAAAGAAAAAGGTGATGCAAGGAATTGTGTAGCCATGGAAATCTACACTTCTTGGGTAAATAAAAGAGCGAAGGAATTATGAATGCCTTATGCTTATGAAGAACCCATGTTCCTAGTGGTATCTAAATCGACCACCATTCCCATTGAGACTATGGGAGAATACCAAGAAGCTTTAGCTAAGATGAGGCTAGAGAAAGAAGCTTTCGAAGACAAGTTTCTTAAGACTGACCTTGAGAATGTAAAGCTTAAAAAGCAGGTCAAGGATCATGAAAAAATGCTCTACTTTCAAGATGGATGGCTCATGGAGAAAGATGAGAAGATTCGTCGAAAACATGAAGCGATCAAGAAATACATCAAAGAAAGGAAAAGAAATCTTGAAGAAATGACAATTAGCAATCCTGCTCCAGACGATTGGAAAAAAGTCGTTGACAAGCTAAAAGCCGAGAAAGCTGAGCTAAAAGCTTACTATGGGAAAGAAATCCTGTAGTTGAAGCTACATCAAGCATTTGGTTCTTCATCTGACAAAGACGCTTAATTAGTATACTTTAGCTTTATTTTATTATTTATTTTATCATTGTAAGAGCTATGCTCCAAAAACTTGTTGTAATTATCTTTCGAATATTAATAAAATAAGAGTTTTCCATCCAAATGTTTGCAAGAAATTTCTCTTTTAGCATAAATTCTTTGGAAATTATTTTCTCTTTACATTCATAATCATGCATCATTCTTTGCATTTTGAGTTTGTTATTTAGAGTCTCATCTTTTGGAATTTTCTCCAAAGAGATTGTCAAGCTGTCGCGTCTTAGAGTTTCTCGACTATGTTCACAGTCAGCTCGCAGATACAATACTCATGCAAACAGAAGAAAAGCAATGGAAGATTTTGAACAAGAGAATATTGAGCTTCGTGCTACAGTAACCACACATCAAGAGGAGGTGGAAAGACTCACTGCTTTGGTAAGCTCATTGGTAGTTGCGCAAAATCAGCAATCAACACCTAACAGTTAAAATCAAGCGACGATTTTAGAGATTATTACTACTCCAGTTTCTGCTGTTGCAGTTAGTAATCTGCTTTCCAGTATGCCATAAGGTTATCCATGGGGCATGCCTTTCAATTTCGGCATAGGATTTCGTCAAAAAAGTTTTGAAGTACCGGCGACCATAACTGAGGTTCCTACTTTGCAGAATTTAGCATTTACTACACAGCACGGAGTAACCTTTCCTCAAGTCACTATGTCGGTTTCTCAACCGTTTATGACGAATTCAGCTTCTATGGTTCACGCTATTGCAAATGACGAATTCTATCATAATCTTGGCAACAATATGAATCCTCGTGGACAAATGGAAGATCTCCAAGAACAGTTCAATAAGATGCAGCTAGAGATCAAAATAATCCGTGGAAAGGATTTGTTTGGGGAAAATGCCCACGATCTATGTCTGGTTCCTCCCGTAAGGATACCCGCTAAGTTCAAAGTCCCCGACTTTGAAAAATAAAGAGGTAACTCTTGCCTGTAAATTCATCTTATGATGTACGCTCGAAAGATGTCTACATATAACGATAATCATCAACTGCTCATTCACCATTTCCAAGACAGTCTTACCGGCGCCACTCAGAAATGGTACATGGGATTAGATAGTGCGAACGTTCAAACTTTCAACGACCTAGGTGAAGCTTTTGTTCAACAGTATAAATTCAATTTGGACATGGCTCCAGATCAAGATCAACTCAGATCAATGTCTCAAAAGGAAAAGGATACTTTCAAAGAATACGCCCAACGTTGGAGGGAAATTGTTGCCCAAGTTAATCCACCGTTAGAAGAAAAAGAAATGACCAAGATCTTCTTGAATACTCTTGGCCCTTTCTACTACGAACGCATGATCTCCAGTGCTCTAGGTGATTTTACTGAAATGGTAAGCATGGGGATGCGGTTCGAAGAAGGAGTCCGAGCAGGACGCTTAACTAGAGAAGTGGGATCTTCAAGCGGAACCAAGAGAATTAGAACTGGTTTCCCAAAGAAGAAAGAACATGACGTTGGAACGGTATCCCGAGGGAAACCCATGAAGAATGTCAATCACTGACAATAGGTGGCCGCGGTCGCACCAGTTGTTAGTACAACTCCAAACATGGGAATTACCCCACAATTCCAGCAAAATCAGCAGCCTTGACAACAGGCTCAATAATTCAACAACAATCAGAATCGTGCTCCTAGAATCTCGCAGTTTGATCAGATTCTGATGTCTTACACGAAATTATATCCTACCTTGATTGAGAGGAATCTTGTTCAAACAAGAGTACCACCTCTAGTACTTGATAAATTACCTTGGTGGTACAAAACAGATGTGTCTTGCCCTTTTCATCAAGGGGCACCAGGTCACGATCTCGAACATTGTATATCATTGAAAGCCTAAGTTCAAAGGTTAGTTAGGGCTAATCTTCTTTTCTCAAAAATACAAACCTGAATGTGCAAGTGAATCCACTTCCTAATCATGGAGGGCACGCTGTGAATTTAATAGCTAAAAATTCAGATTGATACCAAGTCACAAATGTAAATTTGATAAGAGAAAGCTTGGTACAGCTACACGCTACATTCAACACAATGGGTGTTTTTGCTAAACATGATTACACAGCTTGTAGAATCTGTTTTACAAATTCTCGAGGATGTCCAACTGTAAAAGCAGACCTTCAGCAGTTAATTGACATCAGCGACATTCAAATTTTCAGAAATAGGAATTATTATGACGTAAATATGGTAGGGTATTATCCGCATGAGCTTTTAGTCTCAGATATCAACTCAGAAATTCCTAAAGTAAACGTCATTATCCCACACTTCAATATGCCTGAGTGCGTAGAGGTTGAATACAACAGTCCAAGGGTTCCTGAATCTCCTTTGATCATCTGTCTACCTGGACCTGTTCCTTATGACTCTGACAAATCAGTTCCCTATCAGTACAACACAACTATGATGGAAAAGGGGAAGGAAATACCCATACCTACTCTTTCAGCCGTAGTTAACATCGCTGAAGTAGGACGAGTAACTCGGAGTGGGCGTGTGCATACCCCGTTTCCACCAAAGCATCCTATTGCTCCCACAGTTAGACAAAATCATGTTGATGTACCTGTTGAGAATCCTATAGGAATTCCCATTGGTAATCCAGAATTAAACATTGGTTCGTCTGATGGAACCAATATTAATCCAGACTTCGAGGAAATTCTAAAGCTGATCAAGAAGAGTGAGTACAAAGTTATGGATTAACTAATGCAAACTCCTTCCAAATTCTCAATACTCTCTTTGCTTTTGAATTCTGAAGCCCACCGAGAGGCCTTGATGAAAGTGTTAGATCAAGCCTACATAGATCACGACGTGACTACCGATTAATTTGGTGGAATTGTAGGCAACATAACAGCTTGCAACAACTTGAGCTTCAATGATGAAGAACTCTCAGATGAGGGAAGAATCACAATTTCGCTCTACATATCTCTATGAATTGCCAATCAGATTCTCTGTCTAACGTGTTAGTGGACACTGGCTCATCCTTGAATGTAATTTCAACAATGACTCTCGCTCGTTTATCTTACAAAGGAACACCAATGAAATTCAGTGGTGTAGTAGTCAAAGCCTTCGATGGATCAAGAAAATCCGTTATTGGAAAAGTTGACCTTCCGATGATGATTGGTCCACATACTTTTCAAATTACCTTCCAGGTCATGGACGTTCCAGCTGCTTACAGTTGTTTGTTAGGACAACCTTGGATACATGAAGCAGGAGCAGTAACATCCACGCTCCACCAGAAATTGAAATTTACGACAAATGGAAAACTAGTAATCGTTATTGGTGAACAAGCTTTATTGGTAAGCCATTTGTCCACTTTTGCTTTCATCACTGCTGAAGATGCTGAAGGGGCACAGTTCCAAGGGCTTTCGTTAGAAGATGAATATACAAAGAAAAATAGATCATTTATCTACTCTTACAAAGAAGCAGCGCAGATAGTGAAAAACGGTACTTCCGCCGGTTGAGGACAAGTGATAAATCCTGTCAACAACGAAACCAAAACAGGACTCAGATTTACTCCAGTACTTTCAAAAGCCAATAAAAGGGATGAAACTCTTCGTCCGATCAAAGAAGTATTCCACCGCGGAGGTTTCCTAAACCCTATTCCTCAATAGGTCAATGTCCTTATTGATGAAGGAAATGAAGAAAATGTCTCTGCATCTGAAGAATGGAAAACTTATCTTAATAACTTTGGATACATGTCTCAGGAAGAACCGTATACACCATTATATCCTCCTTCAGACAATTTGAAGGCATGTTCCTGCAAAATGATAAAGAAGAAATTCCACCTATCCCACCTGAGGTTTGGGATACCTTGGGGGAACCAAGCGGAAAATTTGACTTTATGGTGACGTATACTGCCCCTAAAAGTTCAAGAATTAGAATCAAAGACATCCAACCAACTGGATGGGACGATCCTCTTAAATATCTTTGTCAACCAGAAGAGGAATACATGCCTTCTCAATCTCATAATCAATCTGAGATCACAAATGAAAATCTTTGCTTCAATACGCCTGCCGAGGTTGTTGAACCAGATTTTGATTATCCCTAGATTAACGCAATTTTTGGAGATGATCGAGAAGACAATTCTGAAAATGATTTGGAAAGTGTCTCTGATAATGAGTCTCTTCACCCAGAGGATTGGGAAGTACATCCTGAGAATCTAGAATACATGCCGCCTGAAAATGCATATAATGCATTCTATACTCCTCGACCTGTCAATCAAGCAGAAGAAGATCGCCTCAGCAGTACAAAAGGAAAGGTTAACCAACCAGAGTCTTCAAAACATGTTCGACCAACGATCAATGTCAGCACAGAAAATGATTCAAAAGGAAAACTACCAGAATACATAGTCTTCCAAGGAGTTCGTCACTATTGGAAAGTAGTTTATCGTCCTAAGTAGTTTATCGTCCTAAGTAGTTTATCTCGCTTTTGTTTTGAACTCTCGCCCCGCCCAAGGCAGAGAGATGTTTTGTAGGGCTAGCTTTTAAATAATTTTCCCTTTGTCTTTCCCAAGACAAATGAGTTTGTATTTAGGGCTTTGTTTCATATGTGAATCATAAATAAAGCGTTGTTTTGATTCCCATATTTTGTGTTTGTTTTTTGTTTTTTACCTTTTTTTCTGGAAATGGTAATCCTAAAAAACCCAATAAAAACCAAACATCTTCGAAAAAATGATAATATGCATACACTTTCGCATTTACTTTTTTCTAGAAAAATCGAACATAAACCATACGTGCAAATTAACAATGAATAAACCCATTGAATGCAATAACTCTACGACCTCTCTCGACTTTGAATTCCCCGTGTTCGATGCCGAGAAGAGGATGAAGAAGAGATCCCGGATGAGATTTCCCTACTACTTAAGCACGAGAAAAGAATCATTCAGCCTCACAAAGAGCCTTTGGAAACAATCAACTTAGGTTCTAAGGAAAGCAGAAAAGAAGTGAGCATCAGAGATTTACTCGACAACGATGTCAAGAGCAGACTGATAGATCTTCTCATAGAATATGTCGATGTGTTTTCTTGGTCCTACCGAAACATGCTAGGGTTGGACACCAACATCGAAGAGCATCACTTTCCATTAAAACCGGAATGTCCGCTAGTTAAACAAAGACTAAGAAGGATTCACCCAGATATGGCCGACAAAATCAAAAAGGAGGTTAAAAAACAACTCGACGCAGGTTTCCTCGTCACCTCCAAATATCCTCAATGGTTAGCCAACATAGTGTTTGTCCCAAAGAAAGATGGAAAGGTTAGAATGTGTGTTGACTACCGGGACTTGAAAAGGACGATTTCCCACTACCGCACATTGACATGCTGGTGGATAACACTGCTAAGTTCAACATTTTTTCCTTCATGCACGGTTTCTCTGGTTATAATCAAATTAGAATGGCTCCCGAAGACATGGAGAATACATCTTTTACCACGCCATGGGGCACATTTTGCTACAAAGTAATGCTGTTTGGATTAAAGAATGCAGGCGTAACTTACCAAAGGGCAATGACCACTCTCTTTCATGACATGATGCATAAAGAGATCGAAGTCTATGTGGATGACATGATAGCAAAGTCTGACACTGAAGAAGAACATATAGAATATCTCTTGAAGTTGTTTCAACGACTAAGGAAATATCAGCTTCGTCTGAATCCTAACAAATGCACCTTTAGGGTGAGATCTGGAAAACTCCTAGGTTTCATTGTCAGTCAAAGAGGTATTAAAGTTGACCCCGACAAAGTCAAGGCTATTCAAGAAATTCCTACGCCACATACAAAAAAGCAAGTAAGAGGATTTCTTGGATCGTTGAATTACATCTCCAAGTTCATCTCTCAAATGACTGCTACTTGTGGACCAATATTCAAGCTTCTTCGCAAAAATCAAAAGGTTGTATGGACAGAAAATTGCCAAAAAGAATTTGACAATATCAAGGAATACCTGTCAGAACCTCCAATATTGATTCCTCCAATCGAAGGAAGACCATTAATCATGTACCTTACCGTGTTGGAAGATTCCATGGGCTGCGTGCTTGGACAGCAAGATGAAACCGGTAAGAAGGAGCATGTCATCTACTACTTAAGTAAAAGGTTCACAGATTGTGAAACTCGTTACTCCATGCTCGAGAAAACATGTTATGCTTTTGTGTGGGCTTCGAAACGTCTCCGCCAATACATGATCAACCACACGACTTGGTTAATTTCCAAAATGGATCCAATCAAGTACTTCTTTAAAAAGCCTGCCTTAACAGGGAGAATCGCCCGATGGCAGATGCTATTATTTGAATATGACATCAAGTATCGCACCCAAAAAGCGGTCAAAGGAAGCATTCTCGCTGATCACTTGGCTTATCAACCGATCAACGAATACCAATCCCTCAAGTTTGACTTCCCTGATGAGGATGTTATGTACTTAAAGATGAAAGATTGTGACGAACCATTACTTGAAGAAGGTCTTGATCCAGAATCTAGATGGGGCTTAATTTTTGATGGAGCAGCTAACGTTTTTGGCAATGGAATTGGGGAAGTCATCATTACTCTCGAGGGTTCTCATATCCCGGTTTCCGCCAGATTGCTATTTGATTGCACCAACAACATCGCAGAACACGAAGCTTGTATCATGGGTATTGAAGAAGCCATCAACTTAAGGATCAAGATCCTTGACATATATGAAGATTCATCCCTTTTGATCAATCAAATCAAAGACAAGTATGAAACTCATCACCTTGGTTTGATTCCCTACCGATATTATGCAAGACGTTTGTTGACTTTCTTCAACAAAGTTAAATTGCATCATATTCCTCGAGATCAAAATCGAATGGCAGACGCCTTGGCTACTCTATCTTCCATGTTCAAAATAAACCATTGGAACAATATGCCTAAGATCAGCATCAGATGCCTTGAAAGACCTGCATATGTGTTTGCAACTGAAGCAGTCATCGACGATAAACCGAGGTTCCACGACATCAAACGCTTCCTTCAAACTCAGGAGTACCCACTCGGGGTACCGCACAAAGATATGAGAACTCTAAGGAGGATTTCTGGAAATTTCTTCCTGAATGGAGATGTGCTATACAAAAGAAACTTCGACATGGTCTTGCTCGAACGCGTGGATAGACACGAAGTGCATGAAGGGTCCTTTGGAACCCATACAAATGGGCATGCAATGTCCACAAAAATCTTAAGGGCAGGTTACTATTGTATAACAATGGAATTCGATTGTTGTAAACACGTTAAGAGATGTCACAAGTTCCAGATCTACGCAGATAAGATCCATGTGCCACCGACTCTACTCAACATTCTCTCCTCTCTGTGGCCTTTCTCCATGTGAGGCATCGACATGATTGGGATGATTGAACCAAAAGCGTCAAACGGTCATCGCTTCATTTTAGTGGCTATTGATTACTTCACCAAATGGGTCGAAGCAGCATCTGACGCCAACGTTGCAAGACATGTGGTTGTGAGGTTCATCAAGAAAAGCCTCATTTGCCGATATGGAATTCCAAGTAAGATCATTACAGACAATGGATCGAACATGAACAACAAAATGATGAAAGAACTATGTGAGGAATTCAAGATTGAGCATCATAACTAGTCTCATTACCGACCAAAGATGAACGACACTTTGGAAGCCGCCAACAAGAACATCAAAAAGATCGTCCAGAAAATGGTCATCACTTACAAAGACTGGCATGAAATGCTGCCATTTGCTTTACACGGATATCGTACTTCAGTACGCACTTCGACAGGGGAAACCCCTTTTTCTTTAGTATACGGCATGGAAGCAGTACTCCCCGTAGAAGTTGAAATTCTATCAATGAGAGTTCTCATGGAAGCTAAGTTTTCTGAGGTTGAATGGTGTCAAAGAAGATACGATCATTTAAACTTAATCGAAGAAAAATGTTTGACCGCTCTGTATCATGGGAAATTATATCAAAAAAGGATGAAGAAAGCATTCAACGAAAAGGTTCGATCTCGTGAATTCCAAGAAGGCGAACTTGTGCTTAAAAAGATTTTGTCTTTTCAACCAAATTCTAGGGGGAAATGGACTCCTAATTACGAAGGCCCATATGTCATACCCCAATTTTTGACCTAAGATACCACCTTACATTATTCACATATGCATCACGGCATCACTAACAGTTTCAGAACAGGATAGATCATGCGTGTGCTCCTGAAGTCAAAGTTAGGGTTTTATCAAAATTTCATCTGTTCAAGATATGATCAATTAGGGTTTGAGTCTCCACTTACCTCAAATGATCTATCTTAATCAATCATCAACATTTGATCTTCAAATTCCCAACTTTTTCTCATGATCTACCTTGAATCGACCAATTAGGGTTTTGATCGAAGATAGTGAATCATTGACTTTATGCTCAATGAATGACCTATTTGCTTGAAGGTTGATCTTAACATCTTCAATGCAACATCTTGACCTAATTTCTTGGTTCAAAACATTACAAAATCCATGTTTCTTCATCAGACAAATTTTGAATCATCTGATGAAAATTCATCTGCTGAAAAAGTCAAACTTTGACTTTTGGTCAACTTTTTCAAATTCAAACTTTTCAATCATAAAATCATTTCAAATAATCCACCATGATCATAAAAAATCAAGAAATGTGAAAAAGTCAACAAAAAGTCAAAGTTGGAATTTTTTCTAACACTTAGAAAAATTTTCAAGTGTTAAGAAACATGGTTTTTCCTTACTTTCATGGCCATTTTTCACCTAGATCCATTTTGATTCAAGAAAAACTCAAAACATGAAAGTTGTAGATCTTGTTGCAAGATTTCTAAAATGTTCAAGAAATTTCAAAAACACTTTTATAGCTAGGGTTTTGATTTTGAAACATAGAGCTCCAAAACTATGGATTTTTTAGATCATGCATCAAAATTACAAGTCATTTTTTGCAACTTCTCCTTCTAGAAACCTTTTCACCATTGAGAGATAGGTTATAACTGATAAATATCAGTTAGCAATGATTGAGATCAGGATTGGATCAAGAAGAAATTTTAACCATGGTTAAAGAAGTTAACCATGTGCATTAAATGCAAAAGATTCTTTCTTACCTCTTAAGCCAAGTTGCAAGCTCTTTCAATTATAACCTTGCCTTGTTATTCAGAATTTTTGGCCTATAAATAGAGGTCATTTCTTCATTCAAAACTACCCCAAAGCAATCATAATCCAAGCTTTCCTTCTTTTTTTCTTGATTTCCAAGTTTCAAAGTTCTAAGAAGGAGAATTTTGCAAGTTTCAAGGTTTGCAATTTCTGAGCAAACTTAGGCTTCAAGTACTTTCTAAACATCATTAGAAAGTTGTTAGAATCCTCAAGCTAGCCCAAAAACTAGCCAAACTCAGAAATCATTTCCAAACTTCATGTATGCACATATTGAGCCATAACTTACAAACTCTCAATCCACTTCTGCATCTTCCAAACTTTCACTTCAAACACCTTCTATACATCATATAGAAGTAATCCAAATCATCATTACACCACTGTAAACACAAAATCTCCAAATTCGATTCTCACTTCAAGTGACTGTAACTGGACTTGGTCAGAACAATCTAGACCCTTTCAAACCAAGGTAAGCATATCCACACCTTCCATAAACATCACTGAAGTTGTAGCAATCATCAAAAAACTTCTGGAACCTCTCCAACAAGAAACACGATTTCAGTTTTAAGAGGTATAAACTTGAACTTTGAACTTTGTGATTTCTAACTTTCAGTACAAAAAAGGCTTGGCCATTTTGTTTCTACACTATCACTGAGTAATAACCCTCAATCAATTGCTTAAAATTATGCTCATACATGATTTCATAATCAAAACTTAGAATTAAGGTTCTTCGTGTTCATATGAAAATTAATGATTCTAAGCTTAAAATAAATGAAATTAAATGCCATAATCATGTTCCTGGTAAAAATCTGAGCAAGTTTGATGTTTGGATCATTTGATTTCACTAAGAAATGAAGAATCCATGGAATCAGAATTTGGAGGTTGAAGAAGATGTTGCTGCGCGCTTTTTCTAGTTTCCAGAAATTCAAATTCATGTTTTATAATATATATTTATGGTTAGAGATAAGATAATGGATGTATCATCGCCCCAGCGGTTGCCAACACGCTCTTAAATCTCTTGCGTTGCCTCAAGGCCCAGGGTTCGAATCCCCCTGGGATCTTTTTTTAAAAAATAAAAGGCATCAGCTTCTGATGTTTGCTTCTCCAGAAGCACTTCTGAGGCTCAACCCTCCAGAAGTACTTCTGATACTTATACCTCTAGAAGCTTTTAGCTTCTACACTCTCCAGAAGCATTTCTAGTGCTTCTACCTCCAGAAGCATCAAGCTTCTACCTCCAGAAGCATCAAGCTTCCCAACATTCCTAGAAGCATCAAGCTTCTAACATCCAGAAGCAGCCAGCTTCTAAGGCATCCAAAAGAAGCATGCCTCCACACGCTCCAGAAGTAACATGCTTCTAAGCTTCCTTCAAGCAGATAGCTTCTGATCCCCCTTCCTTCAGGAGTAGCCAGCTTCTGATCCCTTGAACTCCAGCTTCTAAACATTTTCAAAACTTCATTTTTTTCAAAACTCCTTCTAAACAAGGTAATTAAATGACAAGTCAAGCACATGGATCAATGGAAAAACTCTTCACTTCTAAGCCAAAAGTCCAAGGTTCAAACCTCCTTAGGACCAAAAACTCTTTTTTATCACTAATTTTCTCAAGTTTTTTTACAAACTTCTACATTTTCAAAAACCAATCAAAACTTCTCATTTTGAGATGATTTTTTGCATACTTGTCATTTAATATACCTATTTTATGATTATGTCAAAAAATCCAAAAATATTTTCTTTTTGATTATATTTTTATTAAGTTAAAAATGAAACATTTTATTATTTTTAATACTTTTCAAAAATGTTTTCTTTCCAATTTTCAAACTTAAATCTTTTTCAAAACTTCTTGTGAATATCCTTCACTTTTCAAAATCATTTTCAAAAACCTTTCAATAAACTTACACACATTTTCCATGATCAACTAGATTTAAAGATAAACCGACCCTGGTTTCTCCTTGAATTTTTTAATTGATCATAGGCCTCCCTCACGGTGTAAGTCCCAACACTCCTATGTACATATTTATTTCCTTGTACATATTCACCCTTCCGTGTACATATTCATTTCCTTGTACACATTCAATATTATTTGTAAATATTCAAGCATAAACAAACTTCGTTCGTTTGTTTTCATCCGCTTGTTTATACACTGATTCCATTGGTATTAAGAGAAGCATTATTCCTGGTGAAACTGCTCTTAAACCAATGAGCCTCCCTTAAGGTGTAAGTCCCAAACCTTGTATATATTCAAGTTACACTTGCTTTAATTTCTTGTTTTATACACTTATTTATATATTTCCTTCATAAACTCCTGTGAATACACATCACACACTTGTTTATATAACTGCTCAGTTATAACATAACAACTAGCCTAACAACTAGGTTCCCTTTTAGCCTCCTCTTAGGCTTCGTATAAGATAACTCATTTATTGAGTTAGCCTCCTCTTAGGCTTCCCATAAGAAAACTCACCCGTTGAGTTTAGCCTCCGCTTAGGCTTCATATAAGATAACTCCCTTGCTGAGTTAGCCTCCTCTTGCGCTTCGTTCAAAAGAACTCCCTCGTTGAGTTTAGCCTTCTCTTGGGCATCAAACAAGAAAGAGACCTGGAAATCTCTTAACAGCCTCCTATTGGGCTTCCAATACAAAGAATCACCCGCGCTAGGATAGAACCCTGAGAGTATGATTTCTCGGTGAAATCACTCTTGAATCCTAAGAGGATGGTTTCCCGGTGAATCCACTCTTAAAGCCAAAGCCAGCCATACCCTATAGCTTCCTCTTGATCTTCATACAAGGACCCTCGATGACCCTCAGAATTCCTTCTCTTGGGCTCACAATACAAGGACCCTTGATGACCCTCGGAATGCCTCCTTTTGGGCTTACAATACAAGGACCCACAGGCTTCTTAAAAGCATCCCCCTAATCCACAATCAATTTCTCCTCGAGATTTAGACATTTATCATCTCTATGGAAGAAGTATCTCATCTATCACATCACATACAATCAAACACTTTTCAAACAAAAAACATCTTTTAACTGTAAGTGATAACGCTTGTACACTCAAGCAAAACACCTAATACTTACGATGAAAGATTCAATCAATCAACCCTTCAAAACGTATGTGATGAAATAGATTAGATGCATTTTTCATTAAGATGACATTTGTCTTTGTCTCTTAATAACACCCGTTGCTTCCACTAGCATAAGTGGGAACTACGATTGCTCTGACTTTCTCAACCTCCCTTTGAGAATACGTAGGCACAAGGTCTCATCCTTGGCGAGCATACATGTTTCTTCCTCAAACCAAACAAAACCATAGCTCCCTTAGATCCGAGCTACAGATGCTCTGATTCCCATTAAGGGATATGTATGCAGAAGATCTCAATGATCTTTGCGAGCACAATAATAACAAAACCTAGGATCCCACATAACCTATCCTTCTTAAAGTCCAAAGGAGAAACTTTCCCAAGAATAGAATAGAAAATTAAAACACATAAACATATCAAAAATATTCATATATATATATATATATATATATATATATATATATATATATATATATAAGGCTATAGATAACTATATATATTTAGGGTGCCACATCTATTCCCTTTATATAACAAACCCCCTTGCTCAGATCTCTCCTCAATGCGTTGTGTGTAGTTCACGCTAGTCACACCGCATATCATTATTTATTGAGGGTATTGTAGCTTTCCCCTTTTTCATCTCATTTTTCTTGTTTTGAAAACAATAAAGCTTGACTCTCGCGGCATCTTTAAAAATGAATCAAAAGAGTAAATCGTTTCGAGCCATAGATTCGAATTTCGATTCGATTCCCTCGTTTGTCACTTTTTAACGCGAACACCATACATCGTCAAAAGAAGCATTTCTGGAGGTGCTATGACTCTCACGACCATGGACGGTGATGAACTCCTGCATCCTATAAATGTTGATGCAATTAAGAAATACTTTGTCTAAAAAGAAAAAAGAACGGCTCAGAAAGTCGAAAACCGAAAAGGGCGACTTAGGCAAAAATGAGCGTCTCGGTGGACTGAAAACCTGAAAAGGCGGTCCAGGCAAAAATTAGAGACAATAAACAGAAATTTATCCTGGTAGATTGAAAACCTGAAAAGGTAATCTAGGCAAAACTTAAGGATCAAAATGACAAAGTAACTACATCAGTCCGTACTTAGTCAATCTGAAGAATCTTCCATCAACGGATCTTCAATCAAATCTTCTAAAGCAACAAGCACAATTGGAATTCAAAGTTGTTAGGGAGAATAATGGGTTTTGCTTTCAATGTAGCCTTTTCCCAATAAATTACCATTTCCAACTTTTGTAAATAGTCCATGGAATCACGCCTTTGGCTGATTACCATTTTATCAATAAAATTTTACCCTTGTGCCCATTTGTTTGGAATTCTTGATTTATTCTGCTTTTGCAAAATAACGCTTTTTCTTGTGAAAATCACTTTTGAAACTAAAAAAAAAAATTTTAAATGAATTTTTACTTCAAATTTTTTTTGAAATAAAAGCGAAATTTTCCTTTGAACTATGAACACAGAAAGAATTTCAACAGTTTTCTCCATGAGCGTTTCGACCTCTGAAAGGTAAACAACTACTGAGATGTTTTCTTTTCCCTGAAAGAGATCATCAAAGGATGGTATTCTTATCCAAAAAAGAATCCCCAACAAGGTTGCCACTAAAATGCCTTTTCTAGAAAAGTTTAAAGCATGCAACTCAGATTCATCATCAGTAACGTCTACACCATTGTTGCAGATTTTGCTGAGTATTTTGAATTGTGACGTAGTCCTTTTCCAAATACGTTTTTGTTGTCTTGTCAAGTATCATCAGCATGCATATGACATTCAATAACATTCATCATTCATACATAATCGCATCATTAATGCATTCTTGCATTTCTCAATGTTTGCTTCAATATCACTTGTTTAGGTTGCATTTATTCCCAAAAAAAAACAAGTATGGGTGGGTCGTCTCTCCAATAGATTATCCCCAAGCAGAAAAAATACATTGTTTCCTCCAGTTCCCCAATCGAGATCATTCCTCATTGGGTACAAAGTCTTGATTGACCGTTTCTTTCCAGTTCATTCCTGGATAGAACCTCGTCTCTAACCAATTCATGTATAGGTTTCACAAAAAAATCTACCTGCGAACAATAAGCAATAGCCTCGTCATCCGAGCCGGTTATTTCCCTTTCATCTTGGAACTTATCATAAAATGATTGTTCTTCTTAACAAGTCAAATCATGAAAGTTCAAGAAATCCTCACAATTGCCTTTCTTCCCCAGCATGTCACTCTTTGATACCTCTTGGGTAAACTTTCTGCAATCATATTGCATCATTCGCATTTTTTGGTATCTTAGGTCCAAAAATTGCGTATTCTGATATTTAAGTCTCTTTACACCTATCGAGACGAAGATTTTCATCTTCATATCTCAGGTTAAAGAAACTTAAACAGGGGCATCTGTTATACCCTAATATTTTTCCTAAGATACCACATCATATCATTCACATGTGCATCATTGCATCACTAACAGTTTCAGAAAAGGATAGATCGTGTGTGTGCTCCTGAAGCCAAATTAGGGTTTTATCAAAATTTTCATCTGTTCAAGATATGATCAATTAGGGTTTGAGTCACCACTCACCTCAATTTATCTATCTTTATCATCAATGCTTGAAGATTTATCTTAACATCATCAATGCAACATCTTGACCTAATTTCTTGGTTCAAAACATTCCAAAATCCATGATTGATCATCAGAGAAATTTTGAATCAACTGATGAAAATTCAACTGTTCAAAAAAGTCAAACTTTGACTCTTGGTCAACTTTTTCAAATCCAAATTTTTTCAATCATAAAATCATTTCAAATTATCCTTCATGATCATAAAAAATCAAGAAATGTGAAAAAGTCAACAAAAAATTCAAAATTGAAATTTTTCTAACACTTAGAAAAATTTTGAAGTGTTAAAAAACATGGTTTTTCCTCACTTTCATGGCCATTTTTCACCTATATCCATTTTGATTCAAGAAAAACTCAAAACATGAAAGTTGTAGACCTTATTACAAGATTTTCAAAATATCCAAGAACTTGAAAAAACACTTTGTGTAGATAAGGTTTTGAAATTGAAACTTAGAGCTCCATAACCATAAATCACAAGTCATTTTCCATGTTTTTAGGTCATTTTTGCAAACTTTCACTTCTAGAAGCCTTGTCACCATTGAGAGATAAGTTATAACTGATAAATATCATATGAGAGTGATTAATAGGAAGATAAGATCAAGTGAGATTTTAACCATGGTTAAAAGAATATTCCATGTGCATTTATGGCAAAAATGTCTTTCTTGCCCTTTAAGGCAAGTTGTTCAATTTCAAGCCAATCTCTTGCACTTTGCATTCAGAACTCTTGGCCTATAAATAGAGGTAACTTCTTCATTCAAAATATCCCCAAAGCATCATAAACCAAGCTTTCCTTCTTTCTTTCTTGTTTTTCAAGTTTCAAGTTTTTTAGTGGGAGAATTTGCAAATTCCAAGTCTTGCCATTTTTAAGCAAACTTAGGCTTCAAATACTTTCTAAGCATCATTAGAAAGTTGTTAGAATCCTCTAGCCATCCCAAAAAATATCCAAACTCAGAAATCATATCCAAGCACCATAAACTTGCAAATTGAGCCATAACCACCAAATTTCCATTCCACTCGTGCAAGCTTCAATCTTTCACTTTAAACATCATCCATATACCTCATAGAAGTGATCCAAACACCTAGAACACATATGTAACTGATCCAACATCAAAATCGAATCACACTTCAAGCTGTGATAGTTGGACTTGGGTGGAACGATCTAGGCCATTTCAATCCAAGGTAAGCACGTCAACACCTTCCATAATCATCACTGAAGCTGTTCAAAACATCTCTTGTACACCTCTAGCAAGGAATTTGATTTCAGCTTTAAGAGGTAAGTCACTTGAACTTTGAACTTTATGATTTCTGCCTTCCAGTTTAAAAATGGCTTGGCCATCTTGTTTCTGCACTTTCACTGATCATTAACCCTCAATCAATTTCATAAATCATAATCCATACACGATTTCATCATCAATTCTTAGAATTAGGGTTGTTCGTGTTCTTGCAAAAATTAACAGTTCTAAACTTAAAATAAATGAAATTAATTGCCACCATCATGTTCATGGTGAAAATCCGAGCAAGTTTGATGTTTACATCATGCAATTTCATTGAGAAATAAGAAAGTTATGGAATCATGGATTGAGGAAGAAGATGAAGTTGCTACGCGCGTTTTTTGATTCCTTGAAAATTCAAATTCTTGTCTTATCTTATATTTAATCGTTGTTGTTTCATAGCTGGATGTAACAGCCACCCCAGTGGAAAGCCAGCACGCCTTAAAGCCTTGCCTTGCCATAAGGCCCAGGGTTCGAATCCCCCTGGGAACTTTTTTAAAAAACTAATTCCTTCAGAAGCTTCACCTTCGACTCACCCTTCGTGCTTTACCTTCCGACTCTTACCCGACTCTCTCTCCAAGCTTCACCTTCCGACTATTCCTTCCGAGCTTCAACTGACTCCTTGGCTTCACCTTCTAACTCAAACATTCCTTCAGAAGCTTCAACTTCTGACTCCCTTCAGAAGCTTCAACTTCTGACTCCCTCCAGAAGCTTCAACTTCTGACCCTCCTTCAGAAGCTTCAACTTCTGACTCTTTTCTTCAAAACTTCATTTTTCACTTGTTTTCAAATATTTTTCAAAACTTGTTTTTTTATATTTAAAACAAGGTGATTAAATGACAAGCCACGCGCACGGATCAATGGTAAAAAAATTTCACTTCTAAGCCAAGGATCCTAGGTTCAAACCTCCTTAGGACCAAAACTCTCTTTTTATCACTAATTTTATCAAGTTTTTTAACAATTTTCAACATTTTCAAAAAACCAATCAAAACTTCTCATTTTGAGATGATTTTTTGCACACTTGTCATTTAATATACCTATTTTATGATTATGTCAAAAAAATCCAAAAATATTTTCTTTTTGATTATATTTTAATTAGGTTAAAAAATGAGACGTTTTAAGTATTTTTTTTAATACTTTTCAAAAATGTTTTCTTTCCGATTTTCAAACCTAATCTTTTTCAAAACTTCTTGTGAAAATCCTTCACTTTTCAAAATAATTTTCAAACCTTTCAATAAACTTACACACCTTTTTCCATGATCGATTCGATTTGAAGATAAACCGAACTAGGTTTTTCCTCGAATTTTTTCAAATTGATCATGGGCCTCCCTCACGGTGTAAGTCCAAACCCTCCTATGTACATATTTATTTCCTTGTACATATACACCCTTTGGTGTACATATTCAACTCCTTGTACATATTCAATCATCTTTGTAAATATTCAAGTATAACAAACTTCGTTCGTTTGATTTCATTCGCTTGTTTATACACCGATTCATTGGTATTAAGAGGAGCATTATTCTCGGTGAAACTGCTCTTAAACCAATGGGCCTCCCTTAAGGTGTAAGTCCCAACTCCTTTGTATATATTCAAGATACACTTGCTTTAATTGCTTGTTTTATAAACTTGTTTATATATTTACTTCATAAACTCCTGTGAATACACATCACACACTTGTTCATATAATTGTTCATTTATAACATAACAACTAGTTTAACAACTAGGTTCCCTTTAGCCTCCTCTTAGACTTCGTATAAGACAACTCACCTATTTAGTTTAGCCTCCGCTTAGGCTTCATATAAGACAACTCCCCTGCTGAGTTAGCCTCCTCTTGGGCTTCGTTCAAAAGAACTCCCTCGTTGAGTTTAGCCTTCTCTTGGGCATCAAACAAGAAAGAGACCTGGAAATCTCTTAACAGCCTCCTATTGGGCTTCCAATGCAAAGAATCACCCGCGCTAGGATAGATCCCTAAGAGTATGATTTCTCGGTGAAATCATTATTGAATCCTAAGATGATGGTTTCCCGGTGAAACCAATCTTAAAGCCAAATTCAGCCATGCCCTATAGCTTCCTCTTGAGCTTCATACAAGGACCCTCGATGACCCTCGGAATGCCTCCTCTTGGGCTCACAATGCAAGGACCCTCGATGACCCTCGGAATGCCTCCTCTTGGGCTTACAATACAAGGACCCACGGGCTTCTTAAAAGCATCCCCCTAATCAATAATCAATTTCTCCTAGAGATTTAGACATTTATCATCTCTATGGAAGAAGTATCTCATCTATAACATCACATACAAATCAAACACTTTTTCAAACACTTTTTTCAAACAAAACATCTTTTAATTGTAAGTGGTAACGCTTGTACACTCAAGCAAAACACCAATGCTTACAATTAAAGATTCAAACATCTTTTCAAACATCTTTCTTAACTCGAAAGTGGTAACGCTTGTACACTCAAGTAAAATACCTAATACTTACGATGAAAGATTTAATCAATCAACCCTTCAAAAATGTATGTGATGAAATAGATTAGATACATTTTTTCATTAAGATGACATTTGTCTTTGTCTCTTAATAACACCCTTTGCTTCCACTAGCATAAGTGGGAACTACGATTTCTATGACTTTCTCAACCTCCCTTTGGGAATACGTATGCACAAGGTCTCATCCTTAGCGAGCATACTTCTTTCTCCCTCAAACTAAACAAACCCTAGTTCCATTAGATTCGCGCTACAGATGCTCTGATTCCCACTAGGGGATACGTATGCAGAGGATCCCAATGATCTTTGCGAGCATAATAATAACAAAACTTAGGACCCCGCCTAACCTACCTTTCTTAAAACCCAAAGGAGAAACGTTCCCAAGAATAGAATAGAATAGAAAATTAAAACACACAAACATATCAAAAATATTCATATATACAAATAAGGCTATAGATAACTATATATATATATAGGGTGCTACAACCTTCCCTTTATATAACAAACCCTCTTACTCAGATCTCTCCCCAATGTGTTGCGTCTAGTTCACGCTAGTCGCACCGCATATCTTTATTTATTTAGGGTATTTCAGTTCAGTTTTCCCCTTTTTCATCTCATTTTCTTGTTTTGGAAACAATAAAGCTTGATGCTCGCGGCATCTTTTTAAAAACAAATCAAAAGAGTAAATCGTTTTGAGCCAGAGATTCGAATTCCGATTTGATTCCCTCGTTTGTCACTTTTTTATCACGAACAGGTAGTACAAGTGGTTTATTATTAATAGTAATAATAATATATTGTATGATTGGTAGAATAATTATCCTGGGTTAGTTGGCGGTACAAGTAGAATAGGGAGGTGTTAATTATTAGAAGAGATAATAAAATAAATAATAAGAAGTAGTAGTATTACTAATAACAACACAAGTAGAAGAAAAACCAGAACGCGGGATTTGGGGGAAAAGAGAAAACAAGGGTTTGAGGAGAACTGTCGTCGTGAGAAACTACAACTGGAACCGAAGCAAAATTTGACAAGAAATTCGAGCTTCCTTCAATCCAAGGTAAGGGTGGGGTTTGAATTTTATAATCGGGAGTATGAGGATTAATATGTGGGATTTGGTTATGTGAATTTCCTGTGATTGTGTTGAATTTATTGAGTTTGATGAATTCATATGAATTGTCATTGATGAAATTGTGATAAACAAAAATTGCATGTGTTCTTGCTGTTATTGGTATTTGGCTGTTGTAATTGCGTACTTGCTATGTGGTATATTTAATTTTTATGAATCGAAGAGTTTTTCAGGAAAATTTGGATGCAAACTGGTATAAACTATAAGACCAAATGGTACAAGAGAATGCAGGAAAATAGTGTGAGGAAGAAGGAATTAAGGGACGACCGTCCCATGTTTGTGAAGGAAGAAGAGTGGGGCCCACATGACTTAGGGGGGCGGGTGCCCATGGGCTAAGGGTGGGCGTCCCACATCTCTAGAACTCTCTCTCCTTATTTTGCTTAGGTAGTGTTGTAGTGATATTCCACGAACAAGTATTTTTAATTATCGTATCCACAGGGATTGGTGTTGTATCGTAGTCTTTCAATAGTAAAGCGTATTTTAAGATTAAGTAACACAAGGGTTTGTTTTCTAAACTACTAGTATCATGAGTTTCAAGCAAACAACTTTAAAATCCTTTTCAAAGAGACTTATGTTTGGATTCAAGAGAGTTTGGGTTTGTTTTCAAATGATGGAAGCATGTCAAGATTAGTTTCATTAACCTAATTTCATATATATTTTATTAACTAAGTGATGAACTAGTTGATGATTGCTATAAATACGTATCCTCTCAATCTTGTTGATTTCTCACCAAGATTGTGAGTGTTATCATGTTAATCTTTGAATGATTTCTCACCACAACTATTGACATGATAAGTATGAAGTTCAATACTTGTAAACACTAACTCACAAATCAATTCATAGCGTTTGTTCATTAGTGGAAGAATATCCTAGGTCAACTTTGAAGCATCCTTTTTCAATCATGATTCAAAGCATAAAAAGATATAAGAACAAAGATATTCAACATATATAAATCATCAACCATGTTCATACACAAAGAGATTAAAAGAAATACATACTAGTTAGGTCAACTACCTCTAATCTTGACACAAGAGAGCTTAGCTACTCATTTTCATGGTTGTTTTGCTTACAAGATTGTTGGAGAAGATGAGAACATGGAAGAAAATCCACAAGAACAATGTTTTTGTTTTTCTTTTCTATGCCCTAAATTTACAACAATGATGATAAAATGAAGAAGAAGTGATGTCCCCTTTTTAGCACAGCAAAAGCAGCTGGAAAAACAGAGAGTTGGTGAGCCAAAAAGGTGAAAGCATGGGTCTGTCCTTTTTCTGATTTTCGCAGACCGCGCTAAGCGCACTCATGCTGCAACCGCGCTGAGCGCGACCTGAAGCATGCTTCTTCTTCCAAAAATTTCTTCAAAAAGAAACATCCCAAGAGCTCTTCAAGTTTCCTTGAATCCAAGCTTGAGGGAATCAATATTAAAAACCTACAATTCAAATGTAAACTAAGTTAAATGATATATTATAAATAAAGACTAAATAAAAACATAATTAAACCAAAATACTTTACTAAGTACTACTAATTAATTAAAAGACATTGTAAAGGACCACAAAATCATGTACAAAATATCCACAATTTGGTCCTTAACAATTCTCCCCAACTTACTTCTTTGTTTGTCCTCAAACAAAAGTCAAAAACTCCCAAAGCAATCAAAATAACAAAATGTAAGCATGTAAATCAACACAAGAAGGATGGTTCAAACTCAACATACCAGGCATAGATACACATTAATCGCTTCTTCGAAACTCAACATGGATATGAATTAAGTTCTAAACACAATATACCAATACATGTAGACAAAACAAAAGACATGTTCACACTTGAATCACCTAAAGATTTCTTCAATATACCTTGAAGAACAAAATGCAATATTTACAAAGGACTAAACACTCTCACTAATAGTCATGCACATCCAGAATAATTCATGCATTCATCAAAACAAGTTAAATGAACAAAATGGAAACAAAGATCACTAAGGACTTTCAAGGGTTATAATTTGGCTTGGGTTAAAAACAAGGGATATTTAAGTACAAAGCCATTGAAACAAATTTGGGCAAAGATGATGAAGAGCATTTCACAAAATCATTCCTCATTTCCTCTTATTAATCACAACCACTTTTCTATTTCTCACACAATGATCCTCCTTTTCTTTTCTTTTTCTATACAAATATATATATATATATATATATATATATATATATATATATATATATATATATATATATATATATATATATATATATATATATATGTATATATATTTGTATTTTTCTTTTCTCTATTCTTTTTTCTTTGGATCATTGTGTCATCAATTCAAGGTTCTTTTTGATCAACCTCCCCAACTTGAATTTATCAATCCTTTTTATTTAAGAACATGCTCTTCAAAGGGTTAATCAACAAAAGGTTTGGTATTCACAAACAAGAAAAATTTATAGAATGAATCATCATTGAATTTTCATAGATTATCAACAACTATTAAGTGGCCTACTTAACAATTAGTTGATTTGATAGATTCATTCCACAAATTCGATTTTTAAGCTCAAAAGGGTTCACAAAGATTCACTCACTCACGGTTAGTTGAAGCCCTTTTGGAATTGATGGTTTTTCTCGTAATGCACAAAACATTGCCTTGATCCTCTCTAAGTTTCCACAATGTCAAAAACAAATTAAGATTAAACATGAATCACACGAGTTAACATAACTAATAGACACTCAATATTTGGTATAAGGTGGAAAGCTTCTCACCTTTGTGGTTTAGGTCCTAATGATTCGAATGTGAACACACATTTTTTTTGTACATGCCAAGATATTTTGGATCGAGTTATAAATGTACCTTAATTGTGGATCAAGTTGAGAATTATATCATCATCATCACTTTTGGTGAAACACACTTACTTTCTTTCGAGTACCGTTGAAAAATCGGGACAAACCAAAAGAAGTACAATTTAAATTACTTCGGCACCTTGCCTATAAAATGGAAATTTGGAATTACAAACACATCCTAAAAAGGATGGCAACCAACAAAATTCACTAAGTCTTAAGGAACTAAAACAAAAACTAAAACTAAAAACTAAAAAGTACTAAAATAAAAACAAAGGAAATAAAAGAAAATTAGTCTGAAGCCTCCAGGATGGAATCTCCCGGAGTATCAAAACCAGAGCCAGAGTCACCATCATCATCTTCCTCTTCTTCATCATCACCATTTACATCTGCTACCTCCTCCTCTACATTTGGCCCGACCCCGGGCCAACTGGCATAATCACACATCTGCTGGCTCGTACGAGTGAAATGATCCACTCCTGGCTCTCTAATCTGCAACGCCAGTTGCTCCATACTCTCGTGCATGAACATAAATGCTTGCTGATGAGCAAAATGCATCTGCCGGTTCCACTCTTCTCCTGGACCGGCTTGAGGAAGTGCACCAGCTACAGGAACAGCCCGGGCTGCAGGGTTAGCATCAGAGGCCCTACAATAGCGGTCACAATAACTATCATCAATGACCCCATCTATTGTGAGGTGTCCAACAGTAAGAAACACAACCCTCGCCCTCTTCAGAAGTCCCATGATCAAACCAGGATAAGTAAGGGCACATTTTATACGCTCCCCCTGGAGGTATAGCTTAATGCAACCCTTTTCAGCTCATTTGCGATCAACCGGCCAAAGTCGATCTGTGCTTCATCAAGCATGTAGGCAATGAGGCCGGCGGTTTCCATGGGTATTGAGGAGGTGTGGCTTCGTGGTCGCAAGTTGTATAAGACCACACACATTAGAACTCGGGCTTGTGTTTTGAGGCTGGACCGATTAAATTTCAGAGGTTGGTCAGCTCGGTTAAGTTCAAATGAATGCCCGGTTAAACAAATTTTCCTCCTCAACATGTCAAAATCCCAATTACCACGAGCCAGGTGCTCATGGTAAATATCCAAGTCTTCTTCTGGGGCTGTCCAATTGATTCCCAAAAAACTGTTAATGGCGGAGCGAGAGAAAGAAACAGATTTCCCCCGAACCATGGAGGTGAACTGAAAATCACGCCCCTCCGAGGGAATAGCATTAGCATAGAATTCCCGCACCAACTCAATGTTAACCTTGGATTGGGGCTCACATAGAACATCCAACTCGTAGTTATCCAATATGGCATCACACCCCGAATAATGCCCATGCTCATTTAGGTTGAAGATTCTCTCGGACCAAATGTTTCGTTCCTCGAGCTCCTTGTACCTTGCCTCTTGAGTAGGTCCCAAAAATCGTGTGCCGTCAAAAGAACTAGGTCTTGAGGACCCAGCTCCGGTGGACGAAACTCTTTGACGTTTAGGAGCCATCTGAAAACAACACAAAAATCAACAAAATGTGACACCGAGATGCCCGTTAGAAATAAATCATGCAAACAGTAGTGGAAATTAACCAACCAAAGCATCAAGATTAAACAGGAAATGCAAAACAAAGCAGGAAAAAATTTGCAGGATGTTGCAGACCGCGCTAAGCCCGGTCACCGCGCTAAGCGCGCTCTGCGATTTCCTTAAAAAAAAAATTTCTACAAAAACAGAAATATGCCCAGGAAACTATGCCTATCAAGGACGAAATTCCTAACATAAGCATCATGTACAATCACAACAACCTAATTCTAAAAGAAAAACCCTAAATTTCAAAACCTAAATCCTAAATCCTAACATTCAAAGCAGTAAAAATACGAAATTAAAAAGGGAAAACAATGGAGAAACAAACCTTGATGCTTGGGTTAGTGAAAGACACAAGAAGTTGCAAGAAATTTGTTGATTTGTGAGTGTGGGGTTTTGAAATTTTCTTGAGATGAAAAGAAGAACTTTGACAATGGTGAAAAGTGAAAAGGAAAACCCTAAACTATGTAAAACAAACCAGTCCACCAAGTTGGGCCTGGGTGAACCGGTTTTTTGAAGAAAAAAAATTTAAATACAGATCGCGCTAAGCGCGAAATGTTCTGTTTGATGGGCCAAAAGTCGTGCTTAGCCCGGTCTGCAGAATTCAGAAAAAACTTGAAAAACAGAATTTTTGACTAAGAGACGTAACCAAAATGACTGCAACATAAATACTTACAATGTTGGGTTGCCTCCCAACAAGCGCTTTGTTTAACGTCGGTAGAGCTCGATGGTCCAGGATGATCAAGGATCATCAAAATAAGATGCGGCAATGTTTCGGCTCACCTCTCCGCCAACATACCTCTTCAACCGTTGTCCATTCACCGTCCATTCACTCTTACCCTCAGGATCTTGCAAAACAACTGCTCCATAGTCTTTCACATCCTTGACTACAAAAGGACCGGACCACTTCGTCTTAAGTTTTCCCGGAAAAAGTCTCATCCGAGAATTGAACAAAAGGACGTTTTGGCCCGGTTGAAAGTCTTTGTGCTTAATCATTTTATCATGAAACACTTTCACCTTTGCCTTGTATTTTCTATTTGAATGGTATGCTCCGTCTCTCAATTCATCCAACTTCACAAGTTGTTCTTTCCTTTTGTCACCCGCCATAGAAGAATCAAAATTCAAGAATCTGAGAGCCCATAGAGCTTTGTATTCCATTTCAACTGGAAGGTGACAAGTCTTTTCGTACACAACCTGAAAGGGGCTTAGTCCAATAGGAGCTTTATAGGCGGTTCGATACGCCCATAAAGCTTCATCAAGTTTTAATGACCAATCCTTCCTTGAACTAGAGACAGTTTTTTCAAGAATTTTTTTAATTTCTCTATTTGACACCTCGGCCTGACCGTTTGCTTGTGGATGGTAGGGAGTTGTCACCTTATGCCTTACACCATATTGTTTCAAAATTTTCTCTAATAGTGTATTGCAAAAGTGAGAACCTCCATCACTTATCAACACCCGAGGCACACCAAACCCTGAAAATATGTTTTTCTTCAAAAAATTTATAACGGTTTTAGCATCGGCCTTCAGTGAAGCAATGGCCTCCACCCACTTAGACACATAATCAACGGCCATAAGAATGTATTCGTTAGAAAATGATGAAGGAAAAGGACCAACAAAATCAATACCCCAATAGTTAAACACTTCAACTTCCAACATATTATTTAAAGGCATCTCATCCCTCTTTCCTATTCCGCCACTTCTTTGGCATTTATCACAACTCTTTGCATGTGCATAAGCATCTTTAAACAATGAAGGCCAATAAAATCCCGATTGAAGGACTTTAGTGGCCGTTCGCAATCCGTTGTAATATCCCCTTGTAGGGGAGTTGTGGCAATGCCAAAGAATGTCTTTCACTTCCTCACTAGACACACATCTCCTTAACAAACCATCACTACTCAACCTAAATAGATAAGGTTCATCCCAAACATAGTACTTGGCATCGGCCAAGAATTTTCTCTTTTCATTCCACGTTAGATCCTCCGGCATCAATCTCGCGGCTTTGTAATTGGCCATATCGGCAAACCACGGCCGCTCTTGGATTGCACACAACTTTTCATCCGGGAACTCCTCCCTAACCTCCTTCTCTTTGTCAGTGATTCCCACGTTCACCAAGCGAGATAAATGATCCGCCACCAAATTTTCTAAACCTTTTTTGTCTCGGACCTCAAAATCAAATTCTTGCAACAAAAGAATCCATCGGATTAATCGTTGTTTGGAGTCCGGTTTGGAGAGCAAATATTTAATCGCTGAATGGTCCGTGAAAATCACCACTTTTGAGCCAATAAGATAAGGACGAAATTTTTCCAATGCATACACTATTGCAAGCAACTTTTTTTTTTAGTTGTTGCATAGTTAATTTGAGCATCATTCAAAACTTTGCTCGCATAATGTATAACATGGAAAATTTTGTTCTTCCTTTGGCCAAGCACAGCTCCCACCGCATAATCACTCGCATCACACATCAATTCAAAATCAAGTTTCCAATTTGGTGTGGTGATTATTGGTGCATTAATCAAATTTTCTTTTAATTTTTCAAAAGCAATTAAACAATCTCTATCAAAAATGAAGGACTTATCTTTGTTGAGCAAATTGCTCAAGGGCTTTGCTATCTTTGAGAAGTCTTTGATGAATCTTAGGTAGAAACCCGCATGTCCTAGAAAACTCTGAATGCCTTTAACATTGGTTGGTGGGGGAAGCGTCTCGATCACATCGATTTTGGCTTTATCAACCTCGATCCCTCTAGAAGATATTTTGTGCCCAAGAACAATGCCCTCGGTCACCATGAAATTGCATTTCTCCCAATTCAAAACCAAGTTCGTATCCACACACCTCTTCAAGACGGTGTTCAAATTCTCCAAGCACAAATCAAATGATGCTCCAAAAACGGAGAAATCATCCATGAAAACTTCAATCGTCTTCTCAATCAAATCGGCAAAAATGGCTTGCATGCATCTTTGAAAGGTTTCCGGCGCATTACATAAGCCAAAAGGCATACGTCTATACGCAAATATTCCAAAAGGACATGTGAAATCCGTCTTCTCGTGATCTTCCGGATTCACCGAAATTTGATTGTACCCCGAGTAACCATCCAAGAAACAATAATATTGTTGACCCGAGAGTCTTTCCAACATTTGATCCATGAACGGAAGAGGAAAGTGATCCTTTCTAGTGGCTTTGTTAAGCCTTCTATAGTCGATGCACATTCTCCATCCCGTTACTTTTCTTGTCGGCACTAATTCATCTTTATCATTCGAAATAACCGTCAAACCTCCTTTTTTTGGAACCACGTGCACCGGACTCACCCAAGTGCTATCCGAGATCGAATATATCATCCCGGCTTCTAACATCTTCACAACTTCTTTTCGAACCACTTCATTCATCACCGGATTCAAACGCCTCTGAGGTTGGGCTACCGGCTTGAACTCTTCCTCCATCATGATGTTATGCATACAATAAGTTGGGCTTATGCCTTTCAAATCGGCTAAAACCCAACCAATTGCATTTTTGTTAGACTTCAAAACTTGAATTAAGCTTCCTTCCTCCTTATCCAATAATGTGTTACTAATGATCACGGGTTTCTTACCTCCATCCTCAAGAAACACATACTTCAAATGAGATGGTAGTGCTTTCAACTCAATTTTTGGCTCTTCGTCTTTGGGATCATTCTTCGAAATCTCCACTTCCTCCTCCCATGGGTGCATTTCTTTAGAAATCTCCATCCCTTCTAGACACTCTTCAAGCTCCCGTCTATCATCATCATCAATCACTTCTTCTATTGATTCCTCGATAGCATCTATTTTGAAACAATCTTTCTTATCATTTGAATGCTTCATTGCTTCAAAAAGATTGAAACAAATTTCTTCATCTTGAACCCGCACCTTCATTAAACCCTCATCAATGTCAATCATCATTCTATCCGTTTTCATGAATAGACGACCTAGAATTAGAGGTGCATCCACTTCTTCCTCCATCTCTATCACAACAAAGTCAACCAGGAAAAAGAATTTATCCACTTTGACCAACAAGTCTAAAGCTACACCATGTGGGCGAGTAATAGACTTGTCCGCCAATTGCAATGTCATTTTTGTAGACTTTAATTCGATGTCCCCCAACCTCTTTACAATGGATAATGGAATCAAGTTGATGCTCGATCCCAAGTCAATCAATCCTTTTCCGACATAGACATCTCCAATGGTAACGGGCAAGGTTACACGCCCCGGATCACTTTCTTTTTTGGAATAGTGCGTTGAATTATCGCACTACAACTTGCATCAACCATTATAGTCTCTTGATCCGTGTACCGCTTCTTTTTTGTCAATATGTCCTTCATGAATTTGGCATATTTCGGCATTTGCTCCAATGCCTCGGTGAATGGAATATTAATTTGCAATTGCTTAAAAATATCCATAAACCGAGCATAGTGCCTAGCATCATCCTTTTTAGACGGAACATGAGGATAAGGTAAGTTTCTTAATGGTAGAGTGACTTCCTTCTCCTTCCCCTTTCTCAATTTCTTCTTCTTTTCCTCCACTTTTTCCATTTCAACTTCATCATTATCAACATTTTCATTTTCGACTACAACATCATTTTCAACTAAAACATCCCCCACAACAACATTCTCATCATCTTTTTCAACTACAACTTCCTCCACAACTACTTCTTCATCCTTCTCCACTAGTTTTTTTCTCTTCACTCATTTCTTTTTCTCTTCAAAAACTCTATCACTCCTTGTTGTAATAGCTTTACAATGCTCCTTTGGATTTGCTTGAGTAGTTGGAGAAAATGAGGTCGAAGCACCTTGATTGGAAAGTTGCTTTGCTAATTTCCCCATTTGAGTTTCTAAATTCTTGATCGATGCCTCCGTGCTCTTTTGGTTTGCCATAGAAGCTTGCATGAATTGAGCAAGTGTATCTTGAATGTTTGAAGTTCTAGCTTGATTTTGAGGTTGGTTTTGAGGTTGAGCTTGATTTTGACTTTGAGTTCCCCTTTGGTACGGATTTTGTCTAGCTTGATTGTTGTTGTCTTGTCTCCATCCACCTTGATAACCTTGGTTACCTATTTGTTGATAACCCTGGCCTTGATTTTGATAAGGAGGTCTTTGTTGGTATCCTTGCCCTTGGTTGGCCATATAGTTTGCTTCGTCATATTCCGGAGGACAAAATCCGGTCTTGTGATCACCCTTGCATAATTCACAACAAGCAATTTGTTGAGTTTGCTTGCTAGTTAATCCTTGCATCTCCATGACTTGTTGAGGAAGCTTTGCCATTTGCTTTGTCAATTCTTCAACTTGTTTTGCAAACAATTTGTTTTGCGCTACAAGTGCTTCATGACTAGAACCAATTTCAAGAGCTCCCGTTTTCATTTGCGCATTCCCTTGATCATTTTGAACTCGGTGGTCATTTCTTCCCATCTTCTCAATGATTTGAGTTGCTTCATAAGGTGTCTTCGCCATTAAAGAACCTCCCGCCGTAGCATCCAACATCAATTTATGTTGAGGTTGGAGACCATTTCGGAAAATATGGATTTGAGTGATTTCATCAAAACCATGGCTAGGGCATTTTCTAAGCATGGACTTATATCTCTCCCAAGCCCTATTCAAAGGCTCATTAACACCTTGAGAAAACACCGAAATTGCGATTTTTGCCTCCATGAATCTTGATAGAGGAAAAAACCTTTCAAGGAATTTCTCCTCCAACGCATTCCAATTTGTCACAGTGTCTTGCGGTTGGTCTAGATACCAATCCTTTGCTTTCCCCACTAAAGAATGAGGAAAAATCCTTTGAAAGTATTGCTCCTCTTGATCCTCCAGAGCTCCGGCCGCACCCGCTATTTCGTAGAACTTAGTGAGTTGTGTATATGGATCTTCATGGTCATGACCATGAAAGGGATTTGCATAAAGAAGTTGGAGCAATCCCGTCTTCATCTCCGTGAACCTCGCATTGGCTTGGCGAGCAAATTGAGCGGTGTGACGAGGGCTATTTACACAAGGCCCCCTCGGTGGTGGTGGTTGATCCGTCATAATGACTTCTCCTAACACGGGTGGTGAAGAAGAAGTAGATGATTCTCCTCTTTCTTGTCTTTGCCTAGCTAGTCTTTTCCTTCATTTAGCACTGCTATTAAGTCTTCTTGCCGTCCTTTCAATTTCTGGATCGAATAGGAGTTGATCGACCGGAACACTTCCTCGCATAAACTTTAACCTGAAAAATTCTAGCCACACAAAAGTAACAAAGAGAGATTAGTAGAAAAATATCTTAAAACACACAACTATTGTGATACTTGCAATATCAAACGCCAATCCCCGACAACGGCGCCATGTTGTTGTAGTGATATTCCACGAACAAGTATTTTTAATTATCGTATCCACAGGGATTGGTGTTGTATCATAGTCTTTCAATAGTAAAGCGTATTTTAAGATTAAGTAACACAAGGGTTTGTTTTCTAAACTACTAGTATCATGAGTTTCAAGCAAACAACTTTAAAATCCTTTTCAAAGAGAGTTATGTTTGGATTCAAGAGAGTTTGGGTTTGTTTTCAAATGATGGAAGCATGTCAAGATTAGTTTCATTAACCTAATTTCATATATATTCTATTAACCAAGTGATGAACTAGTTGATGATTGCTATAAATATGTATCCTCTCAATCTTGTTGATTTCTCACCAAGATTGTGAGTGTTATCATGTTAATCTTTGAATGATTTCTCACCACAACTATTGACATGATAAGTATGAAGTTCAATACTTGTAAACACTAACTCACAAATTTATTCATAGCATTTGTTCATTAGTGGAAGAATATCCTAGGTCAACTTTGAAGTATCCTTTTTCAATCATGATTCAAAGCATAAAAAGATAGAAGAACAAAGATATTCAACATATATAAATCATCAACCATGTTCATACACAAAGAGATTAAAAGAAATACATACTAGTTAGGTCAAATACCTCTAATCTTGACACAAGAGAGCTTAGCTACTCATTTTCATGGTTGCTTTGCTTACAAGATTGTTGGAGAAGATGATGAACATGGAAGAAAATCCACAAGAACAATGTTTTTGTTTTTCTTTTCTATGCCCTAAATTTACAACAATGATGATAAAATGAAGAAGAAGTGATGTCCTCTTTTTAGCACAGCAAAAGCAGCTGGAAAAACAGAGAGTTGGTGAGCCAAAAAGGTGAAAGCATGGGTCTGTCCTTTTTCGATTTTCAGAGACGCTAAGCCTTTACCGCTAAGCGCCTTGCAAACGCTGAGCGACCAAGCATGCTTCTTCTTCCAAAAATTTCTTCAAAAAGAAACATCCCAAGAGCTCTTCAAGTTTCCTTGAATCCAAGCTTGAGGGAATCAATATTAAAAACCTACAATTCAAATGTAAACTAAGTTAAATGATATATTATAAACAAAGACTAAATAAAAACATAATTAAACCAAAATACTTTACTAAATACTACTAATTAATTAAAAGACATTGTAAAGGACCACAAAATCATGTACAAAATATCCACAATTTGGTCATTAACAGGTAGTATGCAGGATAGGCATATTATTAGAATTGGTCGTAACTGCAGATTTGCGAAAACAAGTATTTTTACACTATACTTCTATTGGTGGAAGTGTTACTTAAAACTAAAGATTTGCGAAAACAGACACTTTTACACTATACTTCTATTGGTGGAAGTATTACTTAAAACTGAAGATTTGCGAAAACATAAACTTTTACACTATACTTCTATTGGTGGAAGTATTACTTAAAACTGTAGATTTGTGAAAACAAACACTTTTACACTATACTTCTATTGGTGGAAGTATTACTTAAACCTGCAGATTTGTGAAAATAGAGCTTAGAATACGATGAAAGTATAATTGGTAGTAGAGAAATAATTATATCAGTATAATAAAATTAGTAGAAGCTGCGTTAATAAATAGTAGTAATAATAGTGAAAGAAAATAATGTCGAATAGTCGAATTAGTAAATTAGGCTGTAAAAATTAGTTGTTCGGAATTGATTGAAAATTGTCGAGGTAGTTGGTATATATTGATAGGTAATTGTGGCTGGTTTGTTTTATCGAAATGACATTGATTACGTTTATTTCCAGGTACAGTTGAATAAGTTGAAGTGTGCCGAATTACATACAAGTTTAAGTTGGAGGCTTAATAGTCAATGTTGAAAGTTTTGTGTTGTTTGAGGTGTAGGTCGAATGACCAGTGTTGAATTAAGTTGTTGCAGTTAATGCATATTCTAAGTTTTGTTGTTGTTGTATGTCATTCATAATCGTCACATACATTGCATTATTAAGTTGAAGGCTTATGCCTTGGCCTTGATGGCACCACGTTGAAAGTTGAAGGCTTATGCCTTGTTGAATGCCTCGATAAACTGACAGATTTTAAGTTGGGAGTTCTACTCCAAATGATACCACATACATATGCATAGTTGAGTTGCATTTGAGTTGCATCTTAGAGTTGTTGTTATGTTGTGTGCTTGTTAATTGTTATTTAGTAGTTGTTGTGAAGCAATGAAAATTATATGATGTTGATCTAATATATTAACTATCATATTTTTGTTTATATCATTCGATATCTCACCCCTTATGTTGTGATGTTGCCTCTATGTGGGTAGATGTTACCGTTAGTAGTTCGAGTTGGTGTCATTTGCTCTGATACATAGCACTCGGGGGAATGAACAATTGTTTTACTCTTTGTCGTTTTAAGTTGAATTTTAGTTGTTATTTTGAGAAGTTTGTTTTGGTTTAAGTTATTTTATGTTGAGCAAGATGCTGTGAATCATTTGAAGTTTGAAATTATGAATCCGCTGCATGGTTTTATTAAAATTGATTTATTTGGAAGACTAAATAATTGTTATGAGTTTCTCCCTGTTTACATGTGTTATGTATCTGCCTTAATGAGCTTTATGTCGTTGGTTTCAAGTTGAAAGAGTAACATCCCATATTTGGTTGAAATTTTTATACTCTGATTTTATTAATAATTACCGGATAGAAATGAGGTGTTACAGGGTACATAATTAATTGTCAATTTCGGATGAATATTAAATATTATAAATTAAGTGAAATTAAACAGAAGGATAACTTTAAAATATTTACAAAATTGTTCGGGTAAGGCGAACCCGTCTACTCGAACAAACGATACTAATTTATATAATTTAGATTATAATTATCATGGAAACTAGTATAAAATATTCAACTTCAAGAAGAAAAAAATAAAACACCACTTGTGACATTAACAACCTATATGGAGGAAGCAATAAAATTAAAAATTCTATATTATTATGGAAAATTACTTGATGTAAATTAGATATTTTTTAAAAAAAATTATATTTGTTTCTAATATATACAATCAATTTAATTCAAATCAATCCGTAATTTCTCGGTTTGATTCGAATTGTATTTATTAAAAATATATAAAAATTCAATCCAAAGCAATCCATATATATTTTTATTGAATTCTCTAAAAACATAACCAAATCAACCCACAAACAACCTGAAATCTAAGACTAATATACAATGCTATAATATATAAAATTAATTAAATTTTAAAACATATCACATATAAATTGATTAATAATATCATTTCATTTTTATCAAACTCAGTTATTGCAACATCAATATTATCTTTGTAAAAATGGTAGAGATCAACAAAATTCTAAAAATTGTTAAATAAAAAATTTAAGATATTAAAATAGGGTGGTCAAAAATATATTTAAATTTTTTTTTAATACAAAAGGCTTACGCCCGTAAAAAAAATAAAAAAAAAAGAAACTACAAACTGTCAAATAAAAAAATTACAAATACCATATGAATCTACCGCCATATACGGATCTAGAAACTCGTAAATCTCATCATAAAGATCAAATTTTTGTCAAAACGCTTTGCTAGCACATCTGCTAGGGGCGTAAAAATGGGTTTGGTCCGTCGGGTCGGCCCGTTTGACCCGCCATTTTTGGCAGACTAGGGTGAGGTTTTTGACTCGGTACCTTAAGTTGGCTCGTCCAGCCTAACCCGCTTTAAAAAGTGGGTTAAGGCAGGGCGGGTGTTGCCCACGGGATTTTTGTTAAAACTTTTTACTTTTTACTTCGAATGAAAACAACTTTAACTATAAAACAACACTCTTCTCTTAGGATTATGTTGATTAAATTGTATTTTAAATTATTATACAGACAAATTGAATTATAAGCTCAATGTTTTTTTATAACTCTCTAATACATGTGTTGATTGGAAAATCTTGAAATAAAAGAACAATTATATGACTTGCAGAATTATTAAGTTTTTAGTACATTAGCTCATATGTTTTCTTTAGAAATAGATGTTGATTTTAAGAAAAGAAAATTTTGATTAGTGTATACGTGTGACGAATTTAGGATTTAACTATTAAGAAATCAGTCAATATAAGAGTATGCATGATGTAAACATTGAGAAAGTCAAGTGTTGATATTTTATGCACTGCGATGTTTTATGCAGTGTAATGTTATCATTGTTTGTCTTGTGTAAAATCTTAATATGTTTCTTTATTAGTTAGTTTTTAAATATTAGGATGATATGTATCATTTAGTTTTTATTATGATATTTTTTATTTATTGTGATTGAGTTTATTTCGTTATTTTTTATTGTAATTGATCTTTATTTATTTTATTTTTTGAACAATTTGGACTAACACGTGTTGAAGTTCTATTATATATTAAAAAAATATTTTGTCGATTCTTTGGTACTAATTACAAAATTTATAAATTATGTAGTAAATCAAATTTTAAAATAAAATATATATAAATTTGGCGAGCCAACCCGCCAACTCGTTAGTAAACGGGGAAATTTGACGTTTGAGCTCGGACACCTAAGTTGTCCCGCCTCGCCTCGCCCCGCTTTTAGACTGGCTTAAATGGGGCAGGCTGCTTGCTTTGCCACCCCTAACATCTGCACAGCCATTTGAAAATCTATTAGCATGAGAAACTATCATAATATGATGCTCAACCATAATATCTCTAATTTGGCGTAGAATCGAGACACGCTCTGTTATTCTAATTACTCATTCTTCTAGTGCTTTGTGCAGAATTAACGAGTCTACGTTCAACTCAATCCTTCGAAACTTCAAATATAAATAAATTATAATTTATTTTTAATTAAAAACCCATATTTTGAAATGAAACAAATAAGAGTTCAATAGAAAAATAAGTGTTGGTTCTATTGATTGGCAGCAGTTTTGATAAAACATTCTGCTCAGAAATACCTTGAAGTTTACTGAAGTAGCAGATGTCACAGCATATGTCCTGACATGTAAAACTGACAGAAGTGCAAAAATTTTAGGAAGTCAGTTTGTTTGTTATTTGTATGCTTCGACTAAGGAAGCTTGAGAACGCTTTCTGTTGTACCCCAATTTTTTCCCCTAAGATTCACTCATACTTCATACCATTGCATGGCACAAAGATCACAATTTAAATTTACCTCTCTCTCTCTCTTATCTTTGGCTTTGCCCTTAGAAGATCACCAAGCACCTTGTGTATGAGTTCATCTCTTGTGTGTCATGATTAATACTTGGCTAACAATGACATGTGTACATTTTGCTTGCTAAATGTTGTAGGTGAATGATGCACAAGTTTCTTATTCAAGGAGTCAATAGGTTCATGTGTTTATTTCCATGCCTTCTCTCCTCAATTCTCAAGATTTTGAAAGTATTATCTCATTGAATATTTCTCGCATCATCAACCATGGTCACTTATCTTTAGTGTATGCTTCATATTTGAAAGAGATCATCAAGTTCAAAGAATTCACCATCTTATGGCCACCTACCTTGAATTAGGGTTTTAGACTTTTGAGGATCATATCTTGGTGTTTGTAGGAAGTTTGTGGATGTTTTCAAAGTCATTTTATTCTTAAGAGGACTTATAATATGAATATTCTTGGATCCAAAGAGTTTGATTGATGAAAAGATTGTTTTAGAAGTCTATGATTGCCCACTCACTAGGTTGATGCTTCATCTATCTTATATGACTTCAGAGGATCATAACTTGGTCATCCCTTGTCTTCTTGCGCCCATTTTTCTTTCACAGTGAACCTAAGTATGTCTAATACAACTTAGTTCAATTGGTGAAAAGAGAAAATGCTTGGAAATTTTCCTATGAAGTCAAAAGATTACAAGTCCTTGATGAATTTTTCACTTGTTGGTCAATCAACTTCAAAAGAACATATCTTGATCATCACTTATCACCTTGAGGTCATTATTTTTGCACAACAATCTTGAATATGTGAACTTTATCTCCATATAAGTTTTGAAGATTGAAATTGTTTGGAAGTTGCTTGAAGAAGTCAAAAGATTATAGGTCACTTCACAAAATTTCATCAAATTCACAAGATCATAACTTTCTCAATTTTTAGAATTTTTGAGTGATTATTTTTGCCAAATGTTCCTTGATATGTCTACTTCATATCATCTTTGAAAATCAAGAGCAAATTTTGAGTGGAATAGCAAGTTTGAAGAAGAAACATTATAGGTCATTTTTAGAAAGTGGCATGTTTGACCAAGGCCTGGCCAGGAAAATCAGTGATTTGTCAAGAATCCTAAAGGCTCGATCTCTAAATTCAAGCATCAATTTGATCTAATTCTTTTTGCATTGTATTCTACTCTTTGAATACTTAATTTGGCTCAAGGAAAATCAAAAAACTCACGAGGGAATTGGATTTGGCCTCAGCTCAAAGTTTGTGCAAAATTCTGGTTCGAGCTCACCATCAGTTTGTGCATTTGCGCGTGTAACTTGTTTTTTAAGCCAAGTTAAGCCTTGCTTTCGTGACTAACTGTGACTAGGAACTTCCCAGGATTAATTAGAACATCAAAACGCAAGAAATTATTGAGTTTTGATGCACATAAGGTCACACTTTCTTCATGAACACGGGTGTGCATGATTTCCACTTAAATGTCATCATTCACCCCTCATTTTGATTCCATTCGCATCTCCTATAAATAAGGGATACATTCCATTCATTTCCTCAAGCTTTGATAGCCAGAAAACCCCTGGCAAACTCTCTCTCGAATCCAATTTTCTGCAACTTCGTTTTCACTCTCAAAGTCATTCCAATTTTAAATTAACCATTCATTATTCTTCCCTGAACCTCACTGAAGCTAACAGAACAAGAATTGTGTCTTGAAACTTCCTGAATCATGTTATCCAAGTCCAATTTCAGAGCTCTGAAAGTGAACTTCTTTCAGGTAGGAATCTCTATCAAACCTTAAAAAATAAAGCATCACCGTACTCTCCTCATCTCCCTGATCCTTGTCATCTTCACCATTTGCATTTTTATTGAGAATTGACTAAGAATTTCTAAGAACAAGTACTCGATATTTTTTCTGTTTTTTCCAAATTGTTCATGGCACAATTGAAATAAATTTTTCTCGATAGTACCATTAGAATTGTCTTGAAGAGACGAATCCAATGGTACCGGTCTAAAGAATTTATTTCACAGTTGGTGGAACTCCAATTTTGGAGAGGTTGGAGGTTGAAGATGATGATGTGGACGTCTTCAACCAATGAGAGTGTGCCATGTAATTTTTTTGAAATAAATCCGGTGTGTTAGCTTCACCATGCACGCGTCTCTGGAGCCCTTGGATTTGATTACTTTTATTAGTCAGCATCGATCTGACGCGTGATATTATTTCTTGTTTTATTTTTTAATTTTGTGATTCAGTGTGAAAACCAAGGAGATCCATATCAAGCACAACGTGCCATGTCCATTGGAAGTGATTACTAACGCGTTTTGACTATGATCAGATGGTCCACATTTTTTTGGCTTTTATTTTATTTTCTTATTGTATATTTTAAATGTTTTAAACTTTAAAAAAATTATAGAAAATTCATTTCTGACCCAAAAATTATGAAAAATTCACAAAAATATTTTGAAATATTATCTTTCTGAATTTTATTTCCAGATTTGATTTTTTTTATGATTTTTCTCTTTTATGTGAGGTTTTTAATTGTTTTAAAATACTTTTTGACATTTTAAAATTCTGGAAAAATTCTGGAAGGATCCAATGGTCATTTGACAAATATTGGTGACCTCATTTTATTTTTATTTTTTAATTTATTAATTTTTGCCATTTTTGGTTTATTTCCCCTTTTATTTTATTTTCTAAAAATATTTTCTGACTTTAAAAAATTCTTAAAAAATTTGTCAACACTTGTTGACCTCTGTTTGACTTTGGATAATTTTCTTAGAATTTTATTTTGATGCAAAAATATTATTTATGTATTTTGTCAATAAAGTCCAATTAAACAACCTAATTACAAAATTATTTTAATCCTTTTATCTAATTTTTATTTTCATTTTATTTTGCTGACTTTTGAATTTATTTTGGAGTCACAAATTTCCTCAACGTCAATGGAATATAGGTGTTGATAGGTCTCTTGACCAAATCCACCAAGAAAGTTGATTGATTTTGACGAAGTTAGACCGAATAAATTTATCTGATGCAAAATAAACTTGGAAATTATTTCTTCTTCTTCATCTTATTTTTCTTTTGTCCCGATTCGGAAAAGTGATCAATTGGCGGTATGAACTTTAATGTTCTAACATAAGCCCCAAAAGATGACTTGAGCTTTGATGTTGGTTCAATACTTGTGGCGCTTGTCGTGTGGTCGCATTGATTTCTAATCAAGCTTCTGGCAAGTTTCCACTAACCTTGTCCATTTGAAATTCTCGATCATTTTTTATCAAGTGATGTGATAATTCTAAAACCGGTGATATACTTGACAAAAAACAAATGAAACTTGTCGTGTGGTCGCGTTGATTCTATCAAGCTTCTGGCAAGTCTTCATGCGTAAGATTCAAGATGGTCACCTTGCTGATGACTAACAATTAACAAATTCGATAATATACTTGACAAGTTTCAAGATGGTCATCTTGCTAACTTTTATTAATTGTTTTTTATTTTTCGCTCTTTACTTTCCGCATTTACTTTTATGCTCTTTATTTTTTATGCACTTTATTTTTAGCATTTACATTTCATGTCATTTTTTCTTTGCTCACTTGAGCATTTTACTTTCTCGTTATTTTGAATTTGCTCACTTGAGATTTTCCTTATTCCAAAACACTTAATAATTCAACTTGAACATAAAAAACCCTTAATTGGACTTGGTTACTATCCTTGTATTTGGAGCTTGATCTTTGGACTTAGGATTAGGACTCTTACCTCAGCTTGGAGATCTTTGTGCCCTTGGTGTTATTCTGTCTTGTCTGGTTATTATCTTTGTATGCAGGTTATTCTGTTATACTCGATTAAGAGTGGATTTCCTACAAATACAGTCGTTACTCTGCCCGTTTTTCTTAAGACAATAGTTCATTTGAGGCATTGAGTTATCTAAAGCTTGTTTTATTTTGTCTGGTTATTTGTTGTTTATGTGGTAATCTAAAGGATGGGATATGGTATTGACTCTTGATGTCAAGTACTAGTCTTCTCACCCGGTTATATCTTTCTTTACTCTTACCTTTTACTTTATGCACTTAGGTTAACCTCTTCATCTCCTCCCCATTCTTTAATTTTCAAAAACTTCCCTGTTTTTCAAAGGATTCTTGTTTTCAAAACTCGAACCGCTTTCATGAAAAACTTGGACTTAGGTCCATGAATTTTTGAAATTTGTTTTCTTAATAAAACATCCAATCCATTTAATAATACTTTGACTTTTCTTTTCATAAGACTAAAAAATACCTAACCTCATTCAAACTTTTTAGAGCTCTTTGTGGCTTTTATAAACTAACATTTTCTTAAAATCAACCAACACACAACTTTGGTCTTTTTTAGCTGAACTACTTGGTTTTGGTTTCAACATTGCACATTGTTGATATGTAGGCCTGAAACTCATTGGGAGTTCTATCAAACCAAGAATTATTAAAAAATACTTCTTTTTTTCCCCCACCATCCATTTTGTACATATACTTTTTTAGCACACATATACAAATTTTCAAAAGATTCCTGCGGAGTATAGATGCTTTGGGTGCCTAACACCTTCCCTTTGCATAACTAACCCCCGGTCCCAGATCTCTGATTTTTTTTTAGGATTTTATTCGCTCATTTTTCTAGTCCTTTGGATAAAATAAAAGCACGGTGGAGACTCATTTATTATTTTTTGAGTTAAGTCAATTCAATAGCTTATACTCGTAGTTTTTACCGCTACACATACCCCAAAATAAATCAACTGCAATTGAAATTTTGCCACAATATAATATCAAATTTTTATCAATTATTTTATCTTGATTGCATTTTTGAATAAATTTTTTAAAAAAAATTATCAATTTTAAATTAGAATTTCAATCAAAAGTGGACCATCAAATACAATTAAATACATAAATACAAGACGATTTAATTATAGGAAATTAGGATCCTCTGTATCAATCTCCTTCTTAACAGATAAATATTTATTCATACAACTTTACTTTTATTTTTAACTAGCATTTAAATAGGCACTCACGTGCTTGTTTATCCGCTTTTCTTAATACTTGCATCGTCAAAATATAAACGATTGATTTTTATAAATTTTATTTAAAATGATTTATGTAATAATTTCATATTCTTTTTTATCATCTTCAATATGTTTTGGGTTTAATAATTTATTTTAGTCTTTAATATATGTTTGATTTTGCAGTTTTCAAAAAATAATATATATGATAAAATATTCAATAGAAAACATTAACAAAAATATATAATTAACATATCTACCTCCAAACTAAAAGTAAAAATAAAAATAGGTCTTTCCTCATCCTTTCACTACTTCACACTTTATGATTTTAAATTAAAATCATTAATCTTATTTGTCTTTAATATCCCACTTCACTACTTTTGGGATTCATTGTTTCTTCTAAAAAAAATTAACGTGGTATAAAATCTATTTGATACATAAATAAAATATTTGATAAGAATATTCATTCTCATATTAGAGAACTTACCAACAATATTTCAACATATGCATTTATCAATTTAATATTTATTATAAAAAAAATTAACGTGGTATAAAATCTATTTGATACATAAATAAAATATTTGATAAGAATATTCATTCTCATATTAGAGAACTTACCAACAATATTTCAACATATGCATTTATCAATTTAATATTTATTATTAAATGAATTATGTGTGAAAATGTGTGTTTCTTTCTTTCTGTCAATTTTTTCTCTTAGTGAGACAGAATTTAGAAACACAAACAAAACATGTAAGTGTGACATGTTTTAATAAAAAAAATCTACTAAAATTATATCTCAAATATTTGCATCAAAATCTGTAATGAAAATGAAAAACTCAGTCTCAATTAACCGAAATTTCAAAAAACATGATAGTTTTTTCATTTGGTTTTGTAGTCATTTCTTTTAATACTACCAATAATCTTTGTTTAATTATTTTTAAAAGAAAGAATCACATATACTGTTAGTCCGACACCAATTTATAGAATTGTCATCTACCAACACAAAAGTTCAGTCTCTCCTTCATATTCACCAAATCTCAAACCTCTCCCTTTCTAAAACAACAAAATCATCAACTTCGAATACATAACACTATCCAACAACAACAATGCTTTTGTTGCTCCATTTCTTTTGCCATCCTTATAACTTACTTGAACTGTTAATTTGTTGAGTTAATAAATCTATATGACATAAAAAATATAATAAAAAAAGAGAAAGAAGAAACTGATACATGAGAAATTAAAGAAAATCCAAATTAAGAAGAACATGGATATCATACATAATATACCGTAATAATTTTATGGTTTATGAGGAAACATGCAATTTGAGGACGAGACTCTTTTACCATCATTTATTCTTCTTGCGCAGTATGTCTCAAATTTATTGAATTACACCAAGTTAATCACTAATCACTTTTTATCTTTTATTTTTGATTTAGAAACATGTGGTTTTAGAAGAAGTTGGTGAAAAATAAGTAGGTGCCATGAAATATCAGCAATAATAATAAATAACACGACGAAGAATCATTTAACAATAATAATAAATAAGACGATAAAGATGATAAAAAGAGATACGAAAATAAGAATTATAGAAATAGATAGACTAAGAGAAGAAAATAGAGAAATCTTAGACATATAGAGTTGAGAGTATAATGAATTGGGTTGGATCAATATATGCATATATGTTTTGAGATATTGATGACAATGGATTATTGTTGATTGGATATTGCTAAAATTGATTAATAATCCTCAAATGCTTTACAACAACAAATTTTCTGTAAAGATATTATACAAAATTATATGAATATATTGGAAAATTGAAAATCAACTTCTTATAAATTTTCCACGTGAATGAAATAGTTACGAAAAGAGAGAAGAAATATGAGAGTGGTTTACCATGATAATAATTAACTTTGCATCGTATGTGTATACTGCAATTTTTTCTTTAGAAATTGTGTGGTTTGAAATGTGTAATACATAGTCTTTGTATACTATTGTATCTATTTGTATCAGGAAAAAAGTATCTAACTTGCTTTCATCTAACTGCTTGCCGTCAACATCCTGCAAGTAATAAGAAAATAACTAAATAAAATATAAATAGTGCTTTAGGTAATAAAATAGTCCAGACCAAAATTGTCTATTTCCTTTATAGATAACTAACGTTTAAACAGGATGTCCGTTTATTCGCTTTTTCCATAGGCACAACGTTAAAATACAATTTCGATCTCCCCCTCCTTCTCTATCTCGCTCTCTCTCTCTCCCTCTCTCTCTCTCTCTCTCTCTCTCTCTCTCTCTCTCTCTCTCTCTCTCTCTCTCTCTCTCTATATATATATATATATATATATATATATATATATAATGAGCAAGATAGTTTGCCAGCTCATAATCGACTTCACCATCTTGCGCTGAGATCTTCCATGGCCATCCTCCATCACACTATGCAAATGACGTACCGTGGCTCCGCTTGTCGTTCGGTAAATGTCTCCGCATTTTTTTCTTTTTGCTTCTGTTTCAGTTCAATTCTTGCTACAACATTGTTGTTGTTGTGTTGTTATTTATTATTGTTGCAGGTTGTGGTTAACTAGTTGATGAATAATTGATGTCAAATTTGTCGTTTTGCGCTATGCCCACCAAGTGTTCGGTAAAAGTTTTGAACTGAGATTATTTTTCTTTTATCTTTTTTAGTGGTGGTTGATGAAATGAACAAGAGAGATCTTATGGTTCCATATGGAGTTATCATTACAAATGTTTCTGAAGATATTCGATTCGATAAAGGTGATCATGTTCGTTTTAAATCTGATGTTCTTTTTATTCAATAAGGTCTTATCTTGTTTTCTTTTGACAGGTCTCTTTTCTGGTTGTTGTTGTTATTGTTTGTGTTGTAAATAGTCTTAGAATTATTGCAGATGTCTGAAATGGTTAATAAGAAATCTCCTATTCAAGGAAAAATTCCTGGCTATTTGAACGCTGCTTCATTTGAGTGGCTATTGGTTTGAGATGCATACGAGATTATGTCTCTTGCTTTTGATAGTTACTTCATTTCTCTTTACTATTTGCACTTAACTGCTTCATACTTGAAATTTCAAGTGGAGTCATAAAGTATGTTCCAGCACAGTGGGATCCAGCTTCTTTTTCCAGGTAAGAAACCAGTAACCGCAATGTCGCATCAATCATTTTGTGCTTATGAATTGTTGCATAGTTATATTGTTCTGATAAGTTTAGTTAGGTGTTTATTGTACATATGCTACACACATAATAAAAATTGTTTGCAAATATTTGGTTATATGTTGTCTGGGCTTTAGAGAATGCTATATGCCCAATACATAGACTGCTAGAAGCTACCAACACTGAACTATCTTTGTAACATAGTACCAAAAATAGCTATGTGTCTTCCTTGATAGGATTTTCTTGTAAATGACTTAATATGACTTTTGAAGCATGTTGCTAGTTTTGTGTTGACAGTATAAATTGGTACATGAAGAGTAAAGTATAGTCCTTCCTTGAATTTGAAGGAACCAGAAATTATATCAAGCATTTATATGTGGAATCTTTAGATTTGGTTCATAATTTACCTTCTTTAACGTTCAAATTAATTAAACAATTGGCCATGATTGATATTTATGTCTAAATTCCCGCTGGTTATCTAAAGTATCAGTTAAGTGTGATCTCTTGTCAAGGTTTACCAAATATATCAAAGATATAGAAATGATTCATTCCAATGGTTTTATTTCTTGGATCTCTAACTCAAAGATAATATATAAATTTCTATACAATATAATATAAATTTACGGTCTTTAAATGTTTGCCTGTGCTTAATAATTTTTCTATATATATATATATATATATATATATATATATATATATATATATATATATATATATATATATATATATATATATATATATATCTCTCTCTCTCTATCTATCTATCTATTTATCTCTCTCTCTCTCTCTCTCTATTTATCTATCTATTTATCTCTCTCTCCTCTCTCTCTATCTATCTATCTATCTCCTATCTCTCTCTCTCTCTCTCTCTCTCTCTCTCTCTCTCTCTCTCTCTCTCTCTCTCTCTCTCTCTCTATCTATCTATCTATCTATCTATCTAACTATCTCTATCTATCTATCTATCTCTCTATCTATCTATCTCTCTATCTATCTATCAATCTCTCTCCCTCCCTCCCCACACATATTATGTATTTTCATTTGAAAGAATAAATGGTATATAATGAAAAACAAATGGTAGGGAATGTGAATATTGGTAAACAACAAAAAAAAGTAAAATATAAAAGAGAGAAAGTGAAAGAAATGATGAATACCATACAAATAGATCGTTAATCCAACGTTATATTAGTCCGAGAAATGAAGTAGGTGTGTTTTAGAAATGATTTAGATTTTTTTTTTGTAAACTATGAAAATCAACTTTCTGTCAAAAAATATTATAAATATTAGGGTAACTGTATTCTTTTTTGAAAAATGGAAGTTATTAACATTCAAATGCTTTAGATAGTGACGATAGAAGTTTTATTAATTGTATTTTATTATTTATTAAAAAAAATAAAGGGTATTTTAGGAAGAAAAATAGTTCAGGTTGTAGCAAAAGATATAGCAATCATCTGCTTATATGTTGATGACTTTCTAGTAACTGGAAATAGTTTGAAGAACTTGTCGAAGTAGAAAGAGTTGATGACGAAGGAATTTGAAATGTCGGATCTGAGAAAATTCTCTTATTTCTTAGGCATGGAATTTCAAATAACGAAGCAAGGTATGGTGCTACATCAAAGAAAGTATGTCAAAGAGATACTCAAGAGATTCATAATGAATGATTCGAATCCTGCATCCTCACCTGTCGAACCAAATGTGAAGTTGGAGAAGAATGGAGATGAAGACAAAGTTGATGTAACTTTGTTCAAGCAAATTGTGGGATCTCTTAGGTATTTATGCAACATTCAACCTGATATAGGTTTCGATGTCGGATTAGTAAGCAGATATACGAGTGAACCAATAGTGTCACATATGAAGGCTGCAAGAAGAATTCTGAGATATCTGAAGGGTTCAATAAACTATGGAATACTATTTTGACGAAACTCTGAAGATAAAGAAGCAATAGTTAATTGTTTTTCAGATGCTCATTGGTGTGGAGATAAGGAAGATCGAAGAAGCACAACTGGATATTTCTTTCAAGTATTTGGTGCCCCAATATCATGGTGTTCGAAGAAGCAACATGTGGTGGCATTGTCATCTTGTGAAGTTGAATATATAGCAGGATTCTATGCTGCTTGTCAAGCAATTTGGATCAAATTAGTACTTGAAGAAATGGCCGTCGAAGTGAAGAAACCGCTGGTGTTGCAAATCGACAATAGTCAACTATAAATCTGGCGAAGAATCCAGTTCTGCGTGGAAGAAGTAAACATATCGAAGTTAGGTTTCACTTCTTGAGGGAAAAGGTAAATCAAGGTGAACTTGAAGTTAGGCATTGCTTAAGTGAAGCACAGTTGACCGACATCTTTATCAAAGGATTGAAGATTGAAAGATTGAAAGATTCTTGAATTTAAGAAAGAAATTAGGAATAGTTCAGATTGACTATTTTTGAGGATGTTCGACAACTTGAATTATGGGGTGTGTTGAAATATTAAATTAGATTTGTTAAAAATATTAGATAGATTATATTAGATTTGATTTAATATTTAAATATAATCCAAGTTGTATATACCCAAACCCATTTAGGATTGTATATAAATAGTGCTAGTCTGTAGTCTGTATCTCACGCACTAACATGCTGAGGCACCAATTTCGTACCCCTTGCGCTTCGCCAGGACAAGAACCTTTCCAATACTGCTACTTAAAGCAAAAGATAATTTACAGCAACATTCCCGTCACAGTCCGTATCTGCCGCACCGCTAAAGAATCCACCCCTAACATGCTTTTGGAGAAATCACCCATTGACGAAAAGTGCACAAAACCTGTCTTTTTGCCCGAAAGCCATCTCCACGAATTAAATTGAATTTCCTCTGCCAAAAAAGCATACGGGCATTCGAAGAAGAATAAAATATGTGAAACACTCTCTTCTTTACTGCAGCCAAACGGACATGAATTTTGAGGGTCAACCAAGATGCCTCTTTTAGATAAATTGTCTTTGATCGGAATTCTATTTTGCCACAGTCTCCACACCATCACTGCAACTTTTAAAGGTATTAACTTATTCCACGCAGAATAATCATGGCCAAAGACATGACCACAAAACCACCCACTAAATCACGGGACATTTGAAATTTGAAGACAGAACCAATCTCGCTCGTGCTACAAGGATCACCATCTAGGAGGACTTTATCAAACAACCAAACCCAAAATCTATTAATAGACAGAAAATAAATTAGTTGTGTTATTGTTTTGTTCAAGAATGTTGAAGATAAGTTAGAAAGATAAAAGAGGAGATAAATAGATAGATAGATAGAAATAATGGATCAACTCCCACAATATATAAGTTTGCAGGACATAATGTGATGCTGAAGAGTTGCGTGTATAGTTTGATATATTTAGATGAGTCAAAAAAGCCCTAAATTATAAAACCCTAACAATTAAGCCCTTACAAGGCCCTCTTTTTTTAGGCCCCTTACTAAAAGGAAATTTTTTGGCCCCATTTTTTTAAGCCCCTCATATTTTGGTGTTTTATGGGGCCTAAGTAAAGGGCCAAAATTATAATTTGTTAGAAATTAAATCGTTTGAAAATTAATTTTATTTTGAAAAATAAAAAATATTAAAATAAAATAAAAACTAACTCTATATTTTTGTCGAAAATATAAAAAGTCGACTTTTTCAAAAACAAATCAATTTTTTTCGAAAATATAAAAAAGTCGACTTTTTCAAAAACAAACCGACTTTTTGTCGAAAATATAAAAAATCGACTTTTTCAAAAACAAACCGATTTTGTCGAAAATATAAAAGTCGACATTTTCAAAAACAAACCGATTTTTTGTCGAAAATATAAAAAATCGACTTTTTCCAAAACAAAACGATTTTTTGTCGAAAATATAAAAGTCGACTTTCAAAAACAAAATCGTTTTTTTCGAAAATAAAAAAAGTCGACTTTTTCAAAAACAAATCGATTTTTTTTCAAAAATATAAAAAGCCGACTTTTTCAAAAACAAATCGATTTTTTTTCGAAAATATAAAAAGTCGGCTTTTTCAAAAACAAATCGATTTTTTTGAACATATAAAAACCGACATTTTCAAAAACAAATCGATTTTTTGTCAAAAATATAAAAAGTCGATATTTCCGAGAAAAAAACCGTTTTTTTTTTCGGAAAAATTTGTTTTTTTGTTGAAAATTTGAAAATCGACTTAAAAAACGATTTTATTTCTAAAATATAAAAAATCGATTTTTCCGGAAAAACAACCGATTTTTTATCGAAAAAATAAAAAATTGACTTTTTCAAAAACAAACCGATTTTTTGTCAAAAATATAAAAAGTCGAGATATCCGAGAAAAAAATCGATTTTTTGTCGAAAATACAAAAAGTCGATTTTTTCGAAAAAAAACTGATTTTTTGTTGGAAATATAGATAATTGATTTTTTGGCGAAAATACAAAAAGTCGTTTTTTTTGAAAAAAATCGATTTTTTGTCGAAAATATATAAATGTCGGGTTTTTCTGAAAAAAATCATTTTTTTGTCGAAAATAGAAAAAGTCGAGATATCCGAGAATAAAAACGATTTTTTGTCGAAATTACAAAAAGTCGATTTTTCGAAGAAAAAAAAACTGTTTTTCTGTTGGAAATATAGATAGTTGATTTTTGGCGGAAAAAAAAAAAGTCGATTTTTTGTCGAAAATATATAAATGCCGGGTTTTTAAAAAAAAATCATTTTTTTGTCAAAAATACAAAAATTCGAGATATCCGAGAAAAAAACCGATTTTTTGCGAAAATACAAAAAATCAGTTTTTTTTCGAGTCGATTTTTTCGAAAAAAAACTGATTTTTTGTTGGAAATATAGATAGTTGATTTTTTGCTGAAAATACAAAAGTCGATTTTTTTGAAAAAAAATCGATTTTTTGTCGAAAAATATATAAATGTCGGGTTTTTTTAAAAAAAATCATTTTTTTGTCGAAAATACAAAAAGTTAATTTTTTCGGAGAAAACTCGATTTTATAGCGAAAAGAAAAAAATGTCGATTTATAAAAAAATTGATTTTTTGTCGAAAAATATAAACAGTCAATTTTTTTCAGAAAAAATCAATTGTTTGAAAGTCTTGTTGGATATTATAAAGTATGTTGAGAAGATGCTGTTCAGACTTGCAATTTGTGTGTGAAAGTCATGTATTTTGGTATTTTATTGGGACATTAGGTGACTGAAAGTGAGGGTATATTTGATTTTTTTTGTTTAATGAGGAAAAGCCAACTAACATACTATTGCTAGAAAGCTAGGAGGAAGCAGGATTGAAGTTGAAATGGTAAACCACAGGAAAGTTATTATTAATTACAAACCTGTTCACAGGTCATTACTCTCTCTGCTTGCTTTATTTAATTATAAATGTTACATTTCATATGCTGTTAGAACCTATCCTATCTACCTATGTTTCCACTGCAGTAGCAGTAATCTATTCACTCACATCATTTAATCATTTAGCTTATTCAGATGGCCAGCACCAGCAATAATAATAATAATAGTATCATCCAAAGCAGCACAAACACCTCTTTATCTCTGGTGAAATCTCCAAAGAGAAATTACTATGATGTATTTGTGAGCTTTAGAGGTAAAGATACTCGCCTCAATTTCACTGATCATCTTTTTGCAGCCCTCCAAAGAAAAGGTATTTATGCATTCAGGGATGACACTAAACTCAACAAAGGTGAATCCATAGAACCCGAGCTCCTTCGAGCAATCCAAGACTCTCGGATTTTCATTGTGGTTTTCTCTAAGAACTATGCTTCCTCAACTTGGTGCTTGAGAGAATTGGAACACATCCTTCTTCACTACGGTCAACCACCACAAAAACGTCTTCTGCCGGTTTTCTATGATGTTGATCCTTCTGAGGTGAGACATCAAAAAGGAACTTATGGCGAAGCCTTAGCTAAACATGAAGAAAGATTCCAACAAGACTCTGAGAAGGTGCGGAGATGGAGGGAAGCTCTAGCACAAGTCGCAGATCTCTCTGGCTGGGATGTATGTCACAAGTAAGTAATCTTCCTTATCGATACTAGAAAATTGTTGCTCTTATTTTTGCAAATTTTATAGCTTTGACACATAAATTTAGTAATTAATCAAAAAGTCCTTGACAAAATATTTTATTTAAACAAGTGTTTTTCTAAAAGGGAAAAACAACTCTATCATGCAAATGGCTTTTTGTTGTAGTTATGGTATGTATGTGATGATTTGGTTTTGATGGTTATCTCTTTAAACTTGTAGGCCACAACATGCAGAGATTGAAAAGATTGTTGAAGAGATTATAAATATATTAGGTTACAAGTTTTCAAGTTTCCCAAAAGATTTAGTAGGGATACAATCTCCTATACGCGAATTAGAAAAACATTTACATTTGGACTCACTTGAAGACGTCCGTGTTGTAGGAATTTGTGGGATGGGTGGAATAGGGAAGACAACTCTCGCTACGGCTTTATACCACAAAATCTCACATCAGTTTCAGGAGTGCTGCCTTATTGATGATTTAAGCAAAAGTTATAGACAAGATGGTCCAATAAGTGCACAGAAGCAAATTCTACTTCAAACTGTAGGCATAGAACATCTTCAAACTTGTAGTTCTTACAACGCATCTCATTTAATACGAAGTAGGCTACAACGCGTAAAGGCCCTTATAATTATTGACAATATTGATAAAGTTGAACAACTCGAGAAATTAGCAGTGAGTCGTGAATGGTTAGGTGTGGGGAGTAGACTGATTATAATTTCTAGAGATGAGCATATATTGAAAGAGTATGGGGTGGATGCACTTTACCAAGTTCCTCTCATGGATGAGACTAACTCTCTTCAATTATTGTGTCAAAAAGCTTTCAAACTTGATCATATAGTGAGTAGTTATGACATGTTGGCATTCGACATACTACATTATGCAAATGGCTTGCCACTGGCAATTAAAGTACTAGGTTCATTTTTGTTTGGTCGTAATATCTCTGAATGGAAAAGTGCATTGGCGAGATTGAGAGAAAGTCCAAACAAAGATATCATGGAAGTTTTGCGATTAAGTTTTGATGGGTTGGAGGAAACGGAAAAGGAAATATTTCTTCATATTGCTTGTTTTTTCAACTGGGAAAGTGTGGAATATGTTACAAATGTTCTTAATTGTTGTGGATTTCAAGCTGATATTGGATTAAGAGTTCTAATTGATAAATCACTTATAAGCTCAACAGGACATTATATTGAAATACATCGTTTGTTGAGTGAGTTGGGCAGAAAAATTGTTCAAGAAAAATCAAAAAAGTGGAGCAGGATTTGGCTCCCAGAACAGTTCTACAATGTTAAGTTGGAGAATATGGTAAATTAATATTTTTTAAATATATAACTTGTTTTCATTTTTTATAAATTTTATTTCGAAAGTTATTAAAATTTCTTTCTTTTTTGCAATGTTTTAGGAAAAGAAGGTTGAAGCCATTTGTCATAAAAGTGGAAAAGATTTAATGATTATGGCTGAAACGTTGTTAAAAATGAGCCATCTAAGATTGCTCATATTGAAGGGAGTTAGTATTTTAGGAAACCTCAGTTGCCTTTCTAACGAGTTAAGATACGTGGAGTGGGATAGATATCCTTTCAAGTATTTGCCTTCAAGTTTTCAGCCTAATCAACTTGTTGAATTGATCTTGAGTTATAGCCGCATCAAACAACTATGGAAAGACAAGAAGGTACTGTATATTCCCTTTTAGCTTCTTTTTTTTCTTGTGAAGAATATGAATAAATCAGAAGGAAAAAAAAAACCCTTCTTTATGTTAAATTTATGAGCAAAATGAGAGTTTATTTTTCTATTTTTGTTGGTCTGTGACAGTATTTTCCTCATTTGAGAAGTTTGGATCTGAGCTACTCAAAAAATCTAAAAAAGATGCCAGATTTTGGAGATATTCCAAATCTTGAGCGACTAAGTTTTGAAGGATGTGTAAAACTGGTGAAGGTTGATCCATCTATTGGAGTTCTTAAAAAGCTTGTTTTCTTGAATTTGAGAGATTGCAAAAGTCTAGAGAGCATACCAAACAACATATTCAGTCTCAGCTCTCTTGAATGTGTTATTCTTTCGGGGTGTCCCAAAATGTTTAAGAATCAAGGGATTTTCAATATAAGTGAAAATGCACCTCATTCCCAATCAACATCGTCCTCCATCTTGAAATGGACAGAATTCCGTTACCATTCCTTGTACTCCAGCCCACAAAAAGATTTAGCTAGTTGTTTGTTGCCTTTCTTGGTTAGCTTCTCTAGCTTGCTTGAACTTGATATCAGTTTTTGTGGTCTAAGCCAACTCCCTGACGCAATTGGATGTTTACGTTCCCTAGAAGAATTAAATTTAGGGGGAAACAATTTTGTGACATTGCCTAGTCTGAAAGAGCTTTACAGACTTGTATTTTTAAACTTGGAGCATTGCAAGCTCTTGGAATCTTTGCCTCCACTTCCTTTTCCTAATGCTATCGATTGCAGCCTACGAAAGAACAAAGAAATGATCACAAAGGGATTGGTCATTTTCAATTGTCCTAAATTGAGTGAGAGGGAACTTAGCAGTACTATCAATTTTTCATGGATGACACAGTTTATTCAGGCAAACCAAGTATTCACTTCAATCTATGATCAGATTCATTTTGTAGTTCCAGGAAGTGAAATACCAAGTTGGTGCGACAATCAGAGTGAGGGTGATTCAATAAGAATAGATCTATCTCCCCTTATGTCTGGCAATAACAATAATATCAGTGGCATTGCTTGTTGTGCAATATTTTCTGTTGCACCTGTCGAACCAACTATGACAACGTATGCACAAAGACCTGAAATACACCTACTTATTTGTAATTGTACTAACATTAGGTGGAGTTGGATCATTCCAGTAATTCTTGAAAGAGATTTTATTGAGATTAAATCAGATCACATGTTCCTAATCTATTCTCCTCTAGAATCATTCTTTTGTTTTCTGAAGTTTATAGACAAAACTCTCAGCCATCTTGTTAATCTTAAACTGTATTTTAGAATTAGGAATGGCGAAGGTATGAATTTGGATTGTAAGGTTCAGAAGTGGGGGTATCATTGGGTATGTAAACAAGATCATGTATCACTGCCGAAACTCGTTAGCTCGGAAGTGCAAGTTTTTGGCAACTGAAGATGAGGCAGAATCACAATTTGTGTATATGTTTGTATAAAACCATATTGAATCAAACTAGTAGCATGTGTAACTTAAAGAACAATCAATAAAAAGTATGCATTATTTTCGAGCTCTAATCTGCTCAAGGAGATTCAATGGTAGAATTAGAAGATCAAATGATATTAGTCATTCAGCAGGGTGTTGGAGAGGCCTGGATTCTAGAACTCATCCCATTACTTTCTGGCTAGATACACATAATGTAATATATGCTTTGATCACTAAAATACATGATTCAATTATATAACCACATATGAAAGAGAAGCATGCTATATTAACTTAACCTGCAAAAGATAAACAGAAAAGTTGGAACTGGACGAATATAGAAAATGTAACCTATACTGAATACTGATTAATGAGAAATGAGAACTTTTAATATTAACTGTATAATTTAAATTAATGGCTTAGATTTTAAAATGTGTATTTAATGTTAACAAGAACAATATCTTTTAAGCGGGTATGTATTTAAATATGAATTCATATATATATTAATCATTTCCTCTTATTTATTTATTTTTATTTTATATCTTTTTTTATTTTCATTGTAAGAAAATTATAATAATAATTATTGTCTCTTTCTAAATCACATCTTCTAATTTATCTGAATTGTAACTTTCTGTTGAACAATGTATCAAAAAATTATCAAATCTTACACTTTAATTTTTAATCACATTGGGTTGACAATCATTTATTTGTTAGAAAAATACAAGAAATACTGTTAAAAAAGTTAATTACTACCTTGTAAACAATAAAATTAATTCAAATTTCCATGAGACTTTTAGAAGTGCTTGTGATATTCTTAAAATAGAGTTTTCATGCTAATGGATTCGTTATAATTTTTTCATGTGAATGTAAAAGACAAAAAGAAATACATAATTAGTAATTAGAAATTAAATTATAAAAATAATACAAAAAATATATTAAGAACATACATACCTCTATATGTCATTTTCTATCATAATCATCATAAAATCAATGTACTGAGAGAGAGGAGGATTAAAAACAAAGAAAAGGTAAACCTATTGTCTTAAAAAAAGTTAGAAAGAAATAACAGTTATTATCACAATTTTTTACAATGAAAATAAATAAAAATTAAATTAATACTATTTTTAAAATAAAAAAATAAATAAGAGAGAATAAGTCTGAGCCATATCAGATTTTAAATATATTGTTCATATTGTTTGTATCGAAAATATTTTTATAATTGGAAGTATTCCAATATGAATGACAACTGTGATTTAAAAAGAGACAATAATTATTATTACAATATTTTTACAATGAAAATAAAAAAGAAATAAAATAGTTGATATAAAATATAAAATAAATAAATAAGAGGAAATAATTAATATATATTCATATTTAAATACATATTTAAATAAAGATATTGTTCATGTTAGCATTAAATACACGTTTTAAAATCTAACCCATTAATTTAAATCATACGGTTAATATTAAAAGTTCTTATTTCTTATAATAACAAGAGTTCATATATTAGTGAAGATTACAATTTAATCAGATAAAAATTCTTCACTAAATCTCTTACCTATTAATGACAAACGATTTAGTGAAGATTACAATTTAATCTCAACCATTCATTTTTAAATCTGATGGTTCTTATTCATTCTCACATTCTCATATTGTGGTGCATGTCTCTCATTGGTTAAAAGTTTAAAAATATTTTACACCGTTAGTGCATTTACTTTTTTTCTTAATTTATATTAAATTTAAATGCCATTTATATTATATTCCCTCTGGTCTTTAATATACGAAAAAAATTATTTTTTAGATTAATAGAAGAATCAATGTATCTGGACTACATAGTCTAAATTGATTCTTTCATGAATCTATAACGTATATTTTTTTTATATTAAGTGTCCCGAGTACTTGAGTGTATCGCACGCTCGAAATACAATAAATCTTTCGAATAAAACCTGCAAAATGAAATAAATGGTCATCTTAACCAGATCGGGTTCAGGAGTCGGTTATGCAAGTAGAAGATATTAACACCCCTCACATCTGTTATACTCAACGAGATCCATTTAGTTAGTTTTGCGAATGAGTGTTAGGGTGAATCATTTGTGATCTTCAACTTGTTAATCGAGAAAAGAGAAAAAGAAAGAATTTTAGGGTTTTTTACTATTGAACTCGCCAAGATTTCATAATCTTGTGCCTACGTGTCCCCATGGTGCAATGAGAAAATCATAACTTCGTAGTTCGTGGTAAAAAACCACTAGTGAGTTGATTACTTTTAGAGAATGTTTCGCTAGATATTTCAAGCGGTTAAACCTTTGTTTGTTTTTTGTCGAAATGGCTAGACATATTCATTTCTGAAAAGGTTTTCAAGTCGCACGCGGGCGGAAAAAACAAGTTTGATGGGTTGAGTTGATTTTATAGGATACGAGATCCAAATACTTATGCTCTACCACTTGTATTCAACACATAGGAAAATATTGGAAATTCTTCCATCATGCTCGTTTAATCCTTTCATTGAAAAGAATGAGACGAGTTTGGTGTTATCTCTTTAACAATATGTGAGTATCGAATGTCCAAGTTACTTAGCCTATATTCAATTACTCGTGAAAGGGGTAGGAAAATCCTTTCCGCTTGCTCGTTTACTGATCGTTGAGTTAGTCTGAACCCCCTTAATTAAAATATGTTAGTCTGGTCGCAATTATTCAAATGACCAAGTCATAAGGCTCGTATATGATTATTTAGGAAAAGGTAGGAAATCCTTCTTGCTCGTCCATTCAATCTAATTTGCTTAAGAAAGAGATTTTTGCTCAGAGAAATGACTTGATGTTGGATCAAGTGTAACACCCCATATTTTCAATTATTAATAAATTGGAATTTTAATTATTTAATTAATTAAAATTTTTATTTTTAGAAATTATTGGAATATCAGAATTATTAAAAATAATAATAATAATTGGGCTTATGTGGTGATTAGTAGAGGATAGGGGTGTATTGTAACACCCCTTCTAGAATTCCCCGAATATATTAATTAATTTAATACTAAAACCAGATTTAATCAGAGTCAACACGGAAATCAAGGGATGCCACAATTATGAAATATAAAACTCCAATTAACTCAGTAGCCATGCTACACTGAGGATCACTATCAAAATAATCAATTAAGTTAAGCCCATGTCTTACACAGCGGAAATAATACCATCAAATCAAAACGGAATAAACCAAGTCTCAATTATTCCTAAAGTAATTCCAATAACAATTGAATAACGAATAAATCCTCAACTAAACGTTCCTCAGTGTTACAACCTATCAGAGCATGACACTGACACGCGAACTTAAATATCCTAGCTCTAGAGTCATCCTCACCAACTTTCTAACTTTAATCAAATTATTAAAGTAAGGGTGAGATTTCTCATAATTAACATGCATTATAAGTTTCTCAATCAACATATATCACAAGCATATTATTCCACCCATTCCAGCATAGTTCAGATTCCAATACACAATTACAACCAGACAATTCATTATGCACAACCATTAACAATCAGAGAATTGCAACACTGGAAGACATCCTAACATGTTACAATTCCATGCAATTACAATGCAGACACAATGCATGTGGTACCAACACATGACCAAGTCACCCAACACTGATCCATCATCAACCGGATACAGTAACCATCCATTCGTCCATAAACACTCGGACACGAATCCAGCCTAACCACCCATCATCACCCGGGTATCGGTTAACGGCAATACAAGTCAAATTCCTCACAATGGGAATTAACTTCACCAAAAATGCATATGCACGCACAACACTAGCATGCAATATTTTATCAGTCTATGAAATACACCAACTATCATAACTGAACCAAATTTCAAACATGATATTCTCAACAAATCATGCACATAATCAACAGCATAAACATGCCTTTCATTCACACCATTCAGATATCTCAATGTCACAGGTACGCTACCTCTTATACACCAAATACACATCAAATAAATAATCACTTATTTCGAATTCCGACACATTTTCAAAATAATTTTAAGTTACGGGAAATTATTTCATTTCATAAAATAGAGCATTTAATTTAAGAAATAACGTCCAAAACGGCGACTAAAACGGACTTACGGTTTGAAAGTTATGAATTTTCAAAGTTTAGTATTTTTCAAAAAGTTACAGTGGAACCCAGTTCCTCCCTATGCAGGAACCGGTTCCTGCGAAGTCTGAAAACACGCCCCCTGGAAAAATGTATGGGAACCCGGTTCCTACCCCTCTGGGAACCGGTTCCCACATACAGAAATAGCCAATTTTAAAAGTTTTACACTGGGAACTCGGTTCCTACCCACTGGAAACCGGTTCCCACGACCTGCAGAAACAAAAACTGCTATTTTGACAGCATTTACCCATTCCAAATCACTTCCAAACATTCCCATACGAATTGCAACATGAGAAACACCAAAATACATCTATTTTACACCATTATAACATCAAACAACATTATTTCATCATTCCTAATTATTATTTGACACACTAATGGTTTCCGACCTACAATCCGACACAATAGAGACAATTCTATGGAAACCTAGAATTTCTAAACCGGGATTCTCTAACATGCTATGATCTATACGGTTGAATTCAAAGCCGGTAATACACAATAATTAATCGAAATCACCCCTTACCTTGTGGGTTCTTCGACTTCCGACACGAAATGGCTTTTTCTCCTTCCTTTCCTCTTCTCAATTTCACGTACTGTGAGTTTCTCCAAAAGTGATTCCTTTTTCTCTTTTTTCCTTCTTTTATTCCTTTTATTATTCTAATAAAATAAAATAAAGTAATTAATGTGTAGAGTCTTTTACCCTCACACCTCACTTTATTCATCACACTACCAATAATTCCTTTTCCTTATTCCATAATTAATCCCAATAAATCCAATATATTAATAAATTATATTCTCAATTAAATTAATAATTAAAAATCATAATTATTTAATAATCGAATTATTTGGGGTGTCACAACTCTCCCCAACTAAAAGAGTTTTCGTCCTCGAAAACATACCTTAGACGAAAAGTTCGGGATACGAGTCCTTCATCTGACTCTCCAGCTCCCAAGTTACATTTCCTCCAGCTGGTCCTCCCCAAGCCACTCTCACCAAAGCGATCTCTTTGCCTCGCAACTGTTTCAACTTCCGATCCTCAATTCTCGCAGTACCGCTCAACAACAAATTCTCGGACATCATCTACTTGAATCTCATGAGACGGATCGAATGTACTTCCTCACCGAGATACATGGAAAACATCATGCAAATTTGCAAGTGACGGCGGCAAAGCAATCTGATACGCAACCTTCCCAATTCTCTTGGTAATCTGAAACGGACCAATAAAACGCGGAGTCAACTTCTTTGACTTCAAGGCTCGACCAATACCAGTCATCGGAGTAACTCGCATAAACACATGTTCTCCTTCGCTAAACTCGAGATCTTTCCTCCTCTTATCATGATAACTTTTCTGACGACTCTGGGAAGTTCTCATCTTTTCCTGAATCATTTTGATCTTTTCTGAAGTTTGTTGAACAATTTCGGTCCAATCACGGACTCTCCGATTCATACCAACACAACGGTGTCCGACACCTCCTACCATACAATGCTTCAAACGGAGCCATACCAATGCTCGAGTGAAATCTATTGTTGTAGGTAAACTCAATCAATGGCAGATAACTATCCCAAGCTCCTCCTTTCTCTAACACACAAGCTCTTAACAAATCCTCCAACGACTGAATCGTTCTCTCCGTCTGACCATCTGTCTGATGATGATAAGTAGAACTCAATCGCAACTTAGTACCCAAAGCTTCCTGTAATCCCGTCCAGAACTTAGATGTAAACCTCAGATCTCGATCCGACACAATACTAGAAGGAATACCATGCAAACTCACAATCTTCTCGACATACAATTCTGCCAACCTCTCCATCGGATAATCCATTCTTATCGGAATGAAGTGAGCAGATTTCGTCAACCGATCAACAATAACCCAGATAGAATCACAATTCTTTGCCGTTCTCGGCAAACCAGACACAAAATCCATAGAGATTCCATCCCATTTCCATTCCGAAACAAATAATTATTCCATCAATCCTGACGGTTTCTGATGTTCAATCTTTGATTTCTGACAAACCAAACACGCATACACGAACTCAGCAATTTCCTTTTTCATTCCAGGCCACCAAAACAACTTTTTCAAGTCATGATACATTTTAGTAGCACCGGGATGAATACTCAACCCGCTACGATGTCCTTCTTCCAAAATACTCTTCCTAATCTCGGCAACATCCGGAACACACACTCTGTCACCAAACCTCATGACGCCATTCTCATCAATCCGGAACTCACCTTCTTGACCTTGGTTGATCAATGTCAACTTGTCAACTAAACCAACATCGGACTTCTGTCCATTTCTAATCTCTTCCAGAATACCACTAGTCAGCTTCAACATACCCAATTTCACACTATTCGGAGTAGTTTCACAAACCAAACTTAAGTCTCTGAACTGTTCAACCAAATCTAACTCACGAACCATTAACATCGACATATGCAAGGACTTTCTACTCAAAGCATCCGCAATAACGTTTGCTTTACCAAGATGATAATTCAAACCGAAATCATAATCCTTTAGGAATTCTAACCATCTCCTCTGCCTCATGTTCAACTCTTTCTGATCAAAGAGATACTTCAGACTTTTGTGATCACTGAATACCTCAAACCGAGAACCGTATAAATAATGCCTCCACAACTTCAAAACAAATACAACAGCTGCCAACTCTAAATCATGAGTCGGATAATTCCTTTCATGTACGGTCAATTGTCTCGAAGCATAAGCCACAACCTGCTTATCTTGCATCAACACACCACCTAATCCCATCAATGATGCATCACAATACACTACAAAAGACTCAGCCGGATTCGGCAAAATCAAGATCGGAGCACTAGTCAACCTCCTCTTCAGTTCTTGAAACCCTTTCTCACATTCAGCATCCCAAACAAACACTTGACTCTTCCTGGTCAACTTAGTCAGTGGCAACGCTAGTTTGGAAAATCCTTCAATAAACTTCCGGTAATAACCTGTAAGACCCAGAAAACTACGGATCTCAGAAGTATTCTTCGGCGCTTCCCACTGAGATACTGCTTCTACCTTCGTAGGATCCACAGCAATTCCATTCTTGGAAATTACATGGCCAAGAAAAATCACTTCACTTAACCAGAATTCACATTTGGACAACTTCGCATAAAGCTTCTTCTCTTTCAACAATTCCAATACAACACTGAGATGTTCTGCATGTTCTTCATCGCTCTTCGAATAAATTAAAATATCATCAATGAATACTACCACAAACTTGTCAAGATACGGATGAAATATCCTGTTCATATACTCCATGAAAACACCAGGTGCATTAGTAACTCCAAACGGCATAACAGAATATTCATAATGCCCATACCTCGTTCTAAATGCAGTTTTCTGAATATCCTCTGTCTTCACACGAATCTGATGATATCCAGATCTCAGATCAATCTTACTAAATACACAAGCTCCAACTAGTTGATCCATCAAATCATCAATCCTCGGCAATGGATACCGATTCTTAATTGTCACTTTATTCAACTGTCTGTAATCAACACATAATCTCATTGAACCTTCTTTCTTCTTAACCAACAACACCGGAGCTCCCCACAGCGAAACACTGGGACGAATAAACTTCTTCTCAAGCAACTCCTCCAACTGTTTCTTTAACTCCGCTAATTCAGATGCCGACATACGGTAAGGCGCCATCGACACCGGACTATTTCCAGGAATCAAATCTATAGTAAATTCTACCTCTCTCTCAGGTGGCAATTCACTAACGTCTTTCGGAAACACCTCTGGAAATTCATTCACCACTGGAAATCCATCACTCTTTTCTTTTCCCTCCGCTTCCATTGCAGAATACAACATAAACACCACAGCACCATCTTTCACAGCTAGGTTCATCTTTAACCGACATAGTCACATCTTGACACCAACCTCTTCGGGAAAAATAACCGTCTTCGCAAAACAGTTGATATGAACCTGGTTGAATTCCAACCAGTTCATTCCAAGGATGATATCAAGTTGTTCTAATGGTAGGCACACTAGATCCATACCGAAACCCCTACCACTAGGACAATTTCTACAAACATACGAAGTAGTCACTGAACCCGACGCAGGAGTGTCAATAACCATACTTCCATCCATATTAGATATTTCCAAATTCAATATTTTAGCACAATCCAAAGCAATAAAATAATGCGTAGCTCCAGTATCAATAATCGTAATCAAAGGTATGTCATTAATAAAACATGTACCTTTAATCAGCCGATCATCTGGCTTAGTCTCTGATCCAGACAATGCAAACACTTTACCACCAGCTTGCTCCTTCTTGGGTTTTGTACACTGAGGACGAGTATGACCCTCTTCACCACAGTTGTAACAGGTCACCACCCTCACTCTGCAGTCATTGGCTACATGGCCGAGTTTCCCACACTTGAAACACTTCTTATCATTACTTTTGCAATCCACCATACGATGCCCTGTCTCACCACACTTGTAGCACTTAATGGAAGAACCAGAATCTCCTCCACCAGACTTCTTCCAACTACCGGATCTCTGATTACTCTTATCATAAGGCTTACCACGATCCATCTGTTGCTTACCCTTCCTATCAACATACCCTCGAGCATTCGACTTAGTGCTGGCAAGATCCTCCTCTAAAATCCTACTACAACAACGGATCGAAAATCTTCTGATACCGATACCTACTTAATCTCGTCACGCAGACCATTCTCAAACTTGATACATTTGGAAAACTCTCCATCTGCATCGTTAGTGTAATGAGCATAATATCAACTCAAGAAACTTGAAGCATACTCACCGACTTGTTGCCTTGCTTGAGCTCCGAAATTCAATCTCCTTCTTACCTCGAATGTCTTGGAAAGTACCTTCTCAGAAAAGCCCTCCTGAACACAGCCCAAGTCAACGCAATACCATCTTCTTCCATTTCAGTTCTGGTAGCAACCCACCAGTCGTCAGCTTCCTCCGCTAACATGTGAGTTCCGTATCTCACCTTCACCCTTGACAATCAATCACTCAAGATCCCTCGATCTCCTTCAACCACTTCGGCGCCGGGATCATGTGCACCCTTGAACAATGGAGGATTATTCCTCTGAAAATTCCCCAATTGTCGGTCAGCACCAATAACGGCTCCTTGTTGGTTCCCTCCGAGCACTCCAGCTAACATTCCCAATGCTTCAGCAACAGCATCATCGTTTCTTCCATTACCTCTTCCGGCCATTGTTCTGTAACATTACAAAACAACCTCATCAGTACACAAGTATCGACAATGTCATCTTACACTAGTCGCATACAAAAGGGATAATGACACAAGACAAGACCGACTATGCTCTGATACCACTATTGTAACACCCCTTCTAGAATACCCTGAATATATTAATTAATTTAATACTAAAACCAGATTTAATCAGAGTCAACACGGAAATCAAGGGATGCCACAATTATGAAATAAATAAAACTCCAATTAACTCAGTAGCCATGCTACACTGAGGATCACTATCAAAATAATCAATTAAGTTAAGACCATGTCTTACACAGCGGAAATAATACCATCAAATCAAAACGGAATAAACCAAGTCTCAATTATTCCTAAAGTAATTCCAATAACAATTGAATAACGAATAAATCCTCAACTAAACGTTCCCTAGTGTTACAACCTATCAGAGCATGACACTGACACGCGGACTTAAATATCCTAGCTCTAGAGTCATCCTCACCAACTTCTGAGCTGCTAACTTTAATCTGAAATCATTAAAGTAAGGGTGAGATTTCTCATAATTAACATGCATTATAAGTTTCTCAATCAACATATATCACAAGCATATTATTCCACCCATTCCAGCATAGTTCAGATTCCAATACACAATTACAACCAGACAAATCATTATGCACAACCATTAATCGAGAATTGCAACAGGAAGACATCCTAACATGTTACAATTCCATGCAATTACAATGCAGACACAATGCATGTGGTACCAACACATGACCAAGTCACCCAACACTGATCCATCATCAACCGGATACAGTAACCATCGATTCGTCCATAAACACTCAATGTCACAGGTACGCTACCTCTTATACACCAAATACACATCGAATAAATAATCACTTATTTCGAATTCCGACACATTTTCAAAATAATTTTAAGTTACGGGAAATTATTTCATTTCATAAAATAGAGCATTTAATTTAAGAAATAACGTCCAAAACGGCGACTAAAACGGACTTACGGTTTGAAAGTTATGAATTTTCAAAGTTTAGTATTTTTCAAAAAGTTACAGTGGAACCCAGTTCCTCCCTATGCAGGAACCGGTTCCTGCGAAGTCTGAAAACACGCCCCCTGGAAAAATGTATGGGAACCCGGTTCCTACCCCTCTGGGAACCGGTTCCCACATACAGAAATAGCCAATTTTAAAAGTTTTACACTGGGAACTCGGTTCCTACCCACTGGAAACCGGTTCCCACGACCTGCAGAAACAAAAACTGCTATTTTGACAGCATTTACCCATTCCAAATCACTTCCAAACATTCCCATACGAATTGCAACATGAGAAACACCAAAATACATCTATTTTACACCATTATAACATCAAACAACATTATTTCATCATTCCTAATTATTATTTGACACACTAATGGTTTCCGACCTACAATCCGACACAATAGAGACAATTCTATGGAAACCTAGAATTTCTAAACCGGGATTCTCTAACATGCTATGATCTATACGGTTGAATTCAAAGTCGATAATACACAATAATTAATCGAAATCACCCCTTACCTTGTGGATTCTTCGACTTCCGACACGAAATGGCTTTTTCTCCTTCCTTTCCTCTTCTCAATTTCACGTACTGTGAGTTTCTCCAAAAGTGATTCCTTTTTCTCTTTTTTCCTTCTTTTATTCCTTTTATTATTCTAATAAAATAAAATAAAGTAATTAATGTGAGTAGAGTCTTTTACTCCTCACACCCTCACTTTATTCATCACACCACCAATAATTCATTTTCCTTATTCCATAATTAATCCCTATAAATCCAATACATTAATATATTATATTCTCAATTAAACTAATAATTAAAAATCATAATTATTTAATAATTGAATTATTTGGGGTGTCACATGTATGGAGTAAAAGCCTCTAATTATTTTGTTATTATTAGTATAATAGAATAATAAGAAAGAAAAAGGAATTGGAAACCAAAATTTGGAGAAAAGAGAATCTATGTGAAAAGAGAAGAAGAGCAAAGGAGGAAGAGGAACCTAAAGCTCAAGAGAGATTCAAAAAATTGGCTAAGGTAAGGGGTGATTACTCTAATTATATTGTATTATAGATTTTGGGAATGATAGAATAGAGTAAGAGATTAGGAATCCCAATTTAGGATTTTTTAGGTTTATGAGTTTTAACCCTAAATGCATGATTTTTGATATTCTTGATGTAATTGGTGTTATAGAGTTGTTGTATGATGTTGTGGTGTGTTGTTATGGCATTGGAATCATGTATTGGAATGTGTTTTGGTGTTATTTGTGTATGGTTTTGTAATTGGAAGTATTGGATGGATTGAGAATGAAGAATATTGTCAAAATAGTGATTTTCTGCTACAAGGGTCGTGGAACCCGGTTACCCTGTGGAGGGAACCGATTACCACTGTGTATTTTACTTGAAAAATTGATTTTTGGGTCTGGGAACCGGTTCCCCTATAGGAGAATCTGGGTTCCCCATACATTTTCCAGCAACGCGTTTTCACATGATTGTGGGAACCGGTTACTCCCCTGGAGGAACCAGTTACCACTAATACTTTTTGAAAAATACTAAACTTTGAAAATTCATAACTTTCAAACCGTAAGTCCGTTTTAATCTCCGTTTTGGACGTTATTTCTTAAATTAAATACTCTATTTTATGAAATGAAGAAAATAACAGTAACTTGATTTTATTTTGAAAAACATTGATTTTTCGATTATATGGTTTATTCTTATGTGCATATTTGATGTATATGCAATGGTATGTTGATGTTGTGATGATGTATGACTGCATATTGATGGCTATTTTCATATGTTGGTGATAGCATTACAAATTAATGTGTAATTTATTGTGCATGTTTATGCTGTTTGATGACATGATAAATGATGGTTATCATATTTTGGATTGATGATGGTTTATGATGGATGATGTTATCATAACATGTGTTGAATGTTGCATGCTTTTATGATGTGCATGCATATACATTATGGTGGTAGCTAATTCCCATTGTGTGGAATTAGTGAGTATTACCAATAACCTTTCCCGGGTGATTGTGGGTGGTGAGGCTGGATTCATGTCCGGGTGATTATGGACGAATCAATGTAACTGAATCCGGGTGATTATGGATCAGTGTGTGACTTAGTTCACTTTTGGTACCACATGCATAGAGTCTTGCATTGTATTTTGTAAGGATTATAACATGATAGGATGGTTTCCAGTGTTATAATTTGATTGTTGTGTTTGATGCATGTTCATGACTTGTGCTTTTGTAGAATGAAGGATTGAATCTATTATGCTAAATAGGGTGAAGTAATAGCTTATGAAGTTCTATTTATTTTATGAATTTATAACGCATGTTAAATATGATGTAGTCTCACCCTTAATTTGATGATTTTAGATTGAAGGTTTAGCGGCTTAGGCGTTGGTGAGGATGGCTCGTAGAGCTATGCTATTTATTTTGTCATGTGCCGGTGTCATGCTCTAGTCTTGTAACACTGGGGAACGCTTGTTTTAGAGTTATCATTAAACTCTGTTGTTTTAATTGATGTTGCTTTTGGATAATTGTCTTAGGAATCAAGACATTGACCTTATCATATTTAATTGGTATTCTGAATTAACCAAGTTTGAATAAATTTCTGTTGTGTTAAACATGTATTTCTTTTTAAGTGGAATTATGTTTCCCATGAAAGCATGACATTGTATTGGAATTTTAGTTTTAAATCAATTGTGACTCCTTTGATGACATGTTAACTCTGAGTTATTTATATTATATTTGGGGAATTTAGAAGGGTGTTACAATAGTGATATCAGAGCATAGTCGGTCGTTGTGACCAGTGTCTTAATGTCATTATTCCTTTTGTATGCCACATGTGTGTGAAACACTGTCGGTACTTGCTTGTTTTTCTAACTACTTAGTTATAGGAGTGGTTTAGAAGCAAGTGGGGGAGAAGCTTTACTTCTTCGAGATGTTCTAGAGTGAAGAGTTGGATCGATGTGTTATTGATTACATGAGTGCAAATGTTGGCTACACCGTGTGGTTTCCCGAATTCAGAGGAAGTACGAATTAAAGAATTCAGTCGAACGGTCAGATAGAGTGCTCTTAAGGGGTAACAATTAGGTGCTTGTGTTGTTCACATCACTAGGAGTGGAGGACGTTGTTATGGATAATGATGTTTCAGTTAGGTGTGAGTTCTAATGTTTTCTTGGGAATAATAGCGACTCGTCGTTAGAGCAAGATGTTGGATTAGCTTGAGGTTATCCTTGGGTTGAATATTTTGAAGTTAAACCAAGTGATTATGAATTGTTTTGATGAGTCGATGCATATTCTTGTGCTAGAAGATATTTGGTAATTAAGAAGGATAACTCTTAGAAGATGAAGCTCGTGTGGTTGGAATGTTGCAACACTTCCAGTTGATCGTGAAGTTGTCGGTGTTGAGTTACTTCTTTGTGTTCTTAAAAAGATTAAATGTGTCAGTGTCAATGGTTTCTATAAAATATGCATTGTGTGAATTGGTTATTGGAATTGTAACTTGACGCAATTAATCATGATGAATGAGGTGTATTGTGGTATGTTGAAGTTATGATCTCAAATCTTGTATTCTATGATGTTAGGGGTTGTTTGGATGGGTTACAAAAGTGATTTTTGTACTCAAAGCAGCAGATTTTTCACTCTTACAAGGTGGAAATCGATTACCTATTACGGGAAATTGATTTCCTGAAGCTGATAGCATTTTTCGAAAACTTGTAAAATTCATAACTTGAGTTCTGGATGTATGACTTGAGTTCCGTTTGAAGCGTTGGAAAGCTAATCTGATGAACTTTGGTTTAAAAATGGTTTCAGCACCTGGAAGTAATTTATTTGTCATGTAGTGATGTTGGAGGGGAATTAGAGTTGTTGTTGATGTCATTATTGGTACCAAACTTGTTTCTATGACACCATACAAGACCTCAACTTCAGAGTTAGGAAAATTGAAGAAGCTATTAGAAGATGCGCGGAGAAATAGATTGTAAAACCAAGTGTATTGTTTTGGGAGCTCTAATTTCATTAGTCAAGGAGAAAGAAAGTAGTATGAATTGCGTGTGGATTCCTGATAACTGATTAGAGTGGTGATTGAGATTAAATATCCATTTCAAATGATTGGTGATTTAATGGATCAATTGGTAGGAGAGTATGTCTTCAGTAAAGTCGAAATGAGGTTAACTTGCCTTCGTAGTCAGGTTAAGTATGAAGATAGTTAGAGAGAAGCTTCTAGAACTCGGTATAGGCATGTTAATCGCGACTTTATCTTCTATTAATCAGCAGACTGCAAGTGCACAGTCCTATCGTGTAGTTTTAAAAGATATCGAACCCACAGAGACTATAAATCGATCTATTGTTATCCTAAGTTATGGTATACAGCTAAGGCGAATAATTCTTTAAGATTTTTAGTTAAGGAAAATATAATAAATAAACAGATATCAGTATGTAATTCGTCTAACCTAAGGGGATCCGAATTTCCACTGACTTATTACTCAAGTTGATAAAAATCCTATTTCAGCAAACAATATTCATCTAAAAATCCTATCTCAAACTGTCGCTCTGTTGAATCGGATCATGCAATTAAATCCTAACGTACGCTCTCGCTATCCCTTGAATTTAAAAACACTTTTGAAAATAAATAAAGTTTAATCTCTTTTAAAAGCGTCATGATCTTTAAAATTAATACCTAGTATCCACTATCTGGTTCTAAACCTCAAACTCTCGCTCTGTTGGTTTCTAACCTTAGTCCAGTTCATTAACCTCAAACTTTCGCTCTGTTGGTTTCTAAACCTTTTAATAAATTAAATTAAATATCTAAGTCAGAAAGAATATTTTTAACAACGTAACATTATGCCAGTTTATTTTGGATTCCTTTGGATCGATTAATTTACATACCAATATCAGAACGATTTAGCCAGACATATTAATTAATTAAGACATGCATAAATAATATGGTTTAATATATTTAAATATTTCCGAAATCAAATAAATAATATCAAGCAACAATATATTAAATAAAATAAAATGATTAAATTAAACCTGAAAATGACAATAACTGGAAATAATATTGTTCTTCGGAGACTTCTTGAATTGAAAGAAAAATGCGACAAGGAATAAAAAGCACTAGATCTAACGTAAGGTTAAATCAGTGGAAATAAAATCTAAACAAAAAAAAACTGAAATGGAAAATAAATTCAAAGTACAAACTGAAATAAAATTGCGAAATAAGAAATAACGGTTGTTCGGTAAAAATGTCGACCTTGATTCTGAAACTTGAACTTGTATTTATAGATCACTTTGGTAACTTCCCATTCCTCAACTTCGTATGCAAGATGTGAACGTGGAGAGAAAAGACTGCCTAAAAAGGAGGAGGCGGACGCCTCAAGAATAGGTCATAAATGGAGACGTGCGTCTCAACTGCATGGGAAAAGTGGTGGACCCCACTTGCATGGGAGGCGGGCGCCTCAAGGAAAGGTATCTTTGAGGCGGCCGTCTCACTCGTGCAAGTGGCATTCGCGTCTGGACTTGTTTCATGGGCCTGCTTGCTGTGGGCTTAGTCTCTTGGCTTGGTATAATTGTTTTCTTCTTCTTAACCCCTTATTTTTTGTATATCACCCCTTTGCTTCATTTCTTTTGCTTTTTAATCCAATTTTTCCTCGATTTTACTTCTTTGCTCAATTTATCTTTATTTAATACAAATACCTGAAACATAGAAAATACCAACGTAATACAGAAATAAAGTAATATAATTAAATAAAAATAGTAACATTGTCTATGAAAATTACGTCAAATATGTTATATAAATTCGTGTTATTAAACTCCCCTATACTTAAACCTTTGCTTGTCCTCAAGCAAAAAGTAAAAATGAAAAATCACTTGAGCATATGTCAAACGCAGATATATAACACAATTCAATTCGTACTCGGTTGCAATTCACTTCTTTGTTGGATAACTCGAGTTTAGACTTTGACACCAAAATTACCGTAATAACACTAGATAACCCCATTTTTGCAGACCAATTTAAGTCATGTTATTATAGCTCGGTCTAATACTTTTGTTTTGTTTCACCCGTTTTCATTCGCGCAATCACATTAAGCCCTTTACCTTCACATAGTGGAGTAACGGTTAGTGACTTTGATCTTTATAATCCAGCTAGAGTCCGGTACTTATATTTGGTACTCCTTTATCCAATTACAAATTAGGGATCGGATCGTCATCCACCAAGTTCAACACCGAGACCAGAACCAATTCATAATGGATGTTTGCATAAATATTTTATAGTTTAATTGTTGAATTAAATGATCCGTAAGGACCATCTAACTTAATAAGTGCATCTTCTAATAAAAATTCTCTTTAAAAATCTTGATCAATCACTTATATTCATCGATTCTCCACGTAGTTTGTCGTTTAAGGCGGTGCCGACTGCTTAATAAACTACTCGGGATTACTTTAAAACTAAGTTTAAAAGGTGTTGGTATAATAAGTACTTAAATCAATCTAACACGTTGGGGGTTTTAAAGTGTTAGGACGATAACAATTTTGTTAAGCTTTACTCGAGTTCTTATTTATAAAAATAAGCAACCTTAATACTAGTTGAATATGTCAATAAATGTGTTTTAATTTTTGTTAAAATTTGTCGTTATGGCTCAAGAAAAAGGAGGAATTCGAATAAGCACGAAATTTAAACATAAAAGACTAAAATTACATAAACATGTATTTTATTGAATGGAAATTTTGCAATACATAGAAAAAGGGAAACTAAAAGGGGAAAAACTAAATAGAGCAAAGAAAATAAAAATGAACAAAGAAATGTTCTGACTCCCCCAAACTTAAAATAAGCATTGTCCTCAATGCGATAGAACCAGGAGAAATCAGAAAGGAGAAGGGTGGTTACTCGTTGCTTTGAGAATTTTGACCTCTTGTTCTTCTACCCCTAGTACGAGGTCTTCGACGTTCGTCAGAATCAGAATCATTAAGGTTAAGCGCACCTCTATGCGAGCTTGCAATGCTTCGAAGTTACGATCATTGCGAAAAGCATATTCTTGATGTTCACGTCGCATTTCTTGTACGAGACGTATAGTCTCAGCTTGGGTTTGTTGAATGGCGTGGAACAGGAGTTCTTGACGATTCATATGAGCTTGCATAGCCGCGTAATTAGCATCTGGATTTTCTGGTTGTTGTGCGGCAGGAGCATCAAGAGCAAAACGCCAATTAGCGTGGACTCGGACATCGATTTGATTGGGACAGGGTAACACAACACCAGGTATTTGACGACGATTTATCATTAATGTAAACCGGCCATCTTGTCGAGGAGATATGATGTGAGAATCACGACAATAAATGACATCAAGTAGAGTGGTTGGCATCATATATTGTGACAAAGACAATAGCTCGGCGGAAAGGCCTAAAGCATATGCTAAAGATGTGATGATGCCACCAAAAACAAACGGGTTTGTACCTGCTGCATTGACGCATGTATGGATGTGGCTGAGCAAGAAAGGCGCGGCGTTGACAGCATGACCATTGAGAGCACAAAAAATGAGAAGAAGATTAGTCTCTTGGCTTGGTATAATTGTTTTCTTCTTCTTAACCCCTTATTTTTTGTATATCACCCCTTTGCTTCATTTCTTTTGCTTTTTAATCCAATTTTTCCTCGATTTTACTTCTTTGCTCAATTTATCTTTATTTAATACAAATACCTGAAACATAGAAAATACCAACATAATACAGAAATAAAGTAATATAATTAAATAAAAATAGTAACATTGTCTATGAAAATTACGTCAAATATGTTATATAAATTCGTGTTATCACATGTTGAAAGTTGCGATGTGAATTTCAGCTTCGAAAGGGAGTAGAATTTTGTTAAGTTTTCAAGGTGTAGATTACGGTATGAGGATATGAGTTTTCTTTATCATGTTATTTCAAGTGACGGTATTGCGATAGACCCATCTAAGATTGTTGCAGTGGAAAATCCAAAATTAGTTACGGGTATTAGAAGATTTTTTGGGATATAACTTGTAATTGTCGCAGTTTATTTGAGACGAGGTCAAGAATGATATATTGTTAATGAATGAGATGTTGGTATTAGTAAGAATGTGAAAGTATTAGAGATGCAACTTATGTCAATTAAGGATGAATAGAGTGACATTAACTTTTGAGGAAAATATAAGTAATGCTAGAGGAAAAATAAATTCGAGAGAAAATGGAATCATGTTTAAGACGTGAAAATATTGACATGTGTCAAGAAAATTTTGGGAGTTTCTTTTACCAATCATATGATGAGATGTATTATTGAGATTGCGTTTGGAATAAGATTCAAATTGAAAATATATGGATCCTCGATGTTATGAGATTTAAAGGAAGACTAAGAATTTGTGAATGTTGTTAAAGTTCTCTACATGGATAAGGACTTCAAATGGAAACAAAATGAGTTATAGTGTATTTGGTATGTTAGCATTTCATGAGTGGAAAAATGCTTAACATTTGTGTGATGCTAAGTGAGTGTGAAGAAGATTATATAAATTTTTTGATCGATGGTATCTCATCGCCGAGATCAAATGAGAAATAATTGATAAGGAAGTTGTAAACCTTAAAAGAAGATTATTGGACCATGGTGCTTGAGTGACTTCGAGCACGATTTATAAAGGAACGCTATTATAGTTTGGTAACAATGGTTTATATTCCATTGTGATTGTCGGCTATCTATTGAAAAATTGAGGAACTGATCACCCTTAATCTCTTCTTGATAGTAGACGGAATCATATTGGATGGGATATACTTATCGTGCTAGCTTAATAATGTTGGAAGTGATTGACGTTCTATCAAGAAGATAGTAGCTCATCAGTTTGCGTGAACCTAAGAGGAAAGTGGCTATGAAAAAGACTTGGAAATTATTTCAGCAGGTCAGAGACTTGAGTGTGTATGCGAGCTAAAGCCGCAGAGTGGAAGGTTTAAAATGTAAAAAGGGGAACAATGATTTTCTGGTGGATATTAAAGAGAGTCTGAAGATAGATGTGAAACTTGTAGAGCTGGTAGTTGATGGAAATCAAATGAAGATAGTGACTTAAGGTAGACGATCAGAGTTGTGTAGCAGAAGCGTAAGGTGACGCACCTTGTTATGCGGGTATGACTTTTGAAGTCACAAATTAAACGTTAGAAGTTGTGGAGTTTATGCAACTATTAGAAATTTCAAAATGGAATTATTAGGTAAAGGGTTATATGTATTATTGGTGTTACAGCCATTTCAATAGATGTATTAAATTTCAAGCTCGATTGCTGGAACATAGCCTTGTGGTACTAGCATTGTGTATAAATGTTGTTGATATTGCGGTTATGTGGGGGTTCTTATAACTGAGTTGCGGTGTAATGAAGTGATAGATTATGTGTCCTAGAGTTATGGGGCAAGAAGTGAGATGAACCGGTGCATTCTTAACCCGGTAGCAATGAATCGTGTGGGATTATGGTGGTTGACTAGGAAGGATATTGGTTAGTGGTATTTGAAGGATGTCAAGCATGACGTGAGAGTTGGAAGGAAGGATGCAAGAGTCGTATCAGCAGTTATTAGTATCAAGTGAATTTTCGAGGACGAAAATATTCTAAGTGGTGGAGAGTTGTAACATCCCATATTTTCAATTATTACTAAATTGGAATTTTAATTATTTAATTAATTAAAATTTGATTTTTGGAAATTATTGGAATATTAGAATTATTGGAAAATAAATAAAGAAAAAGAATTGGGCTTATGTGGCGATTAGTAGAGTAGAGGGGTGTATGGAGTAAAAGCCTCTAATTATTTTGTTGTTATTATTATTATAGAATAATAAGAAAGAAAAAGGAATTGGAAACCAAAATTTGAAGAAAAGAGAATCTACGTGAAAAGAGAAGAAGAGCAAAGGAGGAAGAGGAACCTAAAGCTCAAGAGGGATTCAAGAAATTGGCTAAGGTAAGGGGTGATTACTCTAATTATATTGTATTATAGATTTTGGGAATGATAGAATAGAGTAAGAGATTAGGAATCCCAATTTAGGATTTTTTAGGTTTATGAGTTTTGACCCTAAATGCGTGATTTTTGACATTCTTCATGCAATTGGTATTATAGAGTTGTTGTATGATGTTGTGGTGTGTTGTTATGGCATTGGAGTCATGTATTGGGATGTGTTTTGATGTTATTTGTGTATGGGTTTGTAATTGGAACTAGTGGATGGATTGGGAATGAAGAATGCTATCAAAATAGTGATTTTCTACTAAAGGGGTCGTGGAACCCGGTTATCCTGTGGAGGGAACCGGTTAACACTGTGTATTTTACTTGAAAAACTGATTTTTGGATCTGGGAACTGGTTCACCTATAGGATAACCCGTGTTCCCCATACATTTTCCAGGAACACGTTTTCACATGATTGTGGGAACCGGTTACTCCACTGGAGGCACCGATTACCACTAATACTTTTTGAAAAATACTAAACTTTGAAAATTCATAACTTTCAAACCGTAAGTCCCTTTTAATCGTCGTTTTGGACGTTATTTCTTAAATCAAATACTCTATTTTATGAAATGAAGAAAATAACATTAACTTGATTTTATTTTGAAAAGCATTGATTTTCCGATTATGTGGTTTATTCTTATGTGCATATTTGATGTATATGCAATGGTATGCTGATGTTGTGATGATGTATGAGTGCATATTGATTGTTGTATTCATATGTTGGTTATAGAATTACGAATTGATGTGTAATTGCTTGTGCATGTTTATGATGTTTGATGATGTTCATGATAAATGATGGTTATCATGTTTTTGATTGATGATGGTTTATGATGTATGATGTTATCATAACCTGTGTTGAATGTTGCATGCTTTTATGATGTGCATGCATATACATTCTGGTGGTAGCTAACTCCCATTGTGTGGAATTAGTGAGTATTTCCAATATCCGTTCCCAGGTGATTATGGATGGTGAGGCTGGATTCATGTCCGGGTGATTATGGACGAATCGATGTAACTGTATCCGGGTAATTATGGATCAGTGTGTGACTTAGTTCAATTTTGGTACCACATGCATAGAGTCTTGCATTGCATTTTGTATGGATTATAACATGATAGGATGGTTTCCAGTGTTATAATTTGGTTGTTATGTTTGATGCATGTTCATGACTTGTGCTTTTATGGAATGAATGATTGAATATATTATGCTAAATAGGGTGAAGTAATAGCTTATGAAGTTCTATTTATTTTATGAATTTATAATGCATGTTAATTATGATGTAGTCTCACCCTTACTTTGATGATTTTAGATTGAAGCTTTAGCGGCTTAGGCGTTGGTGAGGATGGCTCGTAGAGCCATGCTATTTATTTTGTCAAGTGTCGGTGTCATGCTCTGGTCTTGTAACACTGGGGAGCGCTTGTTTTAGAGTTATCATTAAACTCTGTTGTTTTAATTGATGTTGCTTTTGGATAATTGTTTTTTGAATTAAGACATTGACCTTATGATATTTAATTGGTATTTTGAATTATCCAAATTTGAATAAATTTCCGCTGTGTTAAACATGTATTTCTTTTAAATGGAATTATGTTTCCCATGAAAGCATGACATTGTATTGGAATTTTATTTTCAAATCAATTGTGACGCCCTTGATGACATGTTAACTCTGTGTTATTTGTATTATATTTGGGGAATTTAGAAGGGTGTTACATCAAGCGTTTAAATTTTATTTATAAAGGTGTTTGAATTAATCGGAAGAGATACTCAACATTGGATCGAGCACCCGCGTTGCATTCCATTTTTGAGTTTGATTTGGAAAAAGGCTCGATGTTTGACCGAGTTTGTTTTTGTTCTTTTAGAAAATGATTGGTTTTACACTTATCTTGAATGAACAATTACCTTAAGCAATAAGAACAAAGTAAAAGAAATGCAGTAAATATATTACACGTCATAGGGACGGGGATACACTTTTTCGGATGAGGATGGAATAAAGCGATTAAATTACAATCCAAACAAACAAGTGAGTTGAATCATTTAATCATTTAATTAAAAATCGGTTGAATCAAGTAATTAATCTAATAAAAATTAATTAACAAAACTAATCAATTTTAATTAACATAACCAATTGACTAAAACAATATTTAATTAATCGATTAAAGCTCATTGTAACTTGTAAGACGGTCCAAGAAGAAGTCAATGGTCCAGAAAGAAATCAAAATCGAGAGCAACCAAATTTAGCATTATCTTAAGCAATCTTAGAGTGGATTCATGTAGGAATCACTCTATAAAAGGTCGATCAAAAATATATGCGCCCGTATGCGTTCGAAAGTTAAATTAAATTAAAACTCCCAAAATCATAACGCAATGCAAAAATCTAGCCACACAATAAGCTATATACAATAAATTGAAACTATTGAATTTAACTATGTCAAGAAATCTTAGAGTGGATTCTGTTAGAGGAGTTTACACTAGGAGCATTGATACACAGTGTAGGACTAGCCACCTTTACGAGAGACACACAGCTTGTTCACCTAAAACCTAAAACCTTAAGGTGATAGGTGAGTGGGTTATCCCACTTATATATACTCAAGTATCCATATTCCTATCCAATGTGGAACAATTTCTCCAATTACTCACACTTGCATTATTATTCTAACACCCCCTCAAGTGTTAGTCCATAATGCTCCCTCACTTGTACCGTCATTAACACCTTGCAACGAGACACCTCTTCTTGGGTATTTCGATACAAGAAAGTCAGTTCCTTTTCTCAAACCAAAGACTCATGATACCATTTGTTGGGGGAGTTTACACTAGGAGCATTGATACATAGTGTATAAATAAGCACCTTTGTTAGAGACACACCACTTGTCCACCTAAAACCTTAAGGTAACATGTGAGTGAGATCTCCCACTTATATATACCCAAGTCTCCACATTCATATCCAATATGAGACTATTTCCCTACTTACTCATAATTGCATTATTATTCTCTCACTCCCCTCAAGTGTGATTCCACAATGCTCCTTCACTTGTACCGTCGTTGACACCTTCCAACGAGACACCTCTTCTTAGACATTTCGATACAAAAAAATTGGTCTCTTTCTCAAACCAAAAGGCTTTGATACTATTTGTTAGGGGAATTTACACTAGGAGCATTGATACATAGTGTAGGACTAGCTACCTTTATGAGAGACACACCACTTGTTCACCTAAAACCTTAAGATTTTAGGTGGACAAATGACGTGTCTCTCACAAAAGTGCATATTCCTCAACTTTGGATCAATGCTCCTAGTAACACCCCTAATAAATGGTATTAGAGCTCTTATATCATTAGTTAGGGGAGTTTACACTATGAACATTGATACATAGTATAAGACTAGCCAACTTTATGAGATACACACCACTTGTTCACCTAAAGTCTTAGGGTGATACGTGAGTGGATCCTCCCACTTATATATGCTCAAATCTTCATATTGCTATCTATTGTGAGACTATTTTTCCACTTACTCACACTTGCCTTATTATTTTAACAGATTCATGTAGGAACCACTCTATAAGAGGCCATACAAAAATATTTATGTCCATACAATTCAAAGCTAGTATAAATTAAAACTTATGAAATTGCAACGCAAAATAATCTAACAACTCAATTTATTTACAAGATTGCAACACAAAAATTCAGCCTTTGTTGACACATATCCAATAATTAATAATTGAAAAAAACAAAAGACAATCTAAAAAATAAAAACAACATATTAATAAAAAATAAATTAAAACAAAAAAAAAAAAAAACAAATCCCCCCTCCAAAAGTGAGATTCAACATCTTGATTCCAATTTTCAAATTAATCTACCAAAAAAAGAGGGCAACACATAGCGTTAATATTAAGTAAGCAAAAAATAAAAACAAAGAAAATCAAATCAATCACCCCCTCATGGGACTAGGTTTCTCTCTCTCTCTCTCTCTCTCAATTTTTTCTTTAGAAATTGTGTGGTTTGAAATGTGTAATACATAGTCTTTGCATACTGTTGTATCTATTTGTATCGGAAAAAAAAGTATCTAACTTGCTTTCATCTAACTGCTTGCCGCCAACATCCTGCAAGTAATAAGAAAATAACTAAATAAAATATAAATAGTGCTTTAGGTAATAAAATAGTCCAGACCAAAATTGTCTATTTCCTTTATAGATAACTAACGTTTAAACAGGATGTCCGTTTATTCGCTTTTTCCATAGGCACAACGTTAAAATACAATTTCGATCTCCCCCTCCGTCTCTCTCTCTCTATCTCCCCTCCTCCTCTCTCTCTCTCTCTCTCTCTCTCTCTCTCTCTCTCTATATATATATATATATATATATATATATATATATATATATATATATATATATATATATATATATATATATATATCTATTTATCTATCTATTTATCTCTCTCTCTCTGCTCTCTATCTATCTATTTATCTCTCTTTCTCTCTCTCTCCTCTCTCTCTCTCTCTTTATTCATCTATCTATTTATCTCTCTCTCTCTCTCCTCTCTCTCTATCTATCTATCTCCTCTCTCTCTCTATCTATTTATCTCTATCTATCAGTCACCCTATCTCTCTATCTATCAAACTCTCTCCCTCCCTCCCTCCCTCCCCACACATATTATGTATTTTCATTTGAAAGAATAAATGGTATATAATGAAAAACAAATGGTAGGGAATGTGAATGATGGTAAACAACAAAAAAAGTAAAATATAAAAGAGAGAAAGTGAAAGAAATGATGAATACCATACAAATAGATCATTAATCCAACGATATATTAGTCCGAGAAATAAAGTAGGTGTGTTTTAGAAATGATTTAGATTTTTTTTTGTAAACTATGAAAACCAACTTTCTGTCAAAAAATATTATAAATATTAGGGTAACTGTTTTCTTTCTTGAAAAATGGAAGTTATTAACATTCAAATGCTTTAGATAGTAACGATAGAAGTTTTATTAATTGTATTTTATTATTTATTAAAAAAAATAAAGGGTATTTTAGGAAGAAAAATAGTTCAGCCCAAAAATATTTATCTTCTTTATATATACTAGCTTTTAATCGGACACTCCCGTGCAAGATTGTCGGCTCTTTTATTACGTTAACATGTGAATATCTTTTAGGAAGTTTTTGATTTATCTCTCTCTATCTATCTCTATATATATTCCTATCTCTTATGTTTCTCCCTCTTAAAAAAGTTAATTTGTCTTATCAATATAAATTTTAAAAATGATATAGACAGATGAAATATAAATAAAAAATTTTGTAAAAAATTAAATAGAATTATCCATTAATTTTTTAAAAAAATTTAATTTAAAAAATTTAATCAATGATTAAATTTATTAAATTTAAATAAAATTAAATAATTAGTTAAAGGTACACTACTCAACTTTTAAATATATATAAAAAAATGACATGTTTTTATTTAAAATTTGAAAATATTATAGTTACAATAAAATTGAAAACTGAAAATTTAAAAAATTAATACCCAATATGATTTTTAAAAAAAGCATTATGTTTTTTTTTAAAAAAAAAAGACAATTATAATTTTTTAAAAAATAAATCAATTACGTGTAAATGAAAATTGAAAGTAATATTAGAAGATAAAGATACTCAATCTTCTTTGTATATATAGTTATAGTTATAGATATAATTATAGATTTCAACTTCTCTATAAATATTATTTTTTTAAATTAAAAAAGTAATTGCAATAACTGCTTCGTAATATATATGGCAGTTTTTTTTTTTGAAATTTCTTTATTAATAAATCATAAAATTTTATAACCCATTTCAACTTCACTATAAATAGCCTCTTTTTTAATATTTAAATAATTTAATTCATTATTGAATGTGTGTCACACATATTTGACAATATTACAATCTTTTAGGGGTATTATTGGTAAAAAATAGACAAGTCCAAAACACTCTATCTTCTTTATATAGATATAGATTATAGATAAAGTTATTTGATAAATTATAATTTAAAGTATATCAATATATATCATTATTATAATAAGTATCAAAATCATAATTAGTGAACAACATTATTATGCCTAAAAAAGAAGAAAAAAGCTATAATTATCAAAATTTTAATTTCTAGGTATTTTCTTATAAAAAGAAAATATGAGTGTTCCCTATGGACTATGGTTTCTATTTATTTATTTTAAATATTGGGGTAAAGTCCATTTTTTTTAAAAACATAAATGATGAATTAAAGGCAAAAATTTAGTTTTGGAAAGCTATTTATAACACACAGTCGCTATGGCACTCATCAGAATCAGAACAGTCTGATTCCATGGACTCAACGGAAGACTTACACTTCTTATTAACAGCGCAACGCCGCGAACTCACGGCGGCGGAATCCATGGAATCCGATCTCGACTTCGCCTTCCATCTCCAGTTACAGGAAGCGCTCGCCGCTTCTGTCACCGATCACCCTTCCTCCTCCATGGACGCCATACTCGTAGAGCCTCCCCTCGACGACGACGTTTTCAAACCACCGTCTCTGCAGTTGGAAGAGCTCGCGAGAATGGAAATGGAGATGAACGATAGAGAACATAGCGAGAGAGTAATGCGTGAGGCGAAGGTTGACCTCAACCGTCTGATTCACGATCAGAAAATGGCGTCGGAGATTTTTAACTTTCCGGAAGAGGATTGGGATGAATGGGGAGATAACTTCGAGAAACCATTCGGCGAGGGGAGTTCGAGTTCATCGGGGTTGAAATGTGGTGGTATAGATGAAGGTGCGGTTGTTAGGGTTTATTTTAAGGGTTTAGTGAGTGAAGAGAGTGTGAGAGGTGAGAGGGTTATGTTGGCTGGGATTGGTGTTGCGGTTTGTGATTTGACTGATAATTTGATATTTCAAGTTTCCAAATCGGTTGTTGGGAATGGGACTAGTAAAATTGCCGTGGAGCTTAAGGCTTTGATCGAAGCTTTCAATGCTGTTCTTGCTTTGGATTTGTCGCGGGTTGTTTATTTTGGTGATTACTATCCACTTTTCCAGTTTGTGAGTCTCTCTTACTCATGATCATGAACCCTACTTTAGATTTTAGTGTTATATGTGCTGGACAATAGATACTCATAGTGATTTGGAGTCAAGGTATGACATGCATATATGAGAAGATGATGATAATGAACATGTGCATAATTCAATATGGAAACCTTGACTTTTGTAACTTGAGTATGTCCAATTTATTTTTTTGGGCTGTTTTTGTTTTAATGTGGCTTGCTTGATTTCATTAGAAAAATTGGTTACGCGGAGAATTTATTGTCAATAGAAATTGTATTTTTTGAAATTTTATAACGATTAGAGATAAGTTAGGGGTGATGTCTCCTTGTTTGATGTGTGAGTTTAAGATGATGGGAATGAGTTACCATTTGATTGTGATAATTTTGTCTTTTGTGTGGAGGTTTTTAACATCTTGTTTTACTGCTCAGTTAAGTGGAAAATGGCCTGCGAAACAGCGGAAGATTGCTACGTTAGTTAATCAGGTGAATCTGCTCCAAAGAAAATTTGAATACTGCAGTCCAAGGCTTGTGGCGAGAAATGATCTGAAGTTTGCATTAAAGCTTGCAAGAGATGCAATTGTTTCTCAGTCCAACAGGCCTGCTGAATCTATCCGTGTAAACAGTCTGAATGAAACTTGTGTCATTTGTATGGAGGATACTGATCCTAGTCAAATTTTTTCAGTTGATGACTGTCATCACAGGTATTGCTTTTCTTGCATGAAGCAATATGTGGAGGTGAAGTTGCTTCATGGAATGGTGCCAAAGTGCCCTCACGATGGATGCAAGAATGAACTTCTAATTGACAGTTGCCGGAAATTCTTGACTTCTAAGTTAGTTGAAACCATGCAGCAACGGAAAGTGGAAGCTTCAATTCCACCTACTGAGAAAATCTACTGTCCTTATCCAAGATGCTCTGCATTAATGTCAAAATGTGAAGTTTTAGATTACTCTCAAAGTCTTATGGGCTCTGAACATTCATTACCCAAGAAATGCGTGAAATGTCATGGTCTTTTCTGTTTCGGCTGCAAGGTCCCTTGGCATAGTGGTATGACATGTTATACTTACAAAAGGTTGAATCCTAATTCTCCAGCAGAAGATATTAGGTTGAAGTCTCTGGCATCAAAGAGTCTCTGGAGGCAGTGCGTGAAGTGTAGCCATATGATTGAACTTGCTGAAGGCTGCTACCACATGACTTGCAGGTACTCGTACTTTAGTATTTGCTTTGTTTATACCTGTGTCATAATCATTTTGTTTTAAAATCTCTTTTTCTTTCTTTTCTCCTAACAATAAAAGGACAGGGAACATGCCTAATTCTCACTAGATATATTTTATCAATTTTTCTGGCACCCGAGTCATACTATGTGATGAGCAATGGTTTAAGATTAATTTGCCTACTGGAGTTGAATTTTTTTTTAAATTTATACCAGTATGCTATACTTTTTAAGATACCTTGTTTTTTACCACCATGCCCAGTATTCAATGGTTAACAATATGACCCCTACTTTATAACCTGACCCATACATTCTGTCTACTGGGACTGGTTTTGTCTATATTTTCCAGTCAGGGTGTGAGTTCTAGGGTACATCTTGTGCTTTGGTTTGAGTTATTGCATTGCATTTGATATATTTTGCTGTTAAAAAAAATTGGCGGATTCTATGTTGAACTTATGGTCAAAAATCACTTTAAATACTAACGATGAGGGGCGGCAAAACGGGCCCGGGCATGCCCGTTTTGCCTGCACTTATTAGTGGGATGGACCAAGGTCTTAGGTCCACACCCTCTTGACCGCCCGCCCCGTCCCCTTTTTTTGCGGGCATGGGCATTAACATAATTTTTTGCAATTTTAGGCTTAAAAGGTTCAATGTCCGCAAGTCCGCCCTCATTTTTTTTGTGGGGCGGATCAAGATTTTAGGCCTGCGCCTTCAACTATGACTGGAGTCCTGTCTCATTTTTTGCGGACTTTTGCGGGGCGGGCATGTCCGTTTACCGCGCATAGGCACCCCTTGGAAATAGAAGTTCAATGTCACCCTTGTTTTTAAGAGCGAACAGTGATCCAAACTGTGACGGTTTGACACAAAAGAAACAAAACAAACATGAGTTGAATTTTGAGTTACTTGTTTTCATTTTCCCCTTCTTTTTTGGAATTTATATCAATCAGGTAATTGTCGTGAACTTTTACAACCAATCAAAGTGGTCTACTGTAAAATCCTTAATATATTAAAACAGGATACACGTTTAGGAGCCAAATTTAATATAAAGTCTCGCCTAAACACATGCATGGCACGGGGTGAAAGTACTAGTTTGCAACTATAACATAAAACTGGTCAAGGCTCTGCTAGTGTTTATACTGTATTCTAACATTCATGACAACGTTTAGAAGAATTTTGTTTTGAAATTTTATGTACATTGTGAGACCAAAAGGTTGCTATAATTGTGCGAAGGAAGTTAAGGTAAGGTTATTTGACAGAAAATATGTCTACTTTTGCTTTAAAATAAAATTCTTTTCAATTACATTAGGCTTGTTGCTAATTTCATTTCTTGTCTATTTTATCATTATATATGTTTGACCTTTGTTCTTCAATTGATTTCAGATGTAGTTACGAATTTTGCTATAAATGTGGAGCTGAGTGGAAAGACAAAAAGGCAACATGTTCTTGTCCACTTTGGGAAGAAGATAATATTTGGTTAGAAGATCATCACGACGAGCAAGACTCTGATTCTGAAGATGATTTTTATTAGCAAACTGACAACTTAATTGGCTTGACTTGAACGGTCGGTTTGGATTACTACATGTAAATGTTTCTTTTTTTTTACATTGAAAAAGTTAGTTTATACGTATATGATTACTAAGCAAATCACAATACAAATTTCGAAATGCTAATGTGATCACATATTTCGAAATATTCTTTTGGTGGGAACTCAAATTTGAAAGTTATTACTATTAAATAAACTTTCTTCCCAGTAGTAGAGCTTTTCTTCGTAGTTTAGCTATCAAAATGGGTTATCATATTCCCTCGGCTTTAACAGAACTCGGATTTTATTGAGTTTGGGAAATAAAAAACATAGCATAATATGAATTCAAAGTATATTAATCCGTCTAAAAACATATTATAATATGAATTCGAAGTATATTGTCCGGTTTTACACAGTTTGTGGGCTATCCAACTATCTATTTATTGTTTTCTATAAAAAATATCATTATGTTTTGATCTATTTATTTATTATTTTCTATAAAAAAAAAAATCATAATATTTGTCATAAATGGTGATTATGAGAAAGAAAATATGTTGGAAAAAAATGAGTGACTATGAATATTGTGTTTGTTAGCTTAGTATGTTGGTTTTGTTTTTATGATTATGAAAACTAACTAGTTAGATTAAAAATGAGTAGAGTATAACTTTTTTTTAATAAACAATAACTAACTTAGTTCATAAAACAATAATTTTTTACTTTAGTTTTTATAGTTTTTAAATTATATAAATTATCTAAAATCAATGGGGAATGGCTCCGATGATATTTTGGTTTAGGGAAATTCCAACCATTCATTTATAAATAAAAATGTAAAAAAAAAAATTGAAAGATGGAGATTTACGGGTGTATATGTCAATTGCTCCACCTCGAGTAAACTTTACGTCGGAGGAAATTCATTCCAGTGTATATAGATTTATTTACGAATGTATATGTCAACTGCTCCACCTCTAATGAACTTTACGCTGGAGGGAATTTATTCTCAAATCAGTGTATACTATTAAGTGACGAGTTTTATCTGAATAATAAACTATTTCCTGTATTTATATAGTTATGAGATTAAATTAGATAAAGATATATCGTTTATAGAAAAAATTGATGGTTTATTATTTTTTGTTCACACACTTCTTTACTGCCATCATTTCCTCTCAGGACATATAACACTGAAGTGAAACTTGTTCAATTCCACGCGATCTCTATATGTGAATTATTAAAAGTTTAGGGAGAATACTTAAAATTATAATCTTGGTGGCATGAGTAAGGTTGTTTTTGGACCTGATTACTCGAGATCCACCAGAGAACTAGCCCAATAAAACCAGGCCATTGGACCGACCGAACCATGGTGTGGTCTGGGAATAGGTAATTTTTTAATTTGATACCCGAAACAAGAATCAGCCCATGTATCTAATAAGTAACAGAAGGTTATTAGTATACATATTTTTATTTTATTTCCAACGACCAAACCCTATCGTCATCGTCTCCCTCCTTCAATCACTCTTCATATGTGCCTCATGTAACTCCCTGTTATTTAATTAAATATTTCAAATTATTTCCAATTTAAGTTGTTGAGTTGTTAGTTGATTTAGTTGTTTAATTGTTGAATAGTCGATAGATTAATAATAATAGTATTAATTGATTATTAATAATAATATTAATATTAGAATAATTATTGTCGGGCTTGTTGTAGTGGTAGTATGAAGTAGTAGGGGTGTAGGAATTAAGTCCAAGAGAAATAGAATTATTAGTAAGTATTATATGTAAATAAGAAATTAGGTTAGTTAGAGAATAGTTAGAAAACAAGGAAAAGAAAAAGAACCAGTACGTGAGAGAAGAGAAAGATTGGGAAAAAGAGGAACAAGGGTTTTGGAGAAAATTGTCGTCGGGAGAGAATTGCAGACCGAAAGCCAAAGCAAAAATTTGACCGAAACTCCGTAGAGCGGCCTTCAATCCAAGGTAAGGGTGGGGTTCTGACTTTCTAATGGGTTGTATATGAGTAGTATATGAAAAATAGGATAGTGGGAAATTTACTATGCATTTGCGGTTGTTCTGTTTGGTGAGAAATTGTTTGATGTCACTGTGTTGAAATTGTTCTTGAATTGCTTGTTTAATTAACATTGCCAAGAAAAAATTATAATTTATTATGAGCGATATATGATCTTGTGTGATGAAATTGGGGTTTGTTAATTAATCGGTGGAAGTATGGAAGAGATATAGAGAAATTGCAGGGAGAACGAAAACTGCATCAGGAAGAAGACGGTTACCGAACGACACACTCTAGTTAAGGTAGTGTGTTGAACAACACACATGTAGAGAGGGAGCATTCCGAACGGCATGCATGATGCTTGGCAAGGAAGGGTTTGTCGAACGGGAAGGCTGGGAATGAAGGGAGTGCCGAGCGGCACCCCTTAGTGTACAAGGCACTTATTCTGTTTTCTTTTCTTGTTCTTGTCTGTTTGTGTTGCAGTTCCTTTTCTGTAAATCTTAAATTAATACAGCTAGCATGTTATTCAATTAGTTAGGTGCAGGTAACAACCATTAATTAGATAAAATTAACATGTGATTAAAACAAAATTATAACATCATTATATATGTATATGATGGTAGCAGTAAGTTATGATAACTAGTAATTGTTATGTGACATGATTATTCGGCTACAGGTAGTAAATAGTAGGTGTTTAGTAGTAGAAAATATTATAATAGGAATCTAAGTAGTTTAATTAATTGATTTAGTAATGTTTAATAATTAAATAACAGTAGTGGTAAATAAATTATTTTAGCCATAGAATCGTCAAGGTTAATTTGTGTACCAATTGTTGTTGTTGTTTGCTTGTATTGATTTTGTTAATAAATTGCGAAGTTGAGGGTTATGATAAATTGATTGCGTTATTTTATGTTGATGTGCTGAATGATGTTGTAGACCTCGTGTCAACATTGAATGATGTTGTTGAATTATTACGATGAAGGCTTATAGCCAATGTTGAAATTATGATGACATTGATGTTGATTTAATGATTTTGTTGTTGTTGTTGAGTTGTATTATGTTGTCGCATACATTGCATAAACATGATGGCCTGGATTGGCAAAAATATTACGATGAGAGCTTTGCTCTGTTTATGATGGCCTGGATTGGCAACACGATGATGATGAAGGCTTATGCCTTGTTGATACCTCGGATATTGACAGATTTTTATGATGGTAGTTCTGCTCCATTGGTACCACATGCATGTGCATTTGAATAAGTTGTTGCCTTTCATGTTGCATTTTGAGTCCTTGTGAATATTGAATGAAATGTGGAATTGTATTGTTGTGTGAATAATTTGTGAAGCGGTGATTTACATTATCTGATTTTGTCATATATTATTTATCATACGATTTATTAGATAGCTAAATATCTCACCCCTTCTGTTGTGATATTGCCTCTATGTGGGTAACGTGCAGGTAATCCAGAGTGAAGGTTGTCTACCTTCAATAGTTTGAGTCGGTCTTTTCGCTCTGATACGTAGCACTCGGGGGGATAAATGCTTGTTTTATTTATTGTTGGATTTTATTATGTTGATGGAACCTTTTTGTTTGTTTTTATTATTGAAGAAAGATGTTATGATTGTTTGAAGTTAAACACTGGTTGTTCTTAAGTTGCTTTGAATTGGCCATGATACTGTTGGCTGAAGATTTTGATAATGTGGTTCGAAATGAAATAATTGGCGTTTGTTGGAATAAAGCAAGTTTTATGGTTTAGAATGGAAGAGATTATTCTTCGAATGGAAATGTTAAAGCTCAAAGCTTCGAATGATAGTTGTGAAGGTACATTTAAAGAAGCTTCGGAATGATGATGAGACTATATCTGTGAAGGTTGTTTTTGGAAAGTGACTTGTGAAACGAATTCGAAGCGAAGGATACCAAGGCGTTTGAAATTCAAATATGAGCGGGGTATTGGAAATTCAAATACATAAGCGCTGGAGCGTACGAAGACGCGTGGAGGCTAGAGAGAAGCAATGCTCTGCATGCTTCGAACGTGGCAGAATCTTATAGCAGGACCGTTATGGTCGAAATAGTATAAATAGAAGTCTTAGTGTTAGGATTTCGTGTGTCATATCTATTGTACAAATTCAGTAAACATTCAAAATACCGCATGGATAGGGAAACGAATGCTCGAAAGATGTACGTATGATAACACCAACATTTACAATAAAAACTCTTTATATTTTCCAGTTTGTCTTTCATTTCTATTTACATTTGTGCTTCAAACACTTTTACATTCATGCCTTTACATTAAAGCTTTTTACATTCTGAGTCATTTACTTCCTTCTGCATTTAAACGTCTTTTCTCATATTCGAATCCTTTAAACATTTAGAAACTTTTACATTCATTCATTTAACTTTGTCATTTACTTAATCTGAAGTCCATTTATTTCTTTGATGAATACTTGTCATTTATCCTTCGAATCATTTAGTATAGTAATCGAAGTGGATTGAACGTCTTTAAAACAGTTTAATTGGAAATCCTAAATATGAATACCAGTCTTTACAATTAGATTTGTCCAAACGACCATACCCCATAGGATCAATCTAGTCGATCCTGCAAGTTACCAGAGAGATTGAATAACAGTAATTAAGTTTATTCGATAGTTTGGAAGACTAGCAGTTGTTTACCAGAAATCACTGTAAACAGATACCAGGATATTTTAGTTTAATTTTATGAATCCGCTGCATAGAAATAAAAGTTATTTAATTTTGAAGACTAAACAGGCTGTTAATGTTTTACTTGAAGCTATGTGCTATATATTTGTACTACAAGTGACTGATTGTTGTTGTTTTACGTGGAATGTGTGACACACCATTTCTTTGTTGGAGAATTTTTGTAACTCTGATTTTTATATAATTCGTTGGGTAGAAATGGGGTGTTACACCTCCAACCTTCTCTCTCTCCACTCTTTTTCTGATCAAGCCAAAAACTTTAGAATGTTGAGTGTGATATTATATGTTCTTCAAACTTGAGTGTGATTTTGTGTGATATTATCTGTTAGAGTGAATCGTTCAAGCCAAAATCTTGTGATGTATTCAACCAATTATTATTTTTATTATGCTAATATTTACCATGTTTGTATCTTTGAGTTCGTTAATCGATCTTTGATATGTTCTTTACATGCATGTTTCAATTTTGACCTAACATATTTTGATTTTGACCTAAAATGTTGTTCTATCTGTTCTTTTGACCTAAAAATGTTTTGATTGTTGTTTGTTTGTACATGCATGTTTCAATTTTGACCTAAGTTTTGACATTTGACTAATAATAATAAAGAGGTTGTCTTCTGTTGCTAGGTTTTGTTCTTAATAAGAGTTCGGTTAGGGTTTTTAATTGGGGGTTTTCAATTAACAAATTTTGTCTTTTGTTGTTAAGTTTTGTAAATTATTACATTGTTGTTTGATTGATAATGTATTTTCTTTCATGTCTTTTCAAGATTCATCATTGACTCTGACCATGGATGATCTTATTGATATTAATATGTTACTTGGGAGAAGAGGAGATAGTGGATGGAAATATAGAGATTGGGGAGATGATTGATTTGGAGCTTCCAGTTCTAATTGAGAACACTACTTAGAATACTACACAAAATAATACTACTACTACTCAAAATACTACTACTACTATTGATGGGTCAACATGTGACACCCCGATTTAATTAAAATATTAAATAAGTGAGAATTTAATTATTTATTTAATTAAAATCTTAAGTATTTATATTAATGGATTAATTGGATTAATTAAAGAGAAGAAGAGATGGAGGTGTGAGGTGTAATTAGGGGTGTGAGGAGTAAATTACTCTACTCTTACTAATTACCATTTATTTTATTTTACTGGAATAAATAAAGGAATATATAAAGGAAAAGAAAGAAAAAATAGGTTTTTTTGGAGAAAAGCTATTATACGTAGAGTTGGAGAAGAGAAGAGAAGAGAAGAGAAGAGAGGAAAAAGCCGACGCCGAGAGAAATCGAAGAACATCACGAGGTAAGGGGTGATTTCTTTCGATTAATATGCCTTATGAGTTTTGGAAATCAAATGGATAATTGGGTATGTTAGGAAGTTTGAATTTTGATGTTTATAAGTTATAGAATAAAACCCTATGTTGTGTCGGTGTTTGGAATTAGGATCAGTAGTATGTCAAATAATTGATAGTGAAGAGTAAACCATGTTGTTTGATGTTATAATGGTGTGAAATGATCATGATTTGATGTTCCTAATGTCACAATTCGTATTAGAAAGTGTGGAAATGATAAAGGATGCAAAATGCTGTCAAAAGTAGCAGAAAATGTTGTTATAAGTCGTGGGAACCGGTTCCCTGTGGGGAGGAACCGAGTTCCCAGTGTTATTTTTCAAAACTGGGAGTTTTTGCACTCAGGAACCGGTTCCTATCTATGTCGGAACCGGGTTCCCATACAAAAACCAGGGAGCGAGATTTTTCAACTTTTCAGGAACCGGTTCCTGTATATGTAGGAACCGGGTTCCATGTACAATTTTTCAAAAATACTTAAACTTCAAAAATTCATATTTTCTAAACCGTAACTCCGATTCGAGTTCCGTTTTCGGCGTTATTTCTTAAATTTAAAATACTACCTTTTAAAAAGGGGGAAATATTATTTTGCTAAAATTATTTTAAAAGAGTCGAGCTTCCGATTTTGAAAAGTATGGATTAATTAAGGATAATGGGAAATTAATATGAATGGCCTGAGTTATCGGATGAGGACTAATGCTTACAATGTTGTGTTGATTATTCATTATGATTGAATGCGATACATTGGTGATTGGCAATAAGTGAATTTTGTTGAGATCGTAATCTATGAATTGGTTTAGATTGTTTGACAAGTTGAATGGAGATTGACGTTCATGTGATGTTTCTTTCCCTTGTGATTTATTCATGATTGTATTGGTATCATGTGTTATTGTTATTATATCTTGGTGATAGTCTTACTGATTGAAGAGTAAGCGTTTGGCATGTTTATGCTTTGTGATAATTTAATTTATGATTATGTTGTTATCATGTGATAGATTGGTATTGGTATTTATGTGGAATTATGTTGTTATCATATTCCGTTGAATTGATGTGCATGCTTTTATGATGCATGCATGAGCATTTGTTAAATTGGTTCATTCCATTGTGCGGAAGTGAATGGCGAGCCAATAGACTTACAGTGCAGGTAGTGAGGCTAGATTCTTGACCCGGTGGTTATGGGCGAATCAGAGTTGGATTCTTGACTCAGTGTTGGGCGAATCATGGATATACACTGTCTTTCCACATGTAAACGGAGCGGTGGGTGAACTCGGTTCACGTTTTGGTACCACATGCATAGAGTCTGCATTGCATATGGGATTGTAACATGCTAGGATGGATTCCAGTGTTGCAATTTCCATTGTTTGTTATATACACGTTCATTGTGTGAACTGCCTTGTGAATTGAATTATGATTTGTGTTTGGTTAATGGATTAACGTATCCGATTATTCTGTTGCATTTTAAAAACGTATAATGCATGTTATATTGAATTGAAATCTCACCCTTACTTTAACAATTTCAGATCCGAAGTGATTAGCTGGAGTCGGTGAGGATAGCTCTAGAGTCGAGTCGTTAATTAGTCGTGTGTCGTGTGCTCGTAGATGTAACACTGGGAAACGGTTGTTTGAATCCTTTAATGGATATTTTAATGGTTTTGAATCATGTTTTGATGTTATGTCCGGAATAATTATGGATGTTGTATTCGGATCCGTTATGTTTCATTTCATTGTTAAACATTAACCTTAAGTATGTTTCATTTAATGAATTTTCTTCAGTGAAAGCATGACAACTGTTTTGAATTATATTAAAAATTGTGATGCCTCTTGATATGTGTTATATACTCTGATTATTATTTATAAAAAAATCGCGGGTAATTAGAAGGGGTGTTACACAACCCCTCCAGGTGGCCAAGATCAGAGTACTCAGAGAAATGTCTTTGGTAAAACACCTCATCCCAAAAAAATTGTTGTTTATACTAAAATGCTACTTATTGAACAACCTGATGGTATTAATAAGTGAAAGTGAAGACACTACAAAAAAACGCGCTTGGATTGCGGGGAGTTTCAACCTCCGCAAATTGTTTTGTGCCTTTTATGATTCCCACAATATATCTGCAGTGGTTTTATGTAACCGTTAGCATCCTATATAATACTTTCGGAGGTTCCAACCCTCCGCAAATTATTCAAAATATGAAGAAAAAATTTAAAATGCTCATTTTCATTAGAAATATAATCATAGATAATTAAAATATAGTACAAATCCAAAATAATAAAATAAGTGCTATTTTTTCATGATTTCACAATCATAGACAAGTGGAGGAAAATTCTCTTTTATAAAATTGAAGCTTTCAAGTTTTATTAGTGAATAGTCAATCATTTGCATAGATAATCTATATAAAAATAACTAATTATAAAAGACACAAATCATTGCTTAGTAATGAGTAACGATGTGACACCCCAAATAATTCAATTATAAATAATTAGAATTTTAATTATTAATTTAATTAAAATTTTAATTATTAGTATATTTGGATTATTGAATTTAATTAATTAATTAATTAAAAGGAAGTGTTTGGGTGTGAGGTGGAATTGGAGGGTGTGTGGAGTAAAACACTCTAATTATTCTAATTAATTTATTTCTATTATTTGGAATAATAAAAAGGAATAAATAAAGGAATAGAGGAAATAAGGGAAGAATTTGAGAAGTTGCACTCTACGTACATTGGAGAAGAGAAGAGAAAGAGGGAAAAAACCAAACGCCGAAATTCAAAGAATCATCGCGAGGTAAGGGGTAATTTTGTCTGGTTAATATGCCTTATAGGTTTTGATGATCAATAAGATGGATTGATATAGTAGGAATCTCGAATTAGAATTTCTAGGTTATGCCCTAATGATATGATCCGACGTAAAAACCTCAATTGGAATTAATAAGAACGGTTAATAGGTGTAGGTTGATTGTGTATTAATTAGGGAGTGTAACTATGTTGTTAATTGGATGTGAAAATACATAATAATTATTGTTTCTGTTATACCGTGGTTGTTGGTGATGAATGGTAGCAATGGGGATTGCATAACAGTGGGAAAAATAGGTTTTTGGTGAAAAATACGCAGCATGAGTCGACACATAAGGCTATGCATCGACACAAGCTGCGTTAATTTAAGAAAACAGGGGCTGGAAAACTGCTTGTGTTGACACATACAGCCATGCATCGACTCATGTGGCATTTTTGGGACTCTTGTATCGACACAAGAGAGTTATGTGTTGACTCGAAATGGTTTTGTATCGACACAAGAGAGGCATGGATCGACTCATACTGAAGAAAATTGAGAAAACAGGTTTTAGAATAATGTATGAGTCGACTCATACGATCCTTGTATCAATACAAATGGTTATGTATCAATACAAGTGGTCTATGCATCAATACAAATGGTTATGCATCAATACAAGTGGTCTATACATCAATACAAATGGATATGCATCAATACAAGTGGGTTATGTATCAATACAAGTGGTTATGTATCAATACAAGTCAGTTTTGTATCAATACAAAACATGAATGCATCGACACATACTGAAGGAAAAATAGAAAATGGGATTTTACAGAATGTTTGCATCGACGCATACGATGCTTGTGTCGATGCAAGCTAGTTATGCATTGATGCATGAGCTTATGCATCGACCCAAGCTGGACAGAATTGAACATATACTTTTTGAAAATTGTTTTGGTCATATCTTCGCGACCGTAACTCCAATTTAGGCATAGTTGGTATTGTTGGAAAGCTTAGAGCACGTACTATCTATTAAAAACATTTTTTAAAACCCAGTAACTGAATATTGAGGGATTGATATGGCTTTCTATAGGAAGGATTCATGGTGATTTGTGATTGTTGTCGTTGACGTGGTGTATACTTGCTAGATGTTAATTTCATGTGTTGTAATTAACGTTATATATTCATGATTATGTTGTTATCATGTGTTGTTGATGGTGTTGATTATGTATGGAATTATGTGGTGTTCATATTCCGTTAATTGAATGTGGCATGCTTTTGATGTGCATGCATATGCATTCTGGTGGAGTTAATTCCCATTGTGTGGAATTTGGCTCGTATTGCCAATAATCGTTCCCGGGTGATTATGGGTGGTGAGGTTGAATTCGTGTTCGGGTGATTATGGACGAATCGATGTTGGTGACTTAGTTCACGTTTTGGTACCACATGCATTGAGTCTGCATTGCATATGGAATTATAACATGTTAGGATGACTTCCAGTGTTATAATTTTATTGATTGTTGTTATGTGCATATTGATCTGTGTGATTTGTATTGGTGGACTGGAATATGAATATACTAATGAGGGTGGAATAATATATTGATTGTTTTAAATAAGCGTATAATGCATTTTAATTGTTGATGAAATCTCACCCTTACTTTGATGATTTCAGATTGAAGTGTTAGCCGCTTAGGAGCTAGTGAGAATAGCCTTGAGCTGTGCTATTTAGATTGTCCGCGTGTCAGTATCATGCTCTGGTAGTTGTAACACTAGGGAATAATTGTTTTGGAATCATCGAATTGAACTTGTTTCCTTTTGGTTTATGTTGGAATACTTATGAATTGAAGTTTATTCCGTTTTGGTTCTATTTTCCGCTGTGTAGAACATATTATTGGATTTTGAATTATATTTTAAATAAAGTTCTTCAATAAAAGCATGACATGTTGAATGAGATTTTCTGTTTTTAAATAATTGTGACCCTCTTTTGTTATGTTAACTCTGATTTAATTATCAATTTGCGGGGTATTTTAGAAGGGGTGTTACAATAGTGGTATCAGAGCATAGTCGGTCATTGTGACCAGTGTCTTAATGTCATTATCCCTTTGTACGCGACAAGTGTGTACAACACTGTCGGTACTTATTGCTTTTCTGATTGCTTATTGCAGGAGTAGTGTAAAACTAAGTGGGGGAGAAGAGATGCTTCCCGGGTATGTTCCGATTGTAAGTCATTGGTATGAGGTACTGCTTGAGAAGACAGTGCAACGGTGGTTAGAGTTATTGGAATCGTTTGGACCGTGAGTCATAGTTGGAAGTGCAAAAGGCGATACGATTCGAGAATGTAGTGTTGGCAATGATGGTTTATACTCCAGTATGATTATTGGATGTCTATTGACAAATTGAGGACTTGATCACCCTTAATCTCTTGTTGATAGTAGACGGAATCGTATTGGATGGTATACAATTGTCTTGCTATCTAATGGGGCATAAAGTGATGAATATGAATGAAGTTTGGTCGAAGCTTGTGAACCATATGAGTTGACGAAGACTCTAATAAGGACAATGAATTAAGATGGATGATCAGAGTTTGGCAGATGAGTGTTTATGTTGTATTCTAAAAGGAAAGGGTGAATTTCGGAAGATGTTAGTGAATTTCCACCTGAGAGGGAAGTGGAATTTGCTATAGATTTGATTCTTGGAACTAGTCCGGTGTCGATGGCGCCTTATCGCATGTCGGCATCCGAATTGTCTGAGTTGAAGAAGCAGTTAGAAGAGTTACTTGAGAAGAAGTTTATCCGTCCGAGTGTTTCTCCGTGGGGTGCTCTTGTGTTATTGGTTAAGAAGAAAGAGGGTTCAATGAGACTGTGTGTTGATTACAGGCAGTTGAACAAAGTTACAATCAAGAATCGGTATCCATTGTCGAGGATTGATGATTTGATGGATCAATTGGTTGGAGCTTGTGTGTTCAGTAAGATTGATTTGAGATCTGAATATCATCAGATTCGGGTGAAGACGGAGGATATTCAGAAAACTGCATTTAGAATGGGGTATGGGCATTATGAGTATTCTGTTATGCTATTTAGAGTTACTAATGCACCTGGTGTTTTCATGGAGTATATGAACAAGATATTTCATTTGTATCTTGATAAGTTCGTGGTGGTATTTATTGATGACATTATGATCTATTCGAAGAATGATGAAGAACATGCAGAACATCTTAGAGTTGTATTGGAATTTTTGAAAGACAAGAAGCTCTATGTGAAGTTGTCCAAGTGTGAATTATGGTTGAGTGAAGTAAGCTTTCTTGGTCATGTGATTTCCAAGAATGGTATTGTTGTTGATCCTACAAAGGTAGAAGCGGTATCTCAGTGGGAAGCGCCGGAGAATGCTTTTGAAATCCGTAGTTTTCTTGGTCTTGCAGGTTACTACCGAAAGTTCATTGAGGGATTTTCAAAGTTAGCTTTGTCATTGACTAAGTTGACAAGAAAGGGTCAAGTGGTTGTTTGGGATGCTGAATGTGAGAAAGGATTCCAAGAGTTAAAGAAGAGGTTGACTAGTGCTCCGATTTTGATTTTGCCGAATTCGGAGGAATCTTTTGTTGTTTACTGTGATGCTTCACTGATGGGCTTAGGTGGTGTTTTGATGCAGGATAAGCAGGTAGTGGCTTATGATTCAAAATAATTGAAGATTCATGAAAGGAATCATCCGACTCATGATTTAGAGTTGGCGACTGTGGTATTTATTTTGAAATTGTGGAGGCATTATTTGTATGGATCTCGATTCGAGGTATTCAGCGATCATAAGAGTCCGAAGTATCTCTTTGATCAGAAAGAGTTAAATATGAGGCAGAGAAGGTGGTTAAAATTTCTAAAAGATTATGATTTCGGTTTGAATTACCATCCTGGTAAGGCAAACGTGGTTGCAGATGCCTTGAGTAGAAAGTCGTTGCATATGTCTATGTTGATGGTGTGTGAATTGGATTTAGTTGAGCAATTCAGAGATTTGAGTTTGGTATGTGAGACTACTTCGGATAATGTTAAGTAGGGTATGTTGAAGTTGACTAGTGGTATTCTGGAGGAAATTCGGACTGGGCAGAAATCTGATGTTGGTTTAGTGGATAAATTGACATTGATCAACCAAGGTCAATGAGGTGAATTTCGAATTGACGAGAACGGTGTTATGAGATTTAGTGATAGGGTGTGTGTTTCGGATATTGCAGAACTTAGGAAGAGTATTCTGGAAGAAGGACATCGTAGTGGATTGAGTATTCATCCCGGTGCTACTAAGATGTATCATGATTTGAAGAAGTTGTTTTGGTGTCCTGGAATAAAAAAGGAAATTTCTGAGTTTGTGTATGCTTGTTTGGTTTGTCAAAAGTCGAAGATTGAACATCATAAATCATCGGGGTTGATGGAACCATTGTTTGTCCCGGATTGGAAATGGGATGGCATTTCTATGGATTTTGTGTCTGGTCTACCGATGATGGCGAATAACTGTGATTCTATTTGGGTCATTGTTGATCGGTTGACGAAGTCCGCTCACTTTTTTCCGATAAGAATGGATTATCCTATGGAAAGGTTGGCAGAACTATATGTTGAGAAGATCGTGAGTTTGCACGGGATTCCTTCTAGCATTGTGTCAGATAGAGATCCGAGGTTTACGTCAAAGTTCTGTACAGGATTGCAAGAAGCTTTAGGTACTAAGTTGCGGTTGAGTTCTGCTTATCATCCGCAGACAGATGGTCAGACGGAGAGAACAATTCAGTCGTTAGAGGATTTGTTGCGAGCTTGTGTGTTGGAGAAAGGTGGAGCTTAGGATATTTATCTACCATTGATTGAGTTTACCTACAACAATAGTTTTTATTCGAGTATTGGTATGGCTCCGTTTAAGGCATTATATGGTAGGAGGTGTCGGACACCGTTATGTTGGTACGAATCTAGAGAGAGTGTTGTGATTGGATCGGAGATTGTCCAACAGGCTTCAGAAAATATTAAGATGATTCAGGAGAAGATGAGACCTTCTCAGAGTCGTCAGAAGAGTTATCATGATAAGAGGAGGAATGATCTCGAGTTTAGTGAAGGAGATCATGTATTCATGTGAGTTACTCCGATGACTGGTATTGGTCGAGCTTTTAAGTTAAAAAAGTTAACTCCACGTTTTATTGATCCATTTTAAATTACCAAGAAGGTTGGAAGAGTTGCTTATCAGATTGCTTTACCGCTGTCGCTTGCGAATTTGCATGATGTATTTCATGTATCTCAGTTGAGGAAGTACATTGCTGATCCGTCTCATGAGATTCAGGTACGAGATAATTTGACTGTTGAAATGTTGCCTGCGAGAATTGAGGATCGGAAGTTGAAGCAGTTGCGAGGTAAAGAAATAGCTCTGGTGAAAGTAGCTTGGGGAGGACCAGCAGGTGGAAATGTTATTTGGGAACTGGAGAGCCAGACGAAGGACTCTTATCCCGAACTTTTCGTCTAAGGTATCTTTTCGAGGACGAAAACTCTTTTAGTAGGGGAGAGTGTGACACCCCAAATAATTCAATTATTAAATAATTAGAATTTTAATTATTAATTTAATTAAAAATTTAATTATTAGTATATTTGGATTATTGGATTTAATTAATTAATTAAAAGGAAGTGTTGGGGTGTGAGGTGGAATTGGAGGGTGTGTGGAGTAAAACACTCTAATTATTCTAATTAATTTATTTCTATTATTTGGAATAATAAAAAGGAATAAATAAAGGAATAGAGGAAATAAGAGAAGGATTTGAGAAGTTGCACTCTACGTACATTGGAGAAGAGAAGAGAAAGAGGGAAAAGGCCAAATGCCGGAATTCGAAGAATCATCGCGAGGTAAGGGGTGATTTTGTCTGGTTAATATGCCTTATAGGTTTTGATGATCAATAGGATGGATTGATATGTTAGGAATCTCGAATTAGAATTTCTAGGTTATTCCCTAATGATATGATTCGACGTAAAAACCTCAATTGAAATTAATAAGAACGGTTAATAGGTGTAGGTTGATTGTGGATTAATTATGGAGTGTAATTATGTTGTTAATTGGATGTGAAAATACATAATAATTACTGTTTCTGTTATACCGTGGTTGTTGGTGATGAATGGTAGCAATGGGGATTGCATAACAGTGGGAAAAATAGGTTTTTGGTGAAAAATACGCAGCATGAATCGACACATAGGGCTATGCATCGACACAAGCTGCGTTAATTTAAGAAAATTGGGGCTGGAAAACTGTTTGTGTCGACACATACAGCCATGCATCGACTCATGTGGCATTTTTAGGACTCTTGTATCGACACAAGAGAGTTATGTGTCGACTCAAAATGGTTTTGTATCGACACAAGAGAGGCATGGATCGACTCATACTGAAGAAAATTGAGAAAACAGGTTTTGGAATAATGTATGAGTTGTTAGAGATTTGGGTATGATAATCCTGGATAACTTCGAAGAATCGTGTTTGTTCACTTTCCGAACAAAGTATTTCGACCCTATTCTTGCCTGGGTTCACGAAATCTTTGCGGGGATAATTCTTGAAGAACAATCGATTTTCTGGCAAAAGAAATTGATTACGAATGTAGAGAATAAAATGTCGTTTTTCTGTGTGCAAAACCGAGGCCAAATGACTCCTTATATAGAAGATCAAAAAACTGAAACGAAAAGACACACCTGTTCGGAAAACGGTTGTGTCGGTTGGCGAAAAGGGTTCAAAATTTTCCCCGCCCCTCCCTGGACGACCTTGAGGGGCTCGCCTGGAACCCCGTTTCAATTATTCGTATTCAATTATACATTGGCTCAACGAGCGTGCACTCCGCACTTCCCTAACTCGTTTCCGAACTTAACGTATAATTGCATTGGCCTTTAGTAAATCACATTACTACTAAAATACATTGGTGATACTAAAATCACCAACATGAGCCGACTCCTACGATCCTTGTATCAATACAAATGGTTATGTATCAATATAAGTGGTCTATGCATCAATACAAATGGTTATGCATCAATACAAGTGGTCTATGCATCAATACAAATGGATATGCATCAATACAAGTGGGTTATGTATCAATACAAGTGGTTATGTATCAATACAAGTCAATTTTGTATCAATACAAAACATGTATGCATCAACACATACTGAAGGAAAAATAGAAAATGGGATTTTACAGAATGTATGCATCGAGACATACGATGTTTGTGTCGACACAAGCTAGTTATGCATTGATGCATGAGCTTATGCATCGACCCAAGCTGGACAGAATTGAACATATACTTTCTGAAAATTGTTTCGGTCATATCTAATTAAGTTGCAATTGTATTTTGTGGCATTGTACCTTAGGTGGCTAGTTTTCTGCTTGATTTGTTGCCTTATGATTCAATTGTGCTCGCGCCTATGATGAATTTTGTTTGATATGAATTATGTATGAGGCCAATTATGTAATTAACCTCTTATTGATTTTTGACTCTTTACAATTTTAAGTTCCAACACGGTTTGACCCACAAGCTTATGGCCCTCATCAAGAAGTTCTTCAATGCTTAGAGTTTTCTATTTATTTGCATTATCTATTCATATAATTTGTTAATTTTAGTTGATAATTTATTTCAAGTTAAGGTTAAAGTTCAAATAAATTTTAAAATAGGAGCATATGTAGAAGGAAGAATAATGTTATAATGGTTGAGCAATTGAGAAATTGTTTATTTAAGGAAGAACTGATTGAATGTACATTGAACAAAACTTTTTTTTTTTTTTTTTGCATTGATAGCTTGTAGGTGTCGTAATCATTAGTTGAAATAATCTGGTTAATCTGATTTATTTTGAGGATAACTTTCATATCCATTCATTATTGTCCGAGCACCCATTTTCGTGTTAACATTTAATTTTTCACATTGTATATCATCTTAAATTTTAATCAAGGTTTGTATGGTTGGGTATATAATTAATGTGTTTGGATTTACTTAAAGAATGTCATAACTCTGGTAGGATGTTTAGTTTACCAAATTCACTACTCATCTAAGCATAAGTTTACTTAGTTGTGTTTCATTTTAATCACAATTTATATATTGGACAGAAACATGAGGCATCGCCCGGTGAGAAGTCAGAACCAATGAAGACTTACCTCCATAAAATGATCATCGTTCCTAAGATAATCGGTAGTATCAATGGTGTTTACAATGGCAAGACCTTTAATCAAGTTGATATTTGGTTGATGATCGTAACTTTATTCGTTTTTTTTTTAGCGAAAATATGTTTGCATTTAACAGGTAGAAATTGATAACTTAAGTTAGTGAAAGTTATATTCTTACTGGATCAAAGCAAATTGAAAGTTATGTTAGTTTAAGTAATAGTGTAAAATATTTTTTAGAAAATGATAGTTTAAGTAGTTTGGATAATCTTTGAGTATATATATATATATATATATATATATATATATATATATATATATATATATATATATATATATATATATATTTTTTTTTTTTTTTTTTCATTTGGTAAAACCAAAAACGGTTAAGAAAAAGTGTAGACTAATAGTTAATGGTGCAACGTCTCCATCTATAAATCCAATTTCCAAACCCCTCTTTCTTCTGGGTCCATTCCCTTGTCACCAATTCAACATTCCACTTCATTTCCACCGCATAACACTACCACTCATTTTCCAAACCAAAAACCTATGCACCACCATTCACTTCAAAAATGTCTGTAATATCATCTCTCTGATCCCAGCTTCCAGAACCAGAATCATCATGAATCAAAGAGAGTGGATACGGTTCAAGATATGCGTGAGGGAGTTCATGATTGGGGTTTCGGAGTTGACTGTTGAGTTTGGGAAAGGTTGTAGGGATATAGTGAAACAGAACTTGTTGAATCAAGATTCGTTTCTTGTTAGGAAATTTGGGAAGAGTTGGAGTAGAGTAAGAGAACCATGTAATGAGATTTTCAGGAAATTTAGGTTTTTTAATGAGTATTTGCCTGAGGATAAAGACCCACTTCATGTATGGTCTGTCATATTCTTGGTTTTCTTACTTGCTTTCTCAGGTTATAACTTCATTGCCATATGTTTCCTTTTTTGGGGGTTAATCAATAAATAGCACCAAGTTTTGATTTTTAGTTGTGGGTTTTCAATTGATGTTATGATTGAACTCAATTTGTATCTTTTGATGTTAGGGGATTGAATTCGGAATAGGTTAATGTAGGCTTGGTTTTAAATTGCTTATGCTTCAAATTCTGATATTGAGTAAAAATGCTAGTAAATGTGCTGCAATTTTAGTTGTGATGCCGTTGCGAAAGTTTGTTTTTCGGCCGTAATTGAAGTTGTGGATTGCAATTTAAAATTATGAATGTAGGTTTTGAATCGAGGTTGCGGCCTTACGTTTGGTTTTGCTGGTTGATTTAGCTTCAATTGTGTTTCTGTTGTGTTTGTGGAGACATTGCCAATAGGGTTGGTCTAGGTTGTTGCTGACCATTTTCGGAAACCCTAACTCGCAATGTTTTTTCTGTTGGAACCCTAGAAGGATTTCTTGTATTGTATTTTTTTTAAGGTTGTTTGATCTTTTATTGAAGTTTAAGTTGTATGTTTAATTAATGTTTCTGGTCTGCTCAATATTTTGAATCGAGGTTGCGTGGTTGTGTTTGATTTTGCTGGTTGGTTTAGTGTCAATTATGTTTGCGTCATGGTTGTGGAGACATTGCAAATAGGGTTGGTGTAAGTTGTTGGTGACAATTTTCTGAAACCCTAACTCTCAATGTTTTATGTTGGAATTTCCGCCTTCGTTGCGGTTCGCACCTAGTCGCCTAATTGCAGCATTTAGTTTGCCTTCATTGCAGTCTCCAACACCTTCATTGTGTTGGGTTTGAAGGGGTGGATTTAGTCTCATATTGCTTAGAGATATGGCTTGTGTTGTGTTTATAATTAGGGGTGAATTGAAGTTGCGGATTTAGCCTTATGTTTGATTTTGCTGGTTGATTTAGCTTCAATTGTGTTTGTGGAGACATTGCAAATAGGGCTGGTCTAGGTTGTTTGCTGACAATTTTCTGAAACCCTAATTCTCAATGTATTCTGTTGGAATCCTAGAAGGATTTCTTGAATTGTTTTTTTTCAGGTTGTTTGATCTTTTTATAGAAGTTTAAGTTGTATGTTTAATTAATGTTTTTGGTCTGCTCAATATTTCGTTGACAATGTTATGGTTGATTTATTTGCAGCTTTGTATGTAAATTTTGAGTATGATTCATCTGCTCCATTTGTGAAGCAAGTATTTTTGCATCCTGCTAGTGCTTCTCGCCTTATGCTTCCGGATGGAAGATACATGGCATATAAGGAGCGAGGTGTATCGGCTGACAGAGCTAGGTTTTCAATTATTGCTCCTCACAGTTTTCTTTCATCTCGGCTAGCAGGTTGTTTAAACTTTCTTAAAGCTTTTATATCCACTTTTAGTTTGAGGCATTGTTTGTTGAGTGTTTTTCTTTTTGAAATTGCATATGAAATTAGGAATTCCTGGAGTTAAAGATTCACTGCTGCAAGAGTTCGGCATTCACTTGCTCACTTATGATCTGCCTGGTTTTGGCGAGAGTGATCCTCATCCCAAACGAAACCTTGAATCCTCGGCAATGGATATGTCGTATTTAGCTGATGCTCTTGGTGTTGACAAGTTTTGGGTTATTGGTTACTCAAGTGGAAGCAAACATGCCTGGGCTGCACTTAGATACATACCTGATAGACTTGCAGGTATTAATACTAATACATATTTTGTGTACACACGGCTTTTAACTCGACAAAATTTGGCTGCACTTAGACACACATTTTTTTATTATAAGCAGTGGGAATAAGAATGTAACATGCATTATGAAATTGATCTATCAGATGTTGTGCATTGACTTGCAGGTGCTGCCATGTTTGCTCCCATGGTGAATCCATATGATCCTATGATGACAAAGGAAGAGAGACGAAGAACCTGGATGAAATGGACCCGAAAAAGAAAATTCATGTACTTCTTAGCTCAAAGTTTTCCTAGATTTCTTGGTTTCTTCTATCAGCGAAGTTTCTTGTCAGGGAAACATGGTCAGATCGATAAGTGGCTGTCTTTATCTCTTGGAAATAGGGTAAGGGAAAATTTTCTTATCTCTAGTCGTCTCTTAATCATTATGTCCAAATATGGCTTCTAGTGTTCGTGCATTTTCATTGATGAACACTTTATGTTTGTCGTGTATATCCTAGTTAGATGGTTGATAAGCAAATATGGAAGATAAAAATGCAGAAAATTGTTGGCATGCTCAGATATGATTCATTTCTGTTCTGGCTTGGTTCGGCTAGGCTCGAGTAACAAATTTGAAAGCATTATCGATTTTTTGTTGAAATTGATGGCAATAATAAGACATTTTAAGCATGCATTGAAATTACAGAGCCCAAAAGTTTTAATTGTTTTACATTTACATATTTAAATATGCATCTTCTCAAGGGAAATTTGAATGCTCTTTTCAGGATAAAGCACTACTGGAAGATCCAATCTATGAGGAATTTTGGCAAAGGGATGTCGAAGAATCGATCAGGCAAGGAAATGTGAAACCCTTTGTGGAGGAAGCTGCTTTGCAGGTCTCAAATTGGGGTTTCAGCCTTTTAGACCTAAAGTTGCAGAAACGAAAATACAATCGGAAGAATGTTCTTAATTGGCTCAAAGCATTTTTCACAGAAACTCAGGAGTATACAGGCTTTCTCGGTCCAATACATATATGGCAAGTGAGTGCTTCTATGTTTTGCTCCTTCGACTCCCTTATATTAAGGTTCATTTACATAAATCATTCAATAATACTTAATCCGAAGGGACATTTCAAGTAAATGAAGCAGAGAAAGAAAACTATGTTAGCATGCTCTAATTCTATTTTCACCTATACGACTTCTTTCTGGAAGTGAAACTATTGACCTATTGCAGTGCAAATGTTAACAGGGAATGGATGATAAAGTGGTTCCACCTTCGATGACTGATTTTGTGCATCGTGTACTACCTGGAGCTGCAGTACATAAACTCCCATATGAAGGCCATTTCACATATATTTACTTTTGTGATGAATGCCACAGACAGATATTCACTACACTTTTTGGAACTCCACAAGGTCCTATCAGCCTCAGTGTTTCTTTAGAAGTAGATCCAACTATTCTAGAAGATGATGCTGAACAATAAGAAGTAGCAAGTAGTGGTGATAGTGCCACAGATTAGAAGCATACACAACAGGATAAAATGCTATTTCTTTTACAATTTTTCTGGCAAACATCATCGCGATTCTATGATGTGTATATACATATATAGTTTTGCTTCGTCCCAAATGGAGCAGTAAATGAAAGAAAATAAAAATCAGTGTTTCTGCCCCTGTTTTTGGGCTGTTGAACTGATATGTCATTCAAAAATGTATTGAGCTCTGCTCTAAGCAATAACTGCCATGTCTCCTTAGCTCTACCTTCCTCCTGACAAAACATAAAACTTGCTTTTTCCTCAATTGGTTTTATTAGTTGAGTGTTGCGGTTTTGTTACTTTTTTTTTTTTTTTTTTACCTTCTTAATTGGTTTTATTATCAATCTTAATCATTTCTAGTTATATTAGTAATGACTTATATTAGTAATGGATTTCAGCCTTTCAATCGTGAATCAAGTACGAAGAATGTTTAGTAATATACTAATTTTATGAAGGATTAATATGAGAGGATTTGGTTGAAATGGTAAGGGTGTCTTCCAGCATAATTCAAGGAGAAATTATTTAGTCAACCCAATTTTATACATGTCACTCTCGTGTACGGCTCTTTTACCAAATTATTCATGTAATATATCAGATATTTCGAAATTTTCAATTCCGTATCAAAAATTTCATATAAATACTGAAAATTTTGTTAAATTTTCAAGTTTGTACCATGTCTGATGCAACACATCAAAAATTTAAAACTTCCGGTGTGTTGCATCAGTTAATATAAATACCCGATTTGAAATATCTGGTGTTTGCAAAATACTGGATATTTCAGATTTCCAGTGTTTCATCAGTTCAAAAAATTATCAGAAATTTGAAATTTTTGGATATGAAAAATACCAGAAATTTCAAATTTATGATAATACTGAGATTTAATTATTTTTTTGATTTTTTTTTAACTTTTACTTGAATAAAATACATGGTGAAATATACTGACTTAATATATAAATAGAATAAATGTCATACATAGATACATTACAAAAAAGGAAAATGTTTGTTAGTAAGAAAACATGAAAATAAGAAATGCAAGAATAAATCTCCACCATTCAATTTCACCATCACTCCATGATCCCTATTAAAAAGGAAGTTAAAATTAAAATCAATTTAAAATTCACCTCTAAAATAATGACATGTGTGCATTCTTGCATTTCTTCTTCCAATTGATTCGTACTCAATAGCATTACTCTTAAAAAAAACTACAATAACTTCTTAGACAAATCTTCCCAATGTCTAAAATGGCCCGTATATGCTGATTCTCATCCTTTTGCATCATTAGAACAATTCTCCTTCCAACGTTTAGTGACGGGAGGCAGTAGAAAATCGGGTTTCAATTTTATCTGAACTCAAATATTATCGTCGACAAAACTAACAATAATGATTGTATGATGACTCGTGTACGGGGGTGGAGCTATGAGAAGTGGGAAAAATGTTATGTTAAGTCTCATGGAAAAGGAAACAAATACAACACTATATCTAGAAGCAATAGGGTAACCCATATCTGGAATCGACATTTATTTCTCCTTACCCTGAACACCCAAGTGTTCTACGATTAACGAATTCCTAACATAAGAGACAGTGTCGTAGAACAACTTGGAAAATAAGTCTTCCTGTTGATGGATTTGAGTATCCAACTGCCTCCGAACATCATAACATGCATCTTATCTCATCCTAATGCAGATGAAATACAATAGAAACCACAGTTTCCACCATTCTCAACACCAATAATATTATCGATGTGTGGATGAAAAAAAGCAGAAAATTGTGACAAGTACTCAACTTTTGCAGATTTGATAAAAGGTTGCTTACCAATCGACATGGTTGACAATTGACTCTCACTTGGTTGTGTGCATGATCTCTTCGTATTCTAACTTCCTTGCGAAGCATCAGCATATTCCCACTGACTTGGATCACGATGTACATCACTCTCCTCACCCTTTCTACTCTTCTTAACTGCTCTATTTGCCTTGTATTTCACCGGCGGCCACATTGAAGTTGTGGATGGATATGTTATATCACAAACTTTTTTCTTCAACACCCTCTGACCCGTAATATCAAAAATACGCATTCAACGAACAACTCACTCAATATATTTTTAAGATGGGAGAGGTAAAATTAAAATTCTTACCTATTTTTTTTGTACGTGCAATCAAAAATCAACACCGTATGAAGCATATTCAACAACTTCACAGAGCCAGGGTGTGTTAAGAAGATATCAGCCACAATATCTGAATTCTCCCTATTTTTGGCCCAACACATATATTTTCTTGGTGAATAAGGCTAAAAAACATTTGCATTTCTGTCATTGCACCTCTCTTACTCATTCTGTATAATGCTCTAGCTCGGTATACCTGGGTAATACTCGTGAGATTTGCTGGGTCTTGTCTTTCAAAGCAGACACGATTTACCTTGGTTCCATATTGTACTTTGTCATGTCATTCACAAACTTTCTTTCATCCTCTTTTAGACGGCCCAATATGTCATGATCTACCAAATTCTTATCTAGTCTATAATTGTGCATCCCACATCTAACCATCATCTTCAACTGATACCACTTGGAACAGATCTCAGTCTAAATGGGCATTTAAGCTTCATAGTATAATTGCCATCAAAAGGGGCCACAAATTCATTTTTTTTGTAATTTCCTTTTCTGTCACAACCCATAATCAATTTATCCTTCCTCCTTCGCAGTCCATTTACAGAATCAGACCAGATTGTAACAACAACAATACCATGAGTTTTTCCAGTTGACCACGCACATTCTAGAACTTTATCTCGCGATTCAAAAATTTGACAATTACAATAACATATAATTAGAAAACGTCATCAATTTATCTTGTGTATGAAGTCAAGTAAACATACAGTATCTGTGATGAAGTACTGCGTAAGACCAGTACATGAATCTGTAGAAGAAGCTGAAGTTGTTGATTCAGGACCGCAAAGATATAAAACTTCATCTGCAGCCATACCAAAAATTTCAGGTATAATAGAAATTTCTGGTATAAGTTTTCTACGAAAAGTTGTGAAATTTCCTATATAAGTTTTCTACAAAAATTTGTGAACAAATTTTCAATACGTGTAATGAATTTTGTAATTTTTCAAACTTTTTAAATTTTCGATAAATCACAACTGAAACTTTTGAAAATTCCGGCAAATAGATACTAAAAATTTGTAAAATCAAAAGAATTTATAGTTTGTGCCAAAAACAGGTATCACAAATTTGCTCTGAGTACCAAAAATTTTGTTTTTTATGATTTTGACAACAGTAATTTTTTCACAAAAAATAAAAGATTTTAGTAAATAGTGATTGGGACATTTTAAGAATAATAAAATATAAGAGACGGCATGTATAAAATAAGGGGTGAGAAGAAAAATTCTCTAATTAAAAATTTTATTTTGAATTTAGTCCTAATCTTAAATCTCTTAAAAAAAACTCCAAAGTGCTTCTGAGCTCATCTATGTCCTACAACCCAAATCTGCTTTTTCCTGCGTTTTTGGTTTGCGCTTTCTGCCTTTTCTTCATTGTAAAGTATCTAATGACATTCACTATTTTTAATAAAATAATTAAAATTAGATTGGACAAAAAAGCAGTGTAGATACTAATTTAAGAAGAAATTAACATGTCACTTTCTAATTATTTTTTAATTCATCCCATGATTAAAACAAGCATCCTATGCTATTTTAAAAATATCCCTAAAAAAACCGAAAATATATTTCTGATTCACATCTCCATCACATATAATTTATTTGTTTTGAGATTCTTCTCAATTTATGATAAAATTTACTCTGGAAATACACTTCCGATATAAACCGGAAATACATTACCGGTTTTAAATTTGATTTTCAACATACTCAACAAGAAAGTCTACAACTATTTTCCATATCCATAGTATGTTTTCCTCGTATGATTAACTTTATAATTACTATAATTAGGCCAAGATAAATGTTGTTTCTAGCTTAACACTTGGTGATTTCGTAGCTTTTTGTTGATTCTGGCTCATAAGATATGCTAATTTTTTCAAATTCTTTTAAGTTTTGTTTCTGCGGTACATCTCCTTGATGGGTGGTATATTATCTTGTTTCTTGAGGATTAGCTCTACCAAGAGGTGCAGTGAGTTATACTTCCTCCGTAATCGATGTTTTTAGAACCGCATTGGAGATCAAATTGAAGAGAAAAAAATCGGAAATGCATTTTCGGTTTATATTGAAAGTGCATTTTCGGTTTTTATGTATATTTTATCAGATCTAGGTGTGCACCAGAAGTATATTTCCGGTTTTGAGGGGTATTTATGGAATTTCACGTGGTGTGTAAGAAACACATGGGGTGAGTTAAGAAATCTCCTAAATTAAACATGTCATTCACCAAAAAAATTATTTCAGTTTTGTTCTTGATGAGATACAAACAATTTTTAAACAAAATTTCTGGTACAAAACAAATTTTCGATACACCCCTATCAAATTTTCAGTAAGAGTAAATTTTCGATTGTGTATTTGCAATTTCTGGTAAATCGGAAAATTCAAATTTACGTGCCAGTACCAATAATTTGAGTTATACTAAAATGTTTGGTAGGTTATGTATTCAAGTTTTTTCAACGGTCGAGATTTTGTCGACATATTTGGAGGGTTCTGATTGCACCGACACATTTGTGTGGTCTAGAATGCATCACCATTTGTATAAATAAGGGTTTCAGGTTATAAGGTAAGACATCTCAAAAAATATTTTTGTTCTTGAGTATCTAGTTAATGCAGAAGTGTATTACAACGGATGCAACCTGTAACACCCCTTCTAAAATACCCCGCGAATTAATAATTAAATCAGAATAACATAAACAAAAGGGCGTCACAATTAATTAAAACAGAAATTCTCATCAACAATGTCATGCTTTTTACTGAAGAACTTTATTAAATAATTCAAAACCAATACTTATGTTCTACACAACGGAAAATAACATAAAAATCCGGAATAAATTCAATTCATAATTATTCCAAACATAAACAAAAAGAAACAAGTCAATTCAATGATTCCAAAACAATCGTTTCCTAGTGTTACAACTACCAGAGCATGACACTAACACGCGGACAATCTAAATAGCACAGCTCAAGGCTATCCTCACCAGCTCCTAAGCAGCTAACACTTCAATCTGAAATCATCAAAGTAAGGGTGAGATTTCATCAATAATTAAAATGCATTATACGTTTCTTAAACAATAAAACAGTTTAATACATTATTTCACCCTCATTAGCATAATCAGATTACGATCCACAAATATAATTCACACGGTTCATTATGCATATAATAACAATCAATGAAAATATAACACTAGAAACCATCATAACATGTTATAATTCCATATGCAATGCAGACTCAATGCATGTGGTACCAAAACGTGAACTAAGTCACCAACATCGATTCGTCCATAATCACCCGGACATGAATCCAGCCTCACCAACCATAATCACCCGGGAACGGTTATTGGCAATACGAGCCAAATTCCACACAATGTGAAATAACTCCACCAGAATGTATATGCATGCACATCAAAAGCATGCCACATTCAATTAATGGAATATGATCACAACATAATTCCATACATAGTCAACACCATCAAACAACACATGATAATAGCATAATCATGCATATACAAAGTTAATCACAATACATAGTATTAACATCTATCAAGTATATACAACGTCAACAACGAACAATCACGAATTACAACGAATTCCTCATATGGAAAGTCATATCAATCCATCAAGATTCAGTTACTAGGCTTTAAAAATATTTTTAATAGATAGTACGTACTCTCATCTTTCCAACAATACAAACTACGACTAAATCGGAGTTACGGTCGCAAAGATACGACCAAAACAATTTTTCCAAAGTTATGTTCTATTTCTGTACAGTATGCGTCGATACAAAATCCTATGTATCAATACATAACTCACTTGTATCAATTCAAGACTCGTATGAGTCGGTGCATAAATTAAAATTCACCCTATTGCATTGATGCATAACCCATTTGTATTGATACATAACCACTTGTATTGATGCATAACCATTTGTATTGATGCATAGACCACTTGCATTGATGCATAGACCACTTGTATTGATACATAACCATTTGTATTGATGCATAACCATTTGTATTGATACAAGCATTGTATGAGTCGACTCATACATTATTCCAAAACCTGTTTTTCTCAATTTTCTTGAGTATGAGTCGACACAAGCTTCTCTTGTGTCGATACAAAAGCATCTTGGGTCGACACATAACTCTTTTGTGTCGATGCAAACATTCCAAAAATTCCACATGAGTCGATGCATGGCTGTATGTGACACAGCGGTTTTCTTACATTTTCTTAACCCAAACGACTTGTCGATGCATAGCCCTATGTGTCGACTCATGTTGCGTATTTTTCACCAAAAACCTGTTTTTCCCACTGTTATGCAATCCCCATTGCTACCATTCATCACCAACAACCACGGTATAACAAAAACAGTAATTATTATGTATTTTCGCATCCAATTAACAACATAATTACACTCCCTAATTGATTTGCTACATAACTCTATACATAGTGACAATCATCACATATCCAATTGAGGTTTTTACGTCGGATCATATCATTAGGGCATAATTTAGAAAAATCCTAATTCGAGATTCCTAATATATTAATCCATCTTATTGATCATCAAAACCTATAAGGCATATTAATCAGACAAAATCACCCCTTACCTTGCGATAGTTCTTCGAATTTTGACGATTTGACTTTTTCATCTTTCTCTTCTCTTCTCCAATGTACGTAGAATGAAAAACTCTAATTCTTCTCACTTTTCCTATTTTCCTTTATTTATTCCTTTTTATTATTACAATTAATAAAATAACATAATTTGAGTAATTAGAGCATTTTACTCCACACACCCTCCAATTCAACTTCACACCCCTAACACTTCCTTTTATTTAATTAATTAATTAAATCCAATAATACAAAAATACTAATAATCAAACTTTTAATTAAATCAATAATTCAAATTCCAATTATTTAATAATTGAATTATTTGGGGTGTCACAATTCTCCCCCACTTAAAAGAGTTTTCGTCCTCGAAAACATACCTTAGAAGAAAAGTTCGGGATAAGAGTCCTTCATCTAGCTCTCCAACTCCCAAGTAACATTTTCCACCTGCTGGTCCTCCCCAAGCTACTTTCACCAACGTTATCTCTTTACCTCGCAACTGCTTCAACTTTCGATCCTCAATTCTCGCAGGCAATGTTTCAACAGTCAAATTATCTCGTACTTGTATATCATCTAACTGAATCTCATGAGACAGATCAACAATGTACTTCCTCAACTGAGATACATGGAATACATCATGCAAATTCTCAAGCGACGACGGTAAAGCAATCTGATAAGCAACTCTTCCAACTTTCTTCGTAATCTGATACGGACCAATAAAGCGCGGAGTTAACTCCTTTGACTTCAAAGCTCGACCAATACCAGTCATCGGAGTAACTCGCATAAACACACGATCTCCTTCACTAAACTCGAGATCCTTCCTCCTCTTATCAATATAACTCTTCGGCGACTCGAGCTCTCATCTTCTCACGAATCATCTTAATCTTTTCAAGTCATTGGACAATCTCCGGTCCAATCACAACACTTTCTCCAGATTCGTACCAACACAACGGTGTCCGAAACCTCCTACCATACAATGCCTCAAACTGAGCCATACCAATACTCGAATGAAAACTATTGTTGTAGGTAAACTCAATCAATGGCAAATAACTATCTCAAGCTCCACCTTTCCCCAGCGGGCTCATGACAAATCCTCGGCGGTGAATCATTCTCCATCTGACCATCTGTCTACGGATGATAAGCAGAACTCAACCGCAACTTAGTACCTAAACCTTCTTGCAATCCTGTCTAGAACTTTGACATAAACCTCGGATTTCTATCTGACACAATACTAGAAGGAATACCGTGCAAACTCACGATCTTCTCGACATACAACTCTGTCAATCTCTCCATAGGATAATCCATTCTTATCGGAATAAAGTGAGCAGATTTCGTCAACCGATCAACAATAACCCAAATAGAATCACAATTCTTCGCTGTCCTCGGGAGACCAGACACAAAATCCATATAAATGCCATCCCATTTCCAATCTGGAACAAACAATGGTTCCATTAATCCCGACGGTTTCTGATGTTCAATCTTTGAATTTTGACAAACCAAACAAGCATACACAAACTCAGCAATTTCCTTTTTCATTCCAGGCCACCAAAATAACTTTTTCAAGTCATGATACATCTTAGTAGCATCAGAATGAATACTCAATCCACTACGATGTCCTTCTTCCAAAATACTCTTCCTAAGTTCTGCAATATCTGGAACCCAAACTCTATCACCAAATCTCATAACACCATTCTCGTCAATTCGGAATTCACCTCCTTGACCTTGGTTGATAAATGTCAACTTATCCACCAAACCAACATCAGATTTCTGTCCAATCCGAATCTCCTCCATAATGCCACTAGTCAACTTCAACATACCCAACTTAACACTATCAGAAGTAGTCTCACATACCAAACTCAAGCCTTTGAATTGCTTAACTAAATCCAATTCACGCACCATCAACATAGACATATGCAACGACTTCCTACTCAACGCATCTGCAACCACGTTTGCCTTACCAAAATGGTAATTCAAGCCAAAATCATAATCTTTCAGGAATTCTAACCATCTTCTCTGCCTCATGTTTAGCTCTTTCTGATCGAAGAGATACTTTAGACTCTTATGGTCACTGAATACCTCAAATCGAGAACCATACAAATAATGCCTCCACAATTTCAAAACAAACACCACAGCTGCCAGCTCTAAATCATGAGTCGGATAATTCCTTTCATAAATCTTCAACTACCTTGAAGCATAAGCCACTACCTGCTTATCTTGCATCAAAACACCACCTAATCCAATCAATGAAGCATCATAGTACACAACAAAAGGTTCTACTGGATTCAGAAAAATCAGAATCGAAGCACTAGTCAACCTCTTCTTCAACTCTTGGAATCTTTTCTCATATTCAACATCCCAAACAAACACTTGACCCTTTCTTGTCAACTTAGTCAATGGCAATGCTAACTTCGAAAATCCTTCAATGAACTTTTTATAATAACCTGCAATACCAAGAAAACTATGGATTCCAGAAGCATTCTTCGGCGCTTCCCACTGAGATACTGCTTCTACCTTCGTAGGATCAACAACAATGCCATACTTGGAAATCACATGACCAAGAAAGCTTACTTCATGATGATAAAAATAGCAAGTGTACTATTTTGCCTCTTGTAATAATAGGGAACTTCCCCGAATGTCGATCTCAAGGATTGCGTATTGATATCCAGTTCAATCTATAGTTCAATTAAACAAAAACTTCTAGAGTTTAGGTTTGATTTTCTAAAATAGAATAATTGCAACTAAAATAAATAAATAAATGCTAAGGACTATTTTGACAGATATGAATAACCTGCTAGGGAAGATGTATAATTTGCCCTATAATAACCTTGAATCCTGATCTTTTCAACAAGTTCATAAACATTCAATTACCAGCCCTTTAGGTTATTTTCCCCTAAGTCCTTAGTGGGAAAACCTTTGAACCTTCAATCTTAAATCCTAAGTCCTTAGAGATTTATGATGAAATCAAGCCTTTGTTTTATTAAGGGTGAGATCCGGTAACTTTAGAGTATCCCTAGTCCTAGGTGATATCTACTATAGTCTAATCGTACAAAAACCTTAACAACCGCGGTCGAGCTGATTGTTAACCGTAAATCAATTCTTGTTGGTCCGACAAAGAAAGCATTAAAAATATTGCACGATTAAATTGAATAATAAAAACCATGAAATTGATCACTCAGGAAGTCAACATAGTTACAGAGTCAAATCAGGGACATCCCATAGCATTAGGGTTTTAGCTACTCATACTATTCAAAGATAACAAAAGATAAATTGTAAATGTTACAAGTATTAGGCAGAAATTTGATCTTCAATCCTGTCTATTCATGAAAATCTCCTTTCGACGAAACCCTTGTTTTCTCCAATCTTCTCTCCTGGAATTCTCTGCCTGCAAAAAGTCCTCTTTCTCTTTTTCAAAATTCCATTTAATAGTCTCAGCCTCATCCAAATCTTAGCCAAATTCCAAAGTACCCTTAATGACAAAGAAAAGGTCCAAAACTCAAAAAGTGAAGTTTCCACACGCGTCCATCAACACGGGCCGTGTTGATTAACACGGGTGCCCGTGTTGGTCTTCTAAATCAAAGGTTCGCTCCAGGTCAATCAACACGGGCCGTGTTGATTAACACGGGTGCCCGTGTTGATTCACTGACTTTGGGTTTTTTGCATTTTCTAGTGGATTTTCGACACGGGCCGTGTTGATTCACACGGGGGCCCGTGTTGATGCATATGTAGCCTCAATATTACGATTTTTGCACTTCTTTGCCCGATTTGTCTGTTTTATTCTTGACCACGAAAACACTCAAACACATAACCAAAGCATAAAATGCGATAAAATGATATATAAACCTAGACAAATAAACGAAACAATAACGAAATTCAATGCTAAATATATGTGTAAGAACCACCGATCACTTCACTCAACCAGAATTCACACTTGGACAACTTCCCGTAAAGCTTCTTCTCTTTCAATAACTCCAACGTAACTCTAAGATATTCTGCATGCTCTTCATCATTCTTCGAATAAATCAAAATGTCATCAATAAAGACCACCACAAACTTATCAAGATACAGATGAAATATCCTGTTCATATACTCCATGAAAACACCAGGTGCATTAGTAACTCCAAACGGCATAGCAGAATACTCATAATGTCCATACCTCGTTCTGAATGCAGTTTTCTGAATATCTTCCGTCTTCACTAAGCCCAAATTTGAAAAGCTTATACTTAGGATAGATCTAGAACCACCGCCATAATTTCGAAAGAATAAACCACCCTACAAACGTAAGAAAAGAAAAGGTGAGGGATATGTGAGATGGCTTGATAAGTGGCCATGGAAAATCAACGAGTAGTCATTCTAGCTTCTAATTTTAAATTTCTTTTTCGTATTTTCATTTTTTCTATTTTATGTTAAATTTTAAAATTTTACTCGATTATCGGTTGCACCCTTTCTTCTGATGCGTTTGAACTATTTCCCCGTAGTACCGAAAATTATACTCAATTAAATAATTCACGTTAATATTTATAATTATAATTGAGTATTATTTTTAATTATCGTATTTCTCCGTCTCCTATCAATATACCGAATAAATATTTCCTAATTTTTATCATACTAATTATAATGCATTATATATACTAGTATTATATATATATATATATATATATATATATATATATATATATATATATATATATATATATATGGATGCATGCATGTGGGCGAAAAAGCTTAAGTCTACCCTGTGCTAGTATTACTGCATTGATAAATCATAGCACTGTATAATTACTAGAAAGCATGCAATTAAGATACCCTCTTCACATGTCAAGATTCTCATACGCGATTCTCATTGAGGCGGTCCTTGAATTGATGAGGCGGTTGCCTCGTGCTCTATGCCTCATAGTGGAGCCGCGCCTCCTTCCCCATGCACACTTTGAGCATGCATGCATGCTTTATGAGACAAACATCTCATATCGGTGGCCCGCCTCACTCATGTTTCTCCCATTGTCTCGTCTTACATCTCCTTGGTGATTGTCTCGTCCGTTTCTTTCTTTTCATCTCCCACATTACTCCCATTTAAACCATTCCATTAATCAAAATATTCTCTTTTCATTTCCCACCATAATTCCCATTCAAACTCTTCTCTTTCATTTCCCAACATAAATTAATTATAATTTATTCCTCTTCAACCTCAACCCACTATAAATATTCATCCTCACTTCTTCTCATTCCACATCCCTTCCATCTACTTCTCATATATTTTCTCTCATCCACCCATATTTCTACCAAATTTCTTTTTCATTCCTCCTCTTATCATGGCTCCACGAAACACTCATCGTCAAGTGAAACCCGACCGACCTCCACCTGAATTGTCCACCATTGTGTTTCGGGAAAACGATGACGGCCAACAAAGAGAGAAATACATGAAATTCTATTCCCGTTCGGTTGTCCCCACCAAATATGTGGACACCGATTGTTTAGATACCTTGGGTATGACGGAGAGCATCACTTTCATGCTCACCAATACGGGTCTGCTTAGCCTCTGTTCAAATCCCTTTCCAACCTTCGAACCGCTCGTTCCTGAGTTCCTCAGTTCATTCTCATACAGCACGCCTTCTGACGATCCATATACGACCGGCACTGCAAATTTCCGCATGTTTAACCAAGAATATTCCATTGATCAAGAAAGAATCGCTGAACTTTTACAGTTCCCTAGAGGTCCGAATGTTCACTTTAAACCTTTCGACGCCGACAACGACATTTCTTGGGATAAAGTTGGTTTTTCTCTGTGGCATGATCTAATCGGTCAACCCACCGAGAGTTGGCGAGATCTTTACGCTTCACATATTCATAATCCCACTCTGAGGTACTTTCACCGAATCCTTGCAAACACCATTTTTGGTAGGACCAATAACCATAAGGTCAACCAAAATGAGATGTTTCTTCTTTTCTATGCCCTTAACGGTCAAGCCGTCAACGCCGCTCCTTTCATGCTTAGCCACTTTCACACATGCGTCAATGCGGCAGGTACCAACCCCTTCGTTTTCGGTGGTATCATCACATCTTTAGCTTTTGCTTTAGGCTTATCCAACGAGCTTTTGTCCTTGGGACAATTTATGATCCCGACAAATCTACTTGATGTAATTTACTGTCGTGATTCCCATATCATCTCCCCGAGACAAGATGGCCGGTACACTTTAATGATCAACCGACATCTGGTGCCTGGTGTAGTGCTGCCTTGTCCAAATCAGATCGATGTCCATAGCCGCGCTAATTGGCGTTTTGCTCTTAATGCACCTGCTCAGCAGCAACCTCATGAAAATCCTCCGCAGGGTGCCAATTTCGATGCAATGCATGATGCCTTCAACCGGCAGGGTCAGTGGTTCCTAGCAATGGAACAAAACCAAGCCGAAACTTTGCGTCTCATCCAAGAGATACAACGCGACCAACGAGAGTTACGGTGCGAACAACGCGAGTATGCTTTTTGAAACGACCGTAACTTCGAAGCGTTGACAGCTCGCATAGCGGATGTCCTTCATCTTAACGATTCTGATTCCGACAGGCGTCGACGACCTCGCACTAGAGGCAGGGGAGCAAGAGGACGCAATCTTCCAAACGACGAGTGATCACCCTACTCCTTTCTGATTTCTCTTGGTTTTATCGCATTGAGGACAATGCTCATTTTAAGTTTAGGGGAGTCAGAACATTTCTTAGTCCGTTTTTATTTTCTTTGCTCTATTTAGTATTTCCTTTTTGTTTCTGTTTCTATGTATTGCAAAATTTCCATTCAATAAAATACATGTTTATGTAATTTTAATCTTTTATGTTAAATTCTCGTGCTTATTGATAACACGATTTTATATAACATATTTGATGTATTTTTCATAAGTAATGTTAATGTTTTTATTTAATTATTTCACTTTATTTCTATATTACGTTGGTATTTTCTATGTTTCAGGTATTTGCATTAAATAAAGAGAAATTGAGCAAAGAAGTAAAAACGAGGAAAATTAGGATTAAAAAGCAAAGAAATAAAGCAAAAGGTGTGATATAGTAAAAGGGAGGTGTTAAGAAGAAGAAAACGATGGATCAAAAGCCCCAAGCAAGCAAAGGCCCAAACAAAGCCAAGCCCATTGCAAGCAAAACCCTAGCAAACAAACCCTAAAAGCCACGGAGAGTGAGACGTCTCTCTCTCCTACAATGAGGCGCCGCCTCGGTGCCTCCTAAAAGGAGGCGACCGTCCCCAATGCCATGTCACCTAGCGATTGCGTGAGCGCCCGTCTCACGTGGAGAAAAGAGGAGAAATCGGGACGTCCATCTCAAGTAGTGGGCGGTTGGGGTGAGATTTCTTAGGAAAAAGCTACGAAAATTGGATTGGCGTTATTTCATAGATCTATAAATAGGAGCCCAGTTTGAATCGGGGTCGGTCGGCATTTCACCGAACAACCGCTATTTCATATTCGTAATTTTATTCCGATATTGTATTTTTCGATTTCACGATCTAACCTTACGTTAGATCCATTGCTTTATTTTTTCCTTTCAATTCAAGAAGTCAAGAACAAGGTTATTTCATTCTTAATTTCGAGTTTTATTTATTTATTTCATGTTATTTAATTTATTGTTGCGATATTATTTATTTGATTTTGGTAATGTTTAAATATATTGAACCAATTTATTTATGCATGTCGAATTAATTAATATATACGGCTAATTAGTTCGATATTGGTATGTAAATTAATCGATCCATAGGAATCTAAAATAAAGCGGCATAATGTTACGTTGTTAAAAATATTCTTTCGACTTAGATATCTAATTTAATTTATTAAAAGTTTAGAAACCAACAGGCGAAAGTTTGAGGTTAATAAACCGACTAAGATTAGAAACCAACGGAGCAGTTTGAGGTTTAGAATCGGATAGTAGGTACTAGGTATTGTTTTTAAAACCATGACACATTTAAAACCAATTAAACTTTATTTATTTTCAAAAAGTGTTTTATATATTAGGGATAAGCGGAAGCATACGTTAGGATTTAATTACATGATTCTTATCAACAGAGCGACAGTTTGAGATAGGATCTTTAGATAAGTATTGTTTCTTTGAAATAGGATTTTTATCAACATGAGTAACACGTCGGTGGAAATTTAGATCCCTTAGGTTAGGCAATTACGTACCGATATCTATTTATTTATTTATTATATTTTCCTTAACCCAAAATCCTAAAGAATTATTCGCCTTAGGTATACGTAACATAGGATAACAATAGGTCGATTTATAGTCTCGTGGGTTCGATATCTTTTAAAACTACGTGATAGGATTGTGCACTTGCGATCTGCGATTTATAGACGATAAAGTCGCGATCAAGTTTTGCGCCGTTGCGGGACTATTTAAGTCGATATTGTAACTCGTGTTACACCGTATAGACTAAGGCATTTTATTTTATTTACCATGTATGACCCAAATTTTTCCTATGCCCATTATCGATATTATGAGGAACCACAAGAATCCCATAGATCCAACCTTGAAATCGATGGAAAACTTTAATGCTTCACAAACCTACTCTTACCCAAACTACCTCCAAAACTACCAATCCCCATATTTTGAGGAACCACAAGAAACTTATAATTTCAACCAAACTTTTCCTCAAACCAATTCTTCCTACAATTATCACACCCAATATTTTGAAGAATCACGAACCCATAAAATCGATCTCGAAATATTAATGGAAGATTTTAACGAATCATGTAGGATGTTAGAACGCGATAGGGAAACACAAAAAGAGACTTTAACTTACTTTCAAGACTCTGAAGAATCGCAAGATTTTAATTTTGAAACATCAATAGAGGATTCAGATGAGATGATAATTAACTCTAGGATAGAGTCTATGATTGAACACTTTATAGAGGCACAAACTATCCAAAATGAAGCACAAATTATCCAAAATGAGGAAGTAAGAAAACAAAGTCTTCAAATTAATGAAACCCTTAGCCAACTAACCATTAAGGTAGAATCCCTCGCGTCTCACAGCATGTTCTTAGAGACTCAAATATCTCAACTCGAACAAAACCTTCTAAGACCTTTACCCGAGGAAGATGTGGATGTTGAAACAACCATTATGAGAATACTACTTGGTGATGGCGAGTATGAGGAGAGTGATATTGTGGGCGAGGAAAGTTCGGAGAAAATTGTGGAGATTGAGAAAATAAACCAACAATGTTCGAAAAGGAGGTTGTAAAAGAGGTAGAAAAGGAAGCATCTATTGTAATCCCAAATCATTATATCCCACTGATTCCTTTCCCGAAATTTTTTATGGAAACTCCGGTAGACTCCCAATCTAAAACATGTGTTGCGGTATTAAATAATATCCATATTAATTCACCATTACTTGAAGTCTTACCTAAAAAGCGAAAATTAGAGAACCATAAAATTAGGGATATAATTACTTTTAAAAGGGTGAGGTTAACCTATGAGGCGATGGATGAGATCACTAAGCCCGAAATTGAAAAACTTATACTTAGGATAAATCCAGGACCACTACCAAAATGTCGAAAGAATAACCCGCTCTACAGACGTAAGAAAAGAAAAGGTGAGGGATATGTGAGATGGCTTGATAGGTGGCGATGGAAAATCAACGGGTAGTCATTCTAGTTTCTAATTTTAAATTTTCTTTTTCGTATTTTCCATTTTTCTATTTTATGTTAAATTTTAAATTTTTTTAGTCGGTTATCTATTGCACCCTTTCATCTGATGCGTTTGAACTATTTTCCTCTAATAACGATAATTATATTCAATTAAATAATCTGCATTAATATTTATATAATAATTGAATATTCTAATTATCGCATTTTCCTATTAATATACTGAATTAATACTTCCCAATATTTATAGTATTATAAGGAATTATATACTAGTATTATATATATATATCCTACTAATTAAAAATTCTAAATCATCTATATATATATATGCAAGTATATAATGTGTATGCATGTGGTCTACAAAATTGTTCCCTATCTCTATTACCTAAGTCACATGCATCTCTCGCTGCCCAAGGTGATCACCTTTCTCCTTTCTGATTTCTCCTGGTTTTATCGCATTGAGGACAATGCTTATTTTAAGTTTGGGGGAGTTAGAACATTTCTTTGTTTGTTATTATTTTCTTTGCTCTATTTAGTATTTCTTTTAGTTTCCTTTTTCTATGTATTGCAAAATTTCCATTAAATAAAATACATGTTTATGAAATTTTAATCTCTTATGTTTAAATTTCATGCTTATTTGAATTCCTCCGTTTCTTGAGCCATAACGAAAAATTTTAACAAAAAATTAAAACGCATTTATTGACATATTCAACTAGTATTAAGGTTGCATATTTTTATAAATAAGAATTCTAGTAAAAACTTAACAAAATTGTTATCGTCCTAACACTTTAAAACCCCCGATGTGTTAGATTCATTTAAGTACTTATTAAACCAAGACCTTAAGACTTAGTTTTAAAGTAATCCCGAGTAGTTTATTAAGCAGTCGGCACCGCCTTAAACGACAAACTACGTGGAGAATCGATGAATATAAGTGATTGATCAAGAGTTTTTAAGAGAAAATTTTTATTAGAAGATGCACTTATTAAGTTAGATGGTCCTTACGGATCATTTAATTCAACAGTTGCGAAACTATAAAATATTTATGCAAACATCCATTATGAATTGGTTCGGTGGTCCACAGTCTTTGGACTTGGTAGGGCGGATGACGATCCGATCCCCATAATTTGTAATTGGATAAAGGAGTACCAAATATAATTACCGGACTCTAGCTGGATTATAAAGATCAAAGTCACTAACCGGTTACTCCACTATGTGCGCGTAAGGTAATGGGCTTAATGTGATTGCGCCAGAATGAAAACGGGTGAAACAAAACAAAAGTATTAAGTCGAGCTATAATTCATGACTTAAATTGGTCTGCAAAAATGAGGTTATCTAGTGTTATTACGGTGATTTTGGTGTCAAAGTCTAAACTCGAGTTATCCAACAAAGAATTGAATTGCAACCTAGTGCGAATTGAATTGTGTTATATATTTGTGTTTGACATATGCTCAAGTGATTTTTCATTTTTACTTTTTGCTTGAGGACAAGCAAAGGTTTAAGTATAGGGGAGTTTGATAACACGATTTTATATAACATATTTGATGTATTTTTCATAAGTAATGTTAATGTTTTTATTTAATTATTTCACTTTATTTCTATATTACGTTGGTATTTTCTATGTTTCAGGTATTTGCATTAAATAAAGAGAAATTGAGCAAAGAAGTAAAAACGAGGAAAATTAGGATTAAAAAGCAAAGAAATAAAGCAAAAGGTGTGATATAGTAAAAGGGAGGTGTTAAGAAGAAGAAAACGATGGATCAAAAGCCCCAAGCAAGCAAAGGCCCAAACAAAGCCAAGCCCATTGCAAGCAAAACCCTAGCAAACAAACCCTAAAAGCCACGAGAGAGAGTGACGTCTCCACTCTCTCCTACAATGAGGCGCCGCCTCGGTGCCTCCTAAAAGGAGGCCGTCCCAATGCCATGTCACCTAGCGATTCGTGAGGCCTGTCTCACGTGGAGAAAAAGGAGAGAAATCAGGACGTCCATCTCAAGTAGTGGGCGGTTGGGGTGAGATTTCTTAGGAAAAAGCTACGAAAATTCAGGATTGGCGATTATTTCATAGATCTATAAATAGGAGCCCAGTTTGAGTCGAGGGGTCGGCATTTCACCGAACAACCGCTATTTCATATTTCGTAATTTTATTCCAGTATTGTATTTTTCCAGTTTTCACTGATCTAACCTTACGTTAGATCTAGTGCTTTTTATTTTTTTCCTTTCAATTCAAGAAGTCAAGAACAAGGTTATTTCCAGCATTCTTAATTTCAGGTTTTATTTATTTATTTCATGTTATTTAATTTATTGTTGCCTGATATTATTTATTTGATTTTGGTAATGTTTAAATATATTGAACCAATTTATTTATGCATGTCTGAATTAATTAATATGTCTGGCTAATTAGTTCTGATATTGGTATGTAAATTAATCGATCCATAGGAATCTAAAATAAACTGGCATAATGTTACGTTGTTAAAAATATTCTTTCTGACTTAGATATCTAATTTAATTTATTAAAAAGTTTAGAAACCAACAGAGCGAAAGTTTGAGGTTAATAAACGACTAAGATTAGAAACCAACGAGCGAGGTTTGAGGTTTAGAATCGGATAGTAGGTACTAGGTATTGTTTTTAAAACCCGACATTTAAAACCAATTAAACTTTATTTATTTTCAAAAAGTGTTTTTATATTCGGGGATAGCGGAAGCATACGTTAGGATTTAATTACATGATTCTTATCAACAGGCGACAGTTTGAGATAGGATCTTTAGATAAGTATTGTTTCTTTGAAATAGGATTTTTATCAACATGAGTAACACGTCGGTGGAAATTTAGATCCCCTTAGGTTAGGCAATTACGTGCGATATCTATTTATTTATTTATTATATTTTCCTTAACCCAAAAATCCTAAAGAATTATTCGCCTTAGCTGTATACCGTAACATAGGATAACAATAGGTCGATTTATAGTCTCTGTGGGTTCGATATCTTTTAAAACTACGCGATAGGACTGTGCACTTGCAGTCTGCTGATTTATAGACGATAAAGTCGCGATCACTTATTTGAATTCTTCCATTTTCTTGAGCCATAACGAAAAAAAATTAAAATGCATATATTGACATACTCAACTAGTATTAAGGTTGCTTATTTTTATAAATAAGAACTCGAGCGCGACTAAAGCAAAATCGTTATCGTCCTAACACTTCAAAACCCCAACACGTTAGATCAGTTTAAGTACTTATTATGCCAACATCTTAAGACTTAGTTTTAAAGTAATCCCGAGTAGTTTATAAAAGCAGTCGGCACCGCCTTAAACGACAAACTACATGGAGAATCGATGAATATAAGTGATTGATCAAGATTTTTAAGAGAAATTTTTATCAGAAGATGCACTTATTAAGTTAGATGGTCCTTACCAGATCATTTAATCCAACAGTTGCGGAAACTATAAAATCTTTATGCAAACAATCCATTATGAATTGGTTCAGTGGTTCCTGGTGCTGAACTTGGTAGGGCGGATGACGGTCCGATCCCCCGTAATTTGTAATTGGATAAAGGAGTACCAAATATAATTACCAGAAATCCTAGCTGGATTGTAAAGATCAAATTCACTAACCGGTTACTCCACTATGTGCGCGTAAGGTAAAGGGCTTAATGTGATTGCACCAGAATGAAAACGGGTGAAACAAAACGAAAGTATTAGGCCGAGCTATAATGCATAACTTAAATTGGTCTGCATAAATGGGGCCATCTAGTGTTTTTACGGTAATTTTGGTGTCAAAGTCTGAACTTGAGTTATCCAACAAAGAACTGACCTGCAACCAAATACGAATTGAATTGTGTTCTATATCTGCATTTGACAAATGCTTAAGTGATTTTTCATTTTTACTTTTTTGCTTGAGGACAAGCAAAGGTTTAAGTATAGGGGAGTTTGATAACACGAATTTATATAACATATTTGACTTAATTTTCATGGATAATGTTACTATTTTTATTTAATTATTGTGTTTTATTTTTGTATTACGTTGGTATTTCTTTTGTTTCAGGTATTTGTACTAAATAAAATTGAGGAAAAATCGTATTAAAAAGCCAAAGTAATGAAGTAAGGGGTGATATAACAAATTGAGGAGTTTAAAAAGGAGAAAACAAATATGTGAAAACAAAGCAAGCCAGGCGCAGAAGTGAAGCCCAACACGCGTGGCCCAGCAAGACAATCCAAGGACGCATGTCCCACAAGCTGCGACGACCGTCACAGCCTTGAGACGACCGTCACCAGTCAGCCACTCAAGTGAGACACACGTCTCACTCTCTTCCTCTAGCAAGGAGGCGCCCGCCTCCCATATGGGGCCCACCATCTTCAGTTTATAAGACCCACGTCTCATGATGCTTTTACGAGAAGTGAGGCCCACGTCTCACACTTCTTCTCTTCAATGAGACGTCCGTCTCCCATGTTCTGGCAGTTTTACACACGATCACCACTTATTTTCGTACGAGATTGAAACGGAAAGTTACTAAGTGAAGCTATAAATACAACATACAATTCACAGAGCAAGGGTCGGCAAATTCTTACCGAACAACCGTTATTAAGTTTTTCTATTTTCGCATTTTCTTTTCAGTTTTGTATTTCTATTTTATTTTCCATTTTAGTTTCTTTGTTTTAATTTTCTTTTAGTTTTAAGTTTCTATAATTTTCTCACAACAATTTCTACACCGGAAATTGTTGTGTATTTTTCACTGATCTAACCTTACGTTAGATCTAGTGCCCTTTTTTTATTTATTCTTGTCGCATTTTCTTTTCGATTCAATAAGTCTCCGAGCAGATCCAGCCGACTTGTGGTGGAATGTTCGTTTATTTCGAAGAACAAGATTATTCCAGTATTCTTATTTTCAGGTTTTTAATATAATTATTTTATTTTATTTAAAGTATTGTTGCTTGGTATTTATTTACTTGATTATGGAGATGTTTAAATATACTGAACCTTATTATTTATGCATGTCCGAATTAATAAATATGTCCGGCTAAACCGTGTAGGTATCGGTAAGTAATAGTAGTAAGAGTAGGAATTAAATTGTTCTTAAGTTAAAATCCTAATTAACTTAAATTCTGGTTACGACTTTTTGTAATTAAAATTAATCTTTTCGTTACGAAAGTAAGAAAAGTAGAATAGGTTAGGATCGAGACCACGAAAGTGTGAGGTTTTAACCGGATAGTTAAAGTTAGGCATTCGATTTAAATACAGCGAAAGCGCTTTAAAATGAATTAGATTTTATTAAGTTTCTAAAGAATCTTTTCTAAACACTTATGGGCTAGCGAGAGCAGGCATAGGGCTTTAGGAGTATAATCCGAGATAAGACCACGAAAGTGTGAGTTGAGGTTTTTTAAACTGATAATTTCTACGGAACAATTAAGTTAACCATATTTATACGCTTAGGTTCAATTTAATCCGCTTAGGTTCACTACATTACGTACCGATACCCGTTTTACTTATATTTTTCCTTAACCATTGTCTAAAAGAATTAATCGCCTTAGCTGTATACCGTAACTTAGGATAACAATAGATTAATTTATAGTCTCTGTGGGTTAGATATCTTTTAAAACTACGTGATAGGACTGTGCACTTGCAGTCTCCCGATTAATAGACGATAAAGTCGCGATCACACGGCGAAACACTAGGAGAAATAAACTTCTTCTCAAGCAATTCTTCTAACTGCTTCTTCAACTCAGATAATTCAGATACCAACATGCGATAAGGCGCCATCGACACCGGACTAGTTCCAGAAATCAAATCTATAGTAAATTCCACTTCTCTCTCAGGTGGCAATTCACTAACATATTCCGGAAAAATTTTGGAAATTCATTCACAATAGGTAATTCACTACTCTTAGCCTTTTCCCTTCACTTCCATCTAAGAATACCACATAAACATTACCGCACCATCATTAACAGCTGCGCAACTCTAATCATCCATCTTATTTCTTTATCCTTATTAGAGTCTTCGTCAACTCATATGGTTCACAAGATTCTACCAAACTTCATTCATATTTATCACTATATGCTCCATTTAGATAGCAAGACAATTTTATATCATCCAATACGGTTCCGTCTACTATCAACAAGAGATTAAGGGTGATCAAGTCCTTAATTTGTCAATAGACATCCGATAATCATACTGGAGTATAAACCATCATTACCAACACTTTCTGTTCTCAGAATCGTACTCTCCTTTTTGCACTTCCAACTATGACTCACGATTCAAGCGATTCCAACAATTATAACCACTCTTGCACTATCTTCTCAAGCAGTACCTCGTACCCATGACTTACAATCGAAACATATCCAGAAAGCATCTCTTCTCCCCCAATTAGTTTCACACTGCTCCTGCAATAAGCAATCAGAAAAGCAACAAGTACTGACAGTGTTGTACACACTTGTCGCGTACAAAGGGATAATGACATTAAGACACTGGTCACAACGACCGACTATGCTCTAATACCACTTTTGTAACACCCTTCTAAAATACCCCGCGAATTAATAATTAAATCAGAGTTAACATAAACGAAAGGGCGTCATAATTAATTAAAACAGAAATTCTCATCAACAATGTCATGCTTTTTACTGAAGAACTTTATTAAATAATTCAAAACCAATACTTATGTTCTACACAGCGGAAAATAACATAAAAATCCAGAATAAATTCAATTCATAATTATTCCAAACATAAACCAAAAGAAACAAGTCAATTCAATGATTCCAAAACAATCGTTCCCCAGTGTTACAACTACCAGAGCATGACACTGACACACGGACAACCTAAATAGCACAGCTCAAGGCTATCCTCACCAGCTCCTAAGCGGCTAACACTTCAATCTGAAATCATCAAAGTAAGGGTGAGATTTCATCAATAATTAAAATGCATTATACGTTTCTTAAACAATAAAACAGTTTAATACATTATTTCACCCTCATTAGCATAATCAGATTACGATCCACAAATATAATTCACACGGTTCATTATGCATATAATAACAATCAATGAAAATATAACACTGGAAACCATCCAAACATGTTATAATTCCATATGCAATGCAGACTCAATGCATGTGGTACCAAAACGTGAACTAAGTCACCAACATCGATTCGTCCATAATCACCCGGACATGAATCCAGCCTCACCACCCATAATCACCCGAGAACGGTTATTGGCAATACGAGCCAAATTCCACACAATGGGAATTAACTCCACCAGAATGTATATGCATGCACATCAAAAGTATGCCACATTCAATTAACGGAATATAATCACAAAATAATTTCATACATAGTCAACACCATCAAACAACACATGATAACAGCATAATCATGCATGTACAAAGTTAATCACAGCACATGGTATTAACATCTATCAAGTATATACAACGTCAACGATGAACAATCACGAATTACAACGAATTACTCATACAGAAAGCCATATCAATCCATTAAGATTCAGTTACTAGGATTTCAAAATGTTTTTAATAGATAGTACGTACTCTCAGCTTTCCAACGATACAAACTACGACTAAATCGGAGTTACGGTCGCAAAGATACGACCAAAACAATTTTTCCAAAGTTATGTTCTGTTTCTGTACCGTATGCGTCGATACAAAATCCTGTGTATCAATACGTAACTCACTTGTATCGATGCAAGACTCGTATGAGTCGATGCATAACTTAAAATTCACCCTCTTGCATTGATGCATAACCCACTTGTATTGATACATAACCGCTTGTATTGATGCATAACCATTTGTATTGATGCATAGACCACTTGTATTGATGCACAACCATTTGTATTGATACAAGCATTGTATGAGTCGACTCATACATTATTCCAAAACCTATTTTTCTCAATTTTCTTCATTATGAGTCGACACAAGCTTCTCTTGTGTCGATACAAAAGCATCTTGGGTCGACACATAACTCTTTTGTGTCGATGCAAACCTTCCAAAAATGCCACATGAGTCGATGCATGGTTGTATGTGTCGACAAAAGCAATGTTCCTGCTTTTGTTTTCTTAACCCAACATAGCTTGTGTCGATGCATAACCCTATGTGTCGACTCATGCTGCGTATTTTTCACCAAAAACCTGTTTTTCCCACTGTTATGCAATCCCCATTGCTACCATTCATCACCAACAACCACAGTATAACAGAAACAATAATTATTATGTATTTTCACATCCAATTAACAACATAATTACACTCCCTAATTGATCTACTACATAACTCTATACATAGTGACAATCATCACATATCTAATTGAGGTTTTTACGTCGGATCATATCATTAGGGCATAATCTAGAAAAATCCTAATTCGAGATTCCTAATATATTAATCCATCCTATTGATCATCAAAACCTATAAGGCATATTAATCAGACAAAATCACCCCTTACCTTGCGATGATTCTTCGAATTCTGACAATTTGGCTTTTTCCTCTTTCTCTTCTCTTCTCCAATGTACATAGAATGATAAACTCTAATTCTTCTCACTTTTCCTCTTTTCTTTTATTTATTCCTTTTTATTATTCCAATTAATAAAATAACGTAATTAGAGTAATTTGAGCGTTTTACTCCACACACTCTCCAATTCAACTTCACACCCCCAACACTTCCTTTTATTTAATTAATTAATTAAATCCAATAATCCAAAAATACTAATAATCAAACTTTTAATTAAATCAATAATTAAAATTCCAATTATTTAATAATTGAATTATTTGGGGTGTCACACAACCCCGCTGTTGAATTCAAGATTCCAGATGGCTCTGAATTCTTTGCCACCTTGAAAGAAATGTTGTCGCCTGATTTTGATAATAGAATGGTGAGAAAGATCGAATTTCAGGAGGATTGAATTGATACAAATGGAAGAGTGAATGCCATGTGGAAATCATTTCATCGTAGGATAAGTCCATGTGAAAATCATTTTGTCATAGGATAACTAAATTTTAATAAAAAATGAGACTTAGTGTATTTTGAAGATGTATTTCTAAAAAAAATCAATAAAGAAATTGCCAAATATAATAGTGGCCAAACTCTTTTGACTCTCATTTTTTTTCCTTCATTTTCTTTCTTTCTCACCTTTGTTTATTTTTCCATAATTGAGTGACTTGTTTTTTTTTGTATTTGTTCAATAGAATATATAGTCTAAGTCTGCTAAGGATGTACAAGGGTTGAATCAACCCACAAAATTCAGTTAAATCCACTTCAAAAAATCTAAAAAATGGGTTGCGTCCTATAATTAGGTGGATATTAGTTTAAATACTAAAAATTCTATTAAAAATATTAGAGAATTTAAGTTAATATCATATGACATGAATCTGACGTCCCTAATTTTTTTATTCCAAAATTATCCTTGAACAAAATTTTGAGGTGGCAATATTAACATTTTTTGTACACCAAAATTTCCAACATGAATTTTCGGGATTTTTTTGTACTACCAGAAATTTCTTGTGAATTATCAGAAATTTTAAAATTTTTGATAGTACAAATTATATTTAATTTTTCAAAAATGAATTACCGGATTTTTCAAAAAATTTGGTATATTTTAAAATTTTCTGATAAGACCTCAAGAAAATTTTAAATTTTTTTGTAATTTTTCAAAAATCTTATTATGATCAATCTATTATATAAAACTAGAATGAGTTCTTTGGCAAGTTTTGCCAAGTGTCACTCATTCAGCCAATTTACTACTTTTATGGTTTCCACTTATGGTAATCTTTCTAGTTTAGTTATTTATTTTAATTAATTAATTTTTCTTTTATTTACATGTTTACATTTAAATGTTTAATCTTTGTGGAAAACACGTCCTTTCCAAATCCTTTATGCTCGTTCAATTTCTATAGCCGACTTTCTACTTTTCCAATGCCACCGCCGCCTATAACCCCTTCCCTATAAAAATTTATGGGACTATCACCATCCACAATCAATATGCTTTATATCCAAATTTCAAATTTCGCCATTTCACCTCCTTTTGCTTTAACGATGGATACAATTTAATGTTATTCCTTCGTCTTCCAACACGAATTCATTGCATCATCAACATCAATAGTTGGATCTTGAAGGTAAGTGAATTCAAAATGTTTATCTACTTTAATATCTCTATGTATAAATATGACCTGATTCCTCTCTAAATTTCCATATCCTAACATTCCATCTATCTGTTATTATTCTACAATGGCCGCCGCAAGACGCGACTATGTTTCTGAAATAACTCCAGCTAAGGAATCATGGGATGTTGTTGTTCGTGTGATTCGATTATGGTTTCTGCACACTACGCCAAAAACAAGTTTTGGCAGCACTTCATAGACAGCGCTTATGCAAAAGCGCTGCTATAGGTATCCAAAAATAAAATAAAATAATAAATAAATACTTTAGACAGCGCTTATTAAAAGCGCTGCTATAGGCCTTATCAAAGGCAGCGCTCTTTCTCCCTAAGCGCTGCTATAGGGTTTTAGAAAAATTAATAAAAGCGCTGCTAAAGGGTATACTTTAGACAACGCTTTCAAAAGGCGCTGCTAAAGGGGGGGTAAGCCTAAAGCGCTGCTATAGGGGGTACCTTTAGCAGCGCTTCTAAAAAGCGCTGCCTTTGTGTTACTCTATAAGCGCTGCTAAAGGTGGGGTAAGCCTAAAGCGCTGCTAAAGGGGGGTACCTTTAGCAGCGCTTCTTGAAAGCGCTGCCTTTGGTTTGTTAATTAATTTCTAAACCCCTAACCCCTAAATTAGATTTCCAAAAACACAAACCAAACCCGTGCTCTGTTCATCTTCTTCTCCATTCGTCTCCTCCCATTCAAGCTCTCTTCATCCTCTCAACACTCACAAACCCCAGCCGTTCTTCATCGTCTTCTCCAGCCGTTCTTCATCGTCTTCTCCAACCGTTCTTCATCGTCTTCATCGTCTTCTCCATCCGTTCTTCATCGTCTTCGTCACCGTATTTCTGCTCATCGCCATTGATCATTCTCTGCCACTTCTCTTCATTTTCGCATTCGTCATCCCTTCAACAGATCCGTCACATTCAGTAGCAACAGCCAATTTCGATCTTGCTCACAAGGTATTCGATAAAATGCCTCACCTGAATTTTTTCTTCTTATTGCTTCTATTTTACTTTTGATTTGTTGTTGTTGTGTTTCTTAGTTGCTATTGATGATTATGCCCTGGTTAGTTTGCAAATTAGCAGAGAGTTATCATCGTTATTACCATGTTTTTAAAACTCATTTCCGGGTTTCAATTTCGTCGCTAACAAAGGATCATGATTGATCCGTCTGTGATTGTGGCTGTTGTGAAGCCTTGTTATGGTGATATTAGTTTGTTTTCGTTTTTCACTAGAGCTGTCCACATATGTTCTTCCCCCAATCTGGTACATAAGCTGTCCACCAGAAATAACAATTTATATAATTTTAAAAACACGAGAATGAGTAATTCTACAGGATTTGAACTCTTGCTTCCGTGATAAAAAATTCTACCTTATAGATTTTGATTTAAATCAATATTCATCTCATGCATATCAAACACAGTCATTCAATCTTAGTTGGTAATAAGCCAGATACAAATGAGACCGGCTAGGATGCTTGATAGTTACCGAGAATGATGCAATGCAACTGTGTATTAAGTGAAGATGCTTGATGTTTTCAGCAGGGTTCACGTTGGAATTAAACCAACAGATGTTTTTCAAAACCATGCCATGATGTATGTATGATGGTAACTGATCTTGGTTTTACTCTACTAAGTGAAACTACAATTTACATGAAAGCTGCAACTATGAGGAAGTGTATCCTAAGTTCTGAAGAGTTAAACTAATATTTATCTGCAACTATTAGAGTTTCTTAATATCAAAAAGACTAACAATTATAAAACAAAACAGTTAGTATAGGTTAACTTATGGTATCCCAACAGGACCAGACTGGGAGAATAATGTTTAAACTACTCCCTCTGGTCCCGTTTATAAGAATAGGTTAACTTTTTCAGATTAATTTTAAATGTTTCAATATTTGGTTATTTTGATGATTATACAATTGTATGTCATGCAACTTTAATTTTTTCCTAATATTTTATGATAATTTTTATTAATTGATATTATCATTTATTATTTTATGATGCTAAAAAATAGCAACAATGTATGATCTAGTTTTTTTTAAGAAGATAAAAATGTTGAGTAATTTTTATAAAAAGTATGATGGTTAATCATTCAGTCATTTTATATTAATAAAATTGAAAAATTATTTGAGCAATCCATTATTAATGGCATATTGATGTTAGGGAATTTCTTAACACACCTTATGATTTTCTAACGCACCGTGCGAAAATACATTAATGCCCCCAAGTACCGAAAATATATTTCCTGTAGCACCCTAAGTCAGATCTTTGATGGGCAAGACCCTATAAAAGAGCAGAGAGCTAACCAAAAGTGCATTTAAGGGTGAGAACAATAGTTGTATATTAAAAAGCACCCCAACTACAAACCATTGTTTAACATAAGAAACCTTATATGTTAGGCATAAACAAATCAGAAATGCACTTACGGTGTTAACACAAATACGCACATTGTCTCTTCCCCTTCCTCGTTTCAGAAAGCTTAGTTCAACTCACAAAAACAAAATCAAACGCAAACACAAAACCCTCTCAAATCCCTCATTGTGTGAAAATCACCCCATTATGTGAAAATCTCATCAACAAGCAACAAACAAACATCATTGTTCAAACTTTATCAACGGACAAAATAAAAAATTGTAACTTATTTTCGAGTTTTTTTTAGTTAATGTAATTTCACCTAGATATTGCGTTTTAGGTTAGATAATCCAAGTGTTTTGAGTGTTAGCAAGTTTAGAATTAGGAATAAACACTTTAACATGATTATTTTTATGATCAATGATCGTTTTTTTGTCTTAGTGGCTGGGGTTCGCCATTGACGAAACAAAAAAGTTGCAGGTCGACCAAAGATACATATCTAGTTTTGTTTAATGTTACATATAAATTCGGAAATAAATATTTGATATTAGTCTGTCTTCATTTTTCTCATTCTTTGAACATGAGTCTTTTTGGTAACGTTTGTTTCGTAATTCTACAAGAGTTATGGATGAAAGACTATCTTGGTTGAGACACGACATGATTGCACAACATGTTTCAGTTTAGAGGGAGAGAAGTTAGGCATCCCAATTATGGCGAATGATAGAGGGAGGTTTTTAGATCATGAGAGGATAGACAGAGTTGAGGCATTAGAGTTGTTGGTAGAGTACTTAGGAGTTACCCCATAGAGTGCTATGGTGCTCATGTCAGATTTAAATATTTGCGGAGTATGTTTATGGGGAAGGTATTATGTGCACATCAAACTAATATTGAAGAAAAGCCACATAACGCTGCATTCAAACCGCTTTGAGGAATTTAGGGGATGAATTCGTTTCGAGTGTATATTAACCGATTGGTGTTTGAGGATATACACTTCAAGGTATACGCTGACCACCGTATGGCGATTGCATTTGACAACATTGTGTTGTACTCGGGATAGTTGGCTTGCGGGTCACACAAGATAGTTGCATATGTGCCTGAGCGTGTCATACGTCAGTTCGGGTACATGCAGTACATTGCTCGAGATCTTGCTATGTCTGCTCCTCCCCTGGTGAAAAGCATGGATATGGGTGCCTTGATTGATGATTATGAAAATTATTTTGTGCTAGTTGTGGCCTAGAGTATCTTAGCACCAAAAAATTGGAGCTTTGTGGACGGTTATATCATATGGTTCTTCAGGGTGTCCCATCTATATTTGGTACAGGATGCTCCAGGAAATCACCTAGGTCAGCTCATCTAGAGATTATAGAGGAGGAGCAAGCTAAGGCCAATCGTGCTAATTATTTGTTGCATATGTTCTGTTGTATCGTGCAAATTGGATAAACATGTATTGATGAAGGATTGTTTCCTGATGGCTCAGAGGTTATAGGTGTTCTAGATGCCATCACGGTAGAGGTTTGGGAGCCTCTAAAATACAGGAGGCAACAAAGGAACGTCGAGAGGGTCACATACCGACTCAGAGTCTGCTATGTGCAGCAATCTTCACATTTGTATATCTTGTATTGTATTTTGGTTTATTTTGTTTATCGATTTTGGATAATATTATGGTTAGCGACTTTATTGACTTTGGATAATATTAGGTCTTTTTATTCATGTCATGCACTTGATGTTGCTTTTAGTTTGTAGTTCCCAACATTTGAAACAAGGAAAATTATTTTCTGCCATTATTTGCAGAAATTCCATAAAGACATTTATGATTCCTTCCCGTAAATGCATCTCCGAAATTAACCGAAGTTTAATAAAAAAAGGAACGTCCCAAAAATACACTTCCAAGAACTCGGGGACGAAATTGAATTTTTATAAGATTCTTTTCAATAACATAGGGTGGCATAAGAAATCCTCTTGGTATGGTTATTTTACCTAACATAATCCAAATATTTTTTTTACAGTGTTGCCATTCATTTGAAAAATTAATACCAATTTGCCATATTCTGATTTTTTTTTAATGAAATTGCCATGTTTTCCCCTTTTGCTTGTCCATCCGATGGACAAATGACTCAAGCCCTTTTTTCTCTTCAAGGACTCGTCAAAGAATGGGCGAACGACTAAAGACATTTTTTCCTTTCATTTTTAATATTTTAATGTTAATTAATGTTATATATTAATTTTAATATTTAAAAATATAATTTAAATTATTATAAACTTATTTTAATTAAAAATATTATTTTTAATAATAAAATTGATTTTTTTAATTTTTAATATTTAATTTTAATTTTAATATTAATATTAATATTAATATTAATATTAATATATTTTAACTTCACCATTTTTTTATTTTATTAAAATTAAACAATTAAAGGAAAAAAACAATATTATTGTTCCAGACTGGGCCCGTGCTTGCCTAAGACTAGGCCCATGTCCACTTAGGCTCAATCCCGCCACACCAATAGAGCAGACCAACCAGTATGGATCTGCCCATCAGTCGACCAAACAGAGAGCACTCCTCCCCGAGGAGCCCACACACTCGTGAATCCTGACAGTCCTCATACAGGCCTGATGCATCAGCCTAATATGAGGACCTTGGCCCAACGCTAGGGGCTATAAATACCCTCTTATTTGAGAGGGTTAGGTATTGATCTCTTTACACATGCTAGTACTTTCACTCTGATTCCTTGCGTTCTTACTTTGGCATCATAGTACCTTGCAGGTACCCTCCTCCTTGTTTAACCGTAGTTGTTCAACACGTTCGAGGGCCAGAGATGATCCTTTTGATTAGGTACGATCAATTATTAATATTAAAATGACTACAAATATACATATTATGGATGATTATGATGTGTGCCAGTTCCACATTATGTGGGTTTATTGTGCGCTTGCCCTTGCCTATGGATTTAAATTTCGGTTTTCTTGCAGATACCTCAATTTATTGTCTTGGCGGAGATGGAGTATTGTCTTCAGACAATTTTTCATCGTGGTGAGAAGTATCGTCGCCCATATCGAAGTATGGTTTGTTGTTGAAATTATTGGTGGTGGTATTAGTAGTTTGTGTGAGGGTTTGGGGTGTGAGGAGTTGGTTATTGAGATGTAGTGGCATACAAAGTGTGTTGTTGTGTGGTTTGGGTGTGTTGGTATGTTTGTTGGGAGAATGATGTTGTTTGGGAGTGAAATTGTGGGGGTTCATCTGGGGAATGTCTTGATAAATAGGCAGTTGGGTGGTTTTGAAGACGAGGCATATTGTCGTGGGTTGTGCAAGAATGTTACTGTGATAGATGCCTCAATGGAATTGATGTAAACCATTGCATATATTGTTCAACGTGCAAATGACTCTCACCATTTACAATGATAAACTAATAAAATGACAACACGATAAAGTAATATAACGACTCAACTCAACAACATATCTACGAGATAACTACCATGAAGTTAATTTCTCCTGGTTGTGACATCATTATAAGGACCCTAACATTGTTTTTCACATCTCGCATTTCACGAGCTACTCCATCTGGAACGTACCTCTTTTCTAGCCTCTTAATTATCCTAATATTTTCATCCTTAGGAATGTCTCGTTCTACCCAATTGGTCAAGTGCCTCTGTAAATGGTCCAACATCTGCGTGTTCCAGCGAAGGATTTTCATCGAAGACTTTGATGTAGAAAAAATAAGTTGAGCTTCTCATTTTATAAGTGGAAACATTGAAAGTAGTTTCTTCGACGATGATTGTAACACCCGGAAATTATTTAAATAAAATTATTAAGGATTTATTTATTGGAAATTATTGAAGTGGAGATTTATCGGTATTATCCTAAGAGAATTAATTGGCTTATTTCTATGAAGTATTATTTGATGAGTGGATCGACGAAATTGTAGAAAATAATATTGGATTAAATGAAAAATTTATATCGGATTATTTAGTCAGTTTAATCGGAAGAATATTAGTTTTAGTCTGTTTAATAGGAATAATATTGGTTTTAGTTGAATATGAATTAATTTGGTTGGATTAAGTGTGTGTGTGAAATAACAAAGTTGGGGGGTATTGTGTAGTAGGCCCATTAGGACAATTAGTAGACTCATTGTATTATTAGGTTATTAGATTATGTGATGCATAGAAAGTGGCAGCAAATAAAACCAACAAGAAAAAGAATAGGTCACGTAGCATTTTGGAAGAAAACATAAACAAGGGTTTGTAGAAAAGAAGGCAAGGTGCCATTGGAGAAGAGAGGATACAAGGAGTGCACAAGCCGGAGTCGGAAATTGGAATTTCGACCGAAAATTCTACCGACCGTAAAACTAAGGTAAGGGTGGGGTTCTAACTCTATAACTGGGTTTAAGATGAATCGTATGTGGGGATGAGATTGTGTGGAATTATCTTTGTTTGTGTGTAGGATAATTATTTAATTATATACTTGTACTGTGATGTTGATCGATTGATGAAATAATGGTATACCTGAGTAATTGTGTGACTGCGATGGTTGATACCTTGCTGGAAATTAATTTGATATAATCGGTGAAGAAGAAATACTGAGACGGACGTCCTCTTAGTAATAAAAGAGAAGAGAAAGGATAATATATATATTGAAGTTGGGGACACCCCTGGTGGCATGGAGAGGAGGGCGGGCGCCCTTATGTGGTGGGGTAATGATGGGACAACCGTCCCCTTATTTTCATGTAGGACCATATTTCTGGTGTTTTCTCAATTGACAATTATATTGTTATAGTATGTTAGGTACCTTGCATCCTTTAATTAATTTAACTATAATATATTATTATAATATCTTAAATAGTTAGTTTGTAACATAAAATAAAATAAAATAAAGAAGAAGGAATACATACATGATAGTACATTAGGTGTTATATAATAAGTTGGTATGATAGTGTAGCATAGACATTAAAGTGAGAATAGCATATTTGATACTGGTAGCAGCTAAATGACAAGATTGTGTTTTCAAGTTCCTAACAGACATTTTTAGCATGAATTATAATATAAAACTCTTAAATGGCTATATATATAAATGTTGTAGTATTATTAAGTATTAAATTGAACCTATATTGTGATGGGTAGTTACGTTTTCGAAAAGAATGAGAAACACAGGATCATGTTTTCTAGTCTAGCAAGCACATGTTTTAAGTTTACTAATCTACTTTTGTTGGAGTCGCAACGGAAATTTGGCTTCTAATAACGATATGAAATACAACCCTCACTAAAGTTGAACACGAAATAATGTAGCTAGAACATTAAACTTGTATGAAGAAATGAAATGTCTAAGAAGAAAGATGAACTTATTGAAAAACTAATAACTTGTTACAATGTGTATTGATTGATTATCTGTTGTGACAAACATGCTTCATTTTATAGTAATCCATATGCTATAAAATAAGTGAATTACATTACGACAAGTATAAGTCGTTACCTATTATTACTCCCTATTTTACTGGAGTGTATTGTATTGCATTAACCACATGCAATCTTTCCATATTTAGCTTTGCTAAATATTCCTTTAATTCCACAATTCTCCACCTCGTTCATAATTTGAAATATTTAAATTTTGGACGAATATTGAATAATGTTTAACAAGTTCAAACAGTGTTGGAACTTGCAACCTGACACAACCTTGGTTAACATGTCAGCTGGGTTCTCATCAGTATGTACCTTCGTAGGAGAAATATGACCTTCCTCTACGACATCCCGTACAAAATGATACCTTACGTCGATATGCTTGGTTCGAGCATGATGAACCTGATTCTTAGCCAAATGAATTGCACTTTGACTATCACACATCAGTCACACGCGTTCTTGCTTAACACCCAAATCACCTAGAAGACCCCTCAGCCATAATGTTTCCTTTACTCCTTCCTGCCATGTACCCGTAAAAGTGCCATTAGATATCATCGATCGATCCCAACTAAGTGCACCATGTATTTGAAACACATAACCAGTTGTAGACCGTCGTCTATCTAGATCACCAGCATAATCTGAATCAACAAACCCGCTTATTTGACATGTATCTCCACCAAAACACAAACATGTGTCAATGGTACCCTTTAAGTACCTCAAAATCCATTTCACCGCTTCCCAGTGTGCCTTTCCCGGATTCGCCATGAATCTACTAACAATACTTACCGCTTGTGAAATATCTGGACGTGTACACACCATAGCGCATCAACTGCCTTAGCATAAGGTACATTTTCCATGTTTGCCTTATCTTCTGCAGTAGTGGGAGACTGATTACCAGAAAGCCTAAAATGTGGAGCTAATGGAGTAACCACAGACTTAGCACCTTTCATTCCAAACCTTTCAACAAATCGCTCTAAATAGCCCTTTTGATTCAAAAATAGTTTTCGGTTTGTCCGCTCTCTTCTAATCTCCATACCCAATATTTTCTTTGCAGCGCCTAAATCCTTTGTCTCAAACTCTTTACCAAGTTTAGACTTCAGCTTATCTATCTCCACCTTGCTTTTTGAAGCAATAAGCATGTCATCGACATATAATAATAGATAGATATAATCACCTCCATGAAGCTTCTGAACATAGACACAACTATCATAACTACTTCTAGAGAAACCTTGTTTTATCATGAAAGAATCAAATCGCTTGTACCATTGTCTAGGAGATTGTTTCAACCCGTAAAGTGATTTTCTCAAGCGACATACCTGACTCTATTTACCCTCAACCTTGTAACCCTCAGGTTGATACATATATATTTCCTCATCTAAGTCTCCATGCAAGAAGGCTGTCTTCACGTAGTTGTTTCAAGATCACCATGAGCTACTAAACTTAATAGCACCGGATAGAAGTATGTTTCACCACGGAGAAAATATCTCATTGTAATCAACTCCTTCCTTCCAAACCCCTTGGCACTAGCCTAGCCTTAGCCTTATATCTTGTACCGCGACTTAGTATGATCTTCTTTTCTTTTATACACCCATTTACAACCAATAGCGGTCTTGGCGGTGGACCACCTCCATGTCTTGTTCTTGTGAAGAGATTGCATCTCTTCCTCCATAGCAACCAACCAACTCTCTATCTTTGTCTTTGATCGCTTGCTTGAAGGTGACCGACTCATCATCTTCAATTGAGAGTGCATATTCCACCAAATTAACCGCCATAATGCCTCGGAGGTTTGTCTGACCCAAACTTCTGAACTCGTTTATAATTTCTCTTTGGCCTAGTGGTATCCGAAGATTCCTGCTGTTGTTGTTGTAACACATGTGTATTTTCTCTGAACCTCCTCATGATCAAGTTCATCCTCTTCCTCGCCTTCTTGGCGATAGGATTCTCCACGACGACTAGAATCTTGTTGGTCTTGATTCTATCTCTATAACTTGCTTATTTGATATCGTCACATCACCATCATTAGGTTTCATAGCTTTTGACAAAACTACCATAGATTTTTCGTCAAATGTAACATCCTTGCTAATCACAAACTTAGAATCTTCTATACTCCAAAGGCGATAGCCTTTGACCCTATGCATATCCTAGAAAGATAGCTTTCTTGGCTCTATTATCAAGTTTACTATCCTTGGTGATAGTAGGCGTACATCCAAAGATTTTCGGTTGTTCATAATCGGCATTTGACCACGCCTTATAGGTGTCTCCACTAAACTTCGAATGTGGGGATCTGTTACAACATAGCAAGATGTAGCAACCGACTCGCCCACCATTCTCGACCTAACCCAAAATTAGGCGCATACACCTCGCTTTCTCAAAGTGTACGGTTCATTTCTGCGACTTCATTCATTGTGGTGTGCCTCGGTCGGTGTCTAACAATACCTTCGTCACAAAACCTCTTGAAAGCTCCATCTATACTACTGCCATTATCGATCGCGAGTTTTCGCTTTACTTCTTTCTCAACCATTGCTTTCCAACACTTGAAAATATCAAATACCTCATTCTTGTGCTTAAAAAGTAAATCCAAGCATACCTCGAATGATCATCAACATATGTAACAAAGTACCTCGAACCACCCTTAGTAGGCGAACGGCGTCGGTGTGCGTAGTCTAATATTCCCTGCTTTTATGCTTGCTTGTAAACCAACCTATGTGCTTTGCCATACACACAATGTTCACAAAATTCCATGCATGGCTTTTCCATGTTCTTGACAAACTTTTCTCATCAATGATGGACCCTTTTAGACATATGCCCAAGTGCCACATCCTCGTACATTCGGTTTGGTCTTTACTTATTGATTCCAATGCCAAATCACGGTGTGGTTTCCCATAAGAGAATTTGTGAACCCCTTCATCACAACCAATGAACCACGAACAACCTTTAAGCCTCCATTTTCCAAGATTATTTTGCAACCGTTTTCCTCTAATACACCAAGAGAAATAAGGTTTTTAAATTAGGGACATGTCTCACGTTCATCAAAGTCCTTACCACTCCATCATGCATCTTGATTCGTATTGTACCATACCCTATAATTTTACAGGCATGGTTATTACCCATTAAAACTGTACCACCATCTGTGCTTTGGTAGGTAGTAAACCACTTCCTATTTGGGCACATATGGTGTGAAGCTCCTGAATCAAGCATCCATCTCCCGGAGATATCATGGTCTTGCTCTGAAACCGAGAAGCAATCATCCTCGCCATTTGAGACATAACTCGCCTCCTGCAAATCTTGTTGTTTACCTCTGGAGTTGTTTTCGTTGTTGGTATAATTTTAAATAATACCCTCTTATTTGGACAATTTTCTTTAAAGTGCCCAAGCTCACCACATTTAAAGCATGTTCTTTCCGCATGAGCTCTAGATTTTGATCTAGACTTGCCGCCCCTGCCTTGTCCTCTTTCATTTGTCCTCCCTCTAGTAACAAGCAATCCTTGAGCCTGTTCGTTATTTTCTCCACCATTTCTAGACATCCCACTAGTAGCAACCTTTAGAAGATCATCCGCTAATAATGATGTTCTAGTCTCATCCATGGTTAGAGTATCACCCACAAGCATCAATGTTTGAACTAGATTTTCATACTTCTTGGTCAATGAAAGAAGCAACATAAGTGCTTGGTCTTCATCATCAATCTTTACTCCTATATCTTTCAAGTCTGATATAATCCTATCAAACTTATTGATATAATCCCGGATTGAGGTGCCTTCCTCCATCTTGCATGTATACAATTTGGATTTCAAATAGATCCTATTTGTTAGAGTTTTCATCATAAAATTATTCTCTAACTTTGACCACACGGTGGCAGCCGTTGCTTCTTCATTAACCAAGAAAGCAACATCTCTCTCAAGGCATAAGATTATTGCTTCCCGTGCTTCAAGATCTAGCTCTTCCCAACCCTCATCCTTCATACTCTCCGGCTTCTGTTCTGCTAACGCCTTGTGTAACTTTTGTGAAATAAGCAAATTTTTCATTTGCATCCTCCAATAGGAAAAATCATTTTTCCCATTAAACCTCTCTATTTCATATTTCCCAACCTTGACTGTTCCACTAGTAGAAGCCATTATCTTCGATAACCAGAAAATAATAATAAAGTTTTACCACTCTACAATTTTACAATTGGCTCTGATACCAATTGTTGGAGTCGCAACGGAAATTTGGCTTCTAATAACGATATGAAATACAACCCTCACTAAAGTTGAACACGAAATAATGTAGCTAGAACATTAAACTTGTATGAAGAAATGAAATGTCTAAGAAGAAAGATGAACTTATTGAAAAACTAATAACTTGTTACAATGTGTATTGATTGATTATCTGTTGTGACAAACATGCTTCATTTTATAGTAATCCATATGCTATAAAATAAGTGAATTACATTACAGACAAGTATAAGTCGTTGCCTACCTATTATTACTCCCTATTTTACTGAAGTGTATTGTATTGCATTAACCACATGCAATCTTTCCATATTTAGCTTTGCTAAATATTCCTTTAATTCCACAACTTTACTAGTACAGTTACTAATAATAATAAATAATAATATAATATTTAGGAGTTAAATATTTGAGTCAATTAGATAATTAAGTAAATTTTAATTTCGTTAGAATTGTCAATAGTGTTGAATAATTTAGCAGGACCGAATTAGCCGAATTAAAAAATTAAGCGGTACAATTAGTTGTTCGGAATTAACCGAAATTTGTCGAGGTAGTTCGTATAAGTTAGTAGGTAATTGTGACTGAATTATTTTGTGTATTATGTCCAATACATTGTGTTGTTGCTTGCGACGTATCTGTGAAGTTGTTGTTATTATGTTGCTGCTATATTTTATTTTAATGCGAAGTTGCAGGATGTTTTAGTGATGATGATTACCTCTAATAATTGGTAATGAGAGTGATATAGGCGTATGCCTCGTGAAGTGAATTCTTGATGTTGTTGTATGTTAATTGAGTCACATACATTTGCATATGTGAAGGCCTGTATTAGCGGATTTGTGAAGAAGGCTTATGCCTTGTGCCTCTATTAATTGACAATAGTGAAGGGAGCTGAAGCTCTGTTGGTACCACATGCATATGCATTTTTGTGTCTCATTTGAATTATGTTGTTGTCAACTATGAAGTAAATTATGTTGTTGCTAACGGTGAAGTGGTTTTGTGTTGTTGTTAATTGGGAAGTTGTTGTGATGTGTTAATTGCGATGTGATTATTTTGTATGATTTAATCCTAATATATTATTTATCATACACTTGTTTATATTGGTAGATATCTCACCCTTTCTATTTGTTCATCGTATTGCCTTTATACTGGTAACGTGCAGGTAACGAGGAGTAAAGACTTAGTAGCTTATCGGTGTCATCGCTCTGATACGTAGCACTCGGGGGAATGAACGCTTGTTTTCCATTGCACTGTTGATGTTGATACTTTGAGAATTTGTTTCCTTTGAATTAAGTCGTTTAAAAGATGCTATATTTTGTTTGAAGTTTTGAAATGTTATGAATCTGCTGCGTAGTTACCGAATAAATATGAAGTATTTTTGCAAGACTAATTAACTGTTATAAGTTCTTTGGATTAATATGTGCTATGTATCTATTATGATATGCTTTTTATGTTGATGGTTTTTCGAATTATGAATGTAATGCCTCATATTTATGGAATTTTTGTCACTCTGATTTATAAAAACGTTGGGTAGAAGTGGGGTGTTACAATGATGAAGACTTCCTGCTTCTTAAGAACTCAAGTATATTTTAGAGTGAGATGAAGATATTAGTGGTAACTAATGTGAGTAACAAATTAACAAACAATCATATTTATAAAAAAATAATAAAATATTCTCCTTGTCCATTGAATGTAGAGCTGTCAAAATGGGCCGAAGCCCTAACCTCAAAATGAGTTGTCAAATTAATTATTATATTATATTAATTAATAAAATACAAAAAATGGTGAAGTATGAATATATTAACATTAAATTTAATTATAAAAAGTTAATAATATTATTAAAAATAATTTTTGTAAATATTAAAATTAATTTATAATAATTATAATTATATTTTTAAATATTAAAATTAATTTATAAAATATTAAAGTATAAAATATAAAACATATGATAATATTAAAAATGAAAAAAAATGCTCCTTTAGACATTCACCCATTCATTAAATGGATGGACGAGACCTCGAAGAAAATTATGGGCTTCACCCGTTCGGAATTTGAATGGACAAACCCATAATAAAAACACGGTAGTTTTGTAAAAATTAATTAAAAACATGGTAAAATGGCACTATTTCCATTTATTTATAATTGTCATTTTTGACTTCTTACAAATACCAATATAATCGCCTAGAACACTGATTTTAATTATTTTTCTAATTTCCATCGATTAACAAGTTTATTTTCCTGTTTAGAAACATTAAAGGTATGGTTCGGAATCTGGTCCGCCTCCCATTTTAATCGGTCCGGTCCTGTTTTCCGGTTTAGAAACATTAAGTATGGTCCGAAATCTGGTCCGAGTTTCAGTTTAACCGGTTGAACCGTCGGTCCGGTCCGAGTATATATCATATCCCCATCAACTTATTGAAAAACAAGCACGTTGGTCACCATTTAACAGGTCTCTCCGTCGTGCACAGCACACTGGCAAAGCACCGAGCGTGCTCTCTCCGTTTCCTCTGCGTCACCCCTTGAATGTCGGCACCGCAAAGAGTACTCTGCAATCTCTCTCACACCCTACGTTCTTCTCCTCTCTCCACCTTCAAATCTACAACCTTCTTTTTCCTTCCATTCTCTCACCCATACTGGACCCTAACAATGCCTCGCAATCAGGTAATAATTTTCGATTCTGTTTTTCATTTCTCGCGATTTTGATTACCGTTACCGTTGCAATTGAAATTAGAGAAATCGTTCATTATAATCGTCACTCCGATGATCGGTACTACTGATATTTCTCTGTTTTGCAGCGAAGTGGAGAACAACGATGGAAACCGAAACCGAAAACTGAACCGCAAGTATCGTCTATTGGAGATGCAGAAACCGTTACTAACAAACTTTCTGGAATTCATATTGGTGAAAGTACCGGCCAAACCAAGGTTCAGCCTGCTAATAAGGTGATTAATTCCCAAGGTTCATCGCCGATTTGGAAACCGAAATCTTATGGAACTGTTAGTGATGGAGACACTGTGACTAAAGTTGAAATCACACCGGTCGGTAAAGGGAAGGTTGGTGGTGGTGGTTCAGGCGACGTGGCTTCGACTCAGAAAAGTAGTGGTACTGCTGTTTTGAGTAAGTTGTTCAGTGGTAATCTGTTGGAGAATTTTACTGTTGATGATTCCACTTATGGACATGCTCAAATAAGAGCGACTTTCTACCCCAAGTTTGAAAATGAGAAGTCGGATCAGGAGGTATATCATTCATGTCTTAGTTTTTTTCTGTTTGGCTTTTATGATTGGAGCTTATAATGTTGAAATTTGTCATGTATATATTTGATGAATTTTCGTACTTTATATGTTTCTATTCGTATGGGATAGTATCTTAGACAATCATACACACCATATATTTAAGTTTATGTAGGAGTTTAGGATGTTGCGAGGTGTATGAAGTTGGTTCTAGAGAGTGTGTGCGAGAAAATTGAGAGAAAAGACTGAATTGCTCTCGCATTCACAGTTAGTATTAGTACTACATGTATTAATTGTGTTCGGCATGGGTTAACTAACCCAGACTCGGTTATGGCCAAATAACTGAAATATAACTATCTACTATAACAGTTATGACTAACTAGCAACTGTCTGGTGCTTAACAATTAGGAATAACTAACCCTGATGTACAGTATAGTAGGACGAAATTAACAATTTGAGAAAGGAAATTTTGTCTCTTGAAAACTATGAAGCACAGACTGCAGATACGATGCTCACACGTAAACATCGAGCATTTTTATGAAAATGGACGTATTGAATGTAACCAGTGTGATGTTGTGTCAGACACATCTTTAATCCGTGTTGAAGAGAATTTTTTTAATTGGTTGTGTCTGAATTTTTTTTAATAGTTTTTGACTGAATTGCATTCTTCTGGATGATGAAATCATTGTTTTTGACTGAATTGCATTTTTCTGGATAATGAAATCATTTCTCTATTCTGCATTAACTTATGTTTTTGTAGTTTTGAAACTTTTGCTTATCAGTATTCTATGTTCCTGCAGACAAGGTCAAGGATGATTGAGCTGGTATCAAAAGGTTTAGCTACGTTAGAGGTATGGTGGTTGTAGTGTTGTATTTGCATACAGTTTTGTAAGTTTTTAGTTTTTTTTTTGTTGTGGTTAATAGAATACTAGTTGGATGAACTTTGATTGGACTGATTTTCAGTCACGGGCTTGATTTTATTGACTTGTGTGTGCAGGTTTCACTTAAACACTCTGGTTCTCTTTTTATGTACGCGGGTCATGAGGGTGGAGCTTATGCAAAAAACAGTTTTGGAAATATGTATGCTCACAAGCGATTACATCTCTCCTTATGTTCCCCCTTTTTATTTAGCTTGCGCTTGATGTTTTCTCTTCCCCTCTTTGTTGCGATTAATGGTCATGAGCAGTTGGCAAATAGCATGAAATTCTCAAAATGATTTTTTTGGTTAGGAATATGATTGTTGTTGTGGTCCATTTCCGAAAGCATTTACTTTATTATTCCACTTTACCTAATTTTTTGCTGTTGATTATGCCTTCCCCCCCTCTCTATGCAGATATACTGCTGTTGGTGTATTTGTTCTTGGGCGGATGTTTCGCGAGGCTTGGGCAACCAAAGCTTCAGAAAAGCAGGCTGAATTTAATAATTTTCTTGAGGTGAAATTTAATAGCATCATAGGATCATATAGAGTGTTAGGAAATGCATCTCTTGAGAAAAGATCAATTTTAGCTGCAAACTTGTTTGATAATTGCTTGCAGCTATACCGAGAGCATGATATTAGACATGATATGCATGAGTTTTTTTTTTCTAAATTTTTCTCGCATATGCTAATAAGACATTTATCTGCAGAATTTAGGATACATTTCCTGGTTCAATTGTAGGGGATTGAGGAGAATCATTTAAATTGCAATATGGATTCCTTAATTTGAATATTTGCTATTCAATGCTAATCTCCATCTACTGAAATTTTTCCCTCTCTTTTTGTGGATAATATGATAGCCAATAGCCATTCATTACATAGTTTATGGTCATCTAGTTTTCTGTATTTCATGTTAAGCTAGGCATGCTTGGATTTTGTTTAACTACATTTAACTTTATTATTAATTGTGTTCATGCTGAAGAAATGAACATTACTAACATTTGCTCTTTCAGAGAAACCATATGTGCATTTCAATGGAATTAGTAACTGCTGTTCTTGGAGACCATGGACAACGCCCTCATGAAGATTACGGTAATTTTTATTTATTTTTTGGTTCAGAATGCTTCTTGTTATTTTGAATAATATATCGTCTTTAGATTCATTGTAGCATTATTTCCTATCATATATTCATTGGTATTTCTTGCTCTGAGCAGTGGTGGTTACAGCAGTCACTGAATTGGGCAATGGGAAGCCAAAATTCTATTCAACCCCTGAGATAATAGCTTTTTGCAGAAAATGGCGATTACCAACAAATCATGTGTGGTTGTTCTCTACAAGGTGAACATTTAGTATTTAAATAGACGTTCTTTATTACTCAAGATGACTCAAGTATGATAATGATTTCTTTTAAAATCTGGTTTCTTCAAAGAATTTTGATATACTGAAATTAATCTATGTTGCTTGAGAAGCACTGGGTCATTTCTACTTATGTTGCAACACTTGTAGTTTTTCTTTCAAAGTGAATACCTTTTGTTTATGAAATATGAAATTCCATGTGATTAAAATCTGACGTGTTGGTATTCTATTTATCAAGTTCTTAGAGATTTGTGGTATGTGACATCAGCTTTTCTTTTTAAATTACATAATAGTAAAACTTTTTGACTGAGAATTTTTTCAGTTCAATTATTAAGTGATCAAATAAGAAAATATTCTTTGAAGCTAATTATTATTTATTAAGGTTTGTCTTTGGCTATTTTATTTCAAGGTGAACATTTTGACTAGGATTTTTATCATTGATGTTATATGCTTAAATTGTATTAAGAATTTTAAGAAAAGTTGTTTCACTCAAACCATTATGTAAATGTAGAAAATCAGCTTCTTCCTTCTTTGCTGCCTATGATGCCTTATGTGAGGAAGGTACTGCAACTTCTGTATGCAAGACTCTTGATGAAATTGCGGATGTATCTGTACCAGGTATGAATGTTGAGTTATCACTATTTATTTAACTTGACTGTGTCTCATACCTCTTTATATATGAAGAAATGGTATATAATCGAATATGTTATTTCATAAAAAAAGATAGGGGTGGGGGAATATTATTATTTACTCCATTTAGGAGGAGGGGAGGGTGAGGCACTTAACCGTACAGTCAGTCTTCAGTGGGTATTGAACTTAGTCCCTTTGGCTTACAGAGCTAGGCAATCACTACTGCACTAGCACCCACAGGATGATTGAAAAGGATTTCAAAAGATGCTCAGAAGAATATGTTATGAAAACCTTTAAAATGAATGAAGGGTTATGATGAATTTATGTTACTGTTGGTAGTTTTATGACTACCCTCAAATCATTCTGTAGGCCTTTGATCAACATAACTTAAACAGAAGTAAAATGGGATTGGTTTGAGTAGTTGATTCAGGTGAAAAGGAAATGAAACTCATCTAGGTTGGGTTGGGTGTTGGCTTAGGAAAACTGAAACGTGATCAACTCGACCTAATATAGCTTTATTTTCTGTTAAATATACTGTTTTATATTCTCTTTATTTATACATTTTTTTAAATCAAAAGTTTTGAATGAAATTTAACCCGATGATGTGGCTGGAACGAATTCGAACATGATCAAGCCCCCCTCCCACAAAATAAAAACTACCGAACCTTATCCGGTCCAAACTGAAGGTTCTTGATTGGTTGGTTTGGATCCATTCCCCAAAACCTTACCTATTTCCCTCCCAACTTTCACCTTGGACAAGCTATGTTTTTCTGAAGTCAATCTCATTGTTTGAATATAATGTAATGTTTCAAAATTATTAGGATTTTAGTTGTTGATTTCTTCTAGTTTCAGTTTCATCCCACATGTAATTTTAGTTTCAAATTTCAATATTTCATTTTTGGCTATCACTTGTCTCATTTATGCTCTTAATCAATTATCTTTGCATGCGAGTTTTTGGTTAAATTTACATATATTTTCATAACTGCAGGTTCAAAAGACCATGTGAAAGCCCAAGGTGAAATTTTAGAAGGTCTTGTGGCTCGTCTTGTGAGCCAAGATAGTTTGAACCATATAGATAAAATTTTGAAGGAATTTCCTCCTCCACCTGTTGATGGAGGTATGCTTATTGATTCTCGAAATATCATGTCTAACCTGCTAGCTACTCTGACTTTCTTAGTTGATGTATTTACATATTCATTTCTTAGTTGATGCATTTTCTAAGGTGTATCCATCCTTGGGATCTTTGAACTATTATTTAGTCCTGAAAATCAAAGTATAATTACAATTATTATAGCATTGGGGATACTTTTTTGAATATTATTTTGAAAGTAATTAGAGTACAATCTGAGAACTGTTCAAAAAATGATATACCTAATGGGCTGAATGCAACAATTTATACAACTAATGCAAAATATATAATTGTATTTGCAACATTTATACTTATAATTCCAAACAAAATTGGAACTCCCTAAACAAACATGCTTCCCTGACACTCCTAAATGGTGGTCAAAGAACGTATTACACTTTAACTAATAAACAAATTTTGTTTCCGATTTCAGCTGCCCTTGATTTCGGTCCAAGTCTAAGGGAAATTTGTGCTGCCAATAGATCTGATGAAAAACAGGTACTGGCTAAACTTTATTGCCTGGATTCAGTGTTGTGATCTTGCAATTCTTGATGTGGATATGGATCCTCTCAATTTAGTTTATATCGCCATCATGTCAATTTTGGAGAGACAGTGACATAGAGACAACAATAGAACCCTATCTAGCAGGAACTTTGGGTTGCCCACTTTCTCAGTCCAGGATGGTACTGGTGTGTCTCTGCCCGTCTCTCCAGAACTATGGAAATATCATTTAGGAACAAAATTGGGTGGATCTGAATCTAGATGAATTTAAAGTAATTCAATATTGTGATTTGGAATGCTTCTGCAGCAAATGAAGGCGCTTCTTGAGAACATTGGTAGCTCATTTTGTCCTGACTACTTAGACTGGTCTGGGACTGATGCTGGTGATGCGCATTCAAGAAATGCAGACAAATCTGTTGTTTCAAAATTTTTACAAGCCCATCCGACTGACTATTCGACAAAGAAACTGCAGGTCAGTCTAGACTACCATATGTTTAACTTTACATGTGGAAATATTTTACTTTCACCACATTTTGTCCATGTTAAGTTTGTAACATGTACTAGCTTTTATTATATTGCCAAACTGCATATTTCTTCTTGCATACACGCTCCTCCGGACACACATTCAGGTCTTCCTTTCTAATGAATTTTTTCTCTGTAATAGCTCTGAGTTATTTTCCTCAACAAATGATTCAAAGGGCCTCTCAATTCTCAGAAGCATTAACATTGTTATTTAAATTTCCCCCATTATAGATTCCTCTTCTTTCTACCACGTGCTTTACTGTCTTCTGTTCAGTTCATAGTCATAGCTTTGATTTGGTTTTGAATCAGGAAATCATTCGGTTGATGAAGGAAAAACGCCTGCCTGCTGCATTCAAATGTTATCATAACTTCCACAAAGTTGATGCCATATCAAATGACAACCTTTTCTACAAAATGGTCATTCATGTGCACAGTGATTCTGCTTTCCGGAGATACCAAAAAGAGATGAGGTTTACTCAATCACATTCTCTTGTTTAATTTTATGGAAAAAAATCTTTTATAGCCTTTCATTATTTTACATCATAGATTTCTTTGATACCATTCTGAGTTCCGAAGTGTTTGGTTCTTTCAGGCATAGACCAGGATTATGGCCACTTTATCGAGGTGAATATCATGTTTTCCTCTTTTATATGACATTCAGTTACTTTTCCTGAAAATTGTAAACTAATCTTTCATGAGTAAGTAGTTGTTCGTTTTCTCATTAGACACTTGTTTTGTTAATTGATTCTATGTTGGAAATTTCACCATCATTTTTTTAGTAATTTCCCTCTTCTGGGGAGAAAGGGTTAAGGAAAGTATTAATTAAGTTTAGTGAGGCTAGTCCATATGGCTTGATACTGAAGTCACTTCACCCAAAAAAAGACACTAGAGTCATGGGTTTTAACTTTTAACTACTCTTAAAGTTTACTCGAAGGTACTACGAGTTCACCTTGTGCACATGCAATGAATGCATTAGTAATTTGCTCTTCGAAGCTCCAATAGAAATTTGGGTTATGAGTTATTAATCCCGTGGCTAATTTTCATCAACATAAGCATTTTGTATCTTAGGATACTTGATTTGCAGGAACACTTAACAATTTTGGTTAACTTATATTCTGAATATTGTTTTGGGATATGGAGTGTTACATTTCACTCAACTATTACTAAATATGGTATGCGAGCTTACTAAATGAAACATGATAAACGTTTATACATGACCTACTGATAAACAAGTATGTTGATAATGATTTATGCAAAGCATATATGTGCTGCTCATTATTCTTACTGATATCTACAAGTTTCTGTCACTTTAATGTGTTTCCAGGATTTTTTGTTGATATCAATTTATTCAAGGCAGACAAGGAAAAAGTTGCTGAAATTTCTAAGAACAGCAGTATAAATGAAAGTGATAGCACCAGTATTGAAAGAGACGACTTTGCCGACGAAGATGCAAATTTAATGGTCAAATTGAAGTTTCTTACATATAAGGTATGCATCGATGTTTGAAATCTATAAGAAAATGCTTTTGTTAAAATCTTAATAGGCATGCCTTTGTAGGGCTAACTGTTGCCTGTATAAATTTATAAGATTATTGTCTATGTCTCTTGAAAGTTTATGTATTGTCGAAGTTTTTAGGAGCTGACTACTTCACAGGAGTCAACATTTTTTGATAATGAGTTTTACCGTCCATGCATATCCTTTCAAAAATATTTATCAAGAATTACACTTTATATTATGTATTATTTTGTACTAAATCAGGATTTTACACTATAGTGGCATCTGCTTTAATATTAAGCGTCCTTGATCTTTCTTGACGCGTCTTGTTTTTAATAATATTTGCATGCCCTGATTTTGATTCACTATTCATGCCTTCTGTTTCGAGTAAATCACCATTTTGATCCTCAAAATTGTTTGTAAATATCTTCTGATTCACTCTCCTAAATAAATATATGAAATGGAAAATAACCCCTTCAATTGAAAATCGCCAGTTAATTTAGGGTGGAAACAAGAACTAAATAGAGGTCATCATCATTATTCTGTCCGTCTCTTAAAAGTTTATGTATTGTCAAAGTTTTTAGGCGTTGACTACTTCCCACGAGTTGACATTTTTTGATAATGGGTTTTACCATCTGCCCATATCCATTCAAAAATATTTATCAGGAATAACACTTCATATTATGCATTATTTTGTACTAAATTAGGATTCTACACTATGGTTTTATATTATGTATTATTTTGTACTAAATTATGATGCTACACTATGGTTGCAACTGTATTAATATCACAGTCCTTGATTTTTCTTGAAACATCTTCCTTGTTTTTAATAATATCTGCATGCCCTGATTTTGAATCACTATTTCGAGTAAATTGCTATTTTGACACTCAAAATTGTAAGGATTCGGCGGTTTACTCTTCCATAGATGATAGATGGAGTAGTTCAGAAAGTGATGATTTCATGACGTGGGACTAAATTGACCTACGGAGTTCAATTTATGGGATGACTTTTTCATTTTATAAATTTAGAGAACTAAATTACCCGACCATTACGATTTCAAGAACCAAATGTGAAATTTTATATTGCTTTGAAATATGTTTTAAAATGTCATCCCATTTCTCTTTCATGTTACTAGGAATGAATCCATTCACTAACTATGTCAAATATTTGATGCAGATTATTTATTATTATTAATATACAATTCTAACTATTGTTCTTATGTTGGATAATTGTCCCAGTTGCGAACTTTTCTCATTCGAAATGGCTTGTCAATTCTTTTTAAAGAAGGTCCTAGTGCTTACAAGGCTTATTACCTGAGGTAAGTTGCCTATCTTGCACTTTATATCAGAATTCTAGTTTATAATGTATTAGATATGCTATAGTCGCTGTCCTCGAGAATATGGGCTAGCTGAATATAATAAATAATTTCATATGCTTTTCCTAGTTACAATTTCATGTTTGTGCTTTGAGATTGATGTGCATGTGTGATATGTGAGCAATTTATTCATTAACATAAGTTTTGCTGGATGGACATGCTTTCTATGGAACTTTTTTATCAGGTCTACAAAGGTGTGTTAAATTTGGATGTCAATAGCAGTTTCATCAAGAAAAACTTTTTGATAGAAATGCTTGAATTTTGGCCATCCCATAATCTTATCAAAGGCATTAAAGAATATTAGAGTTGATTTCCCAATTTTATTTTGTGTTACGCATTTGTTAATCTGCTCAGGATTGACAACCTAGGTTAGAGATTGAACAGAATTGGGACACAGGCTTCAAAGTGAGAGGGAAAGAATTTTTGGAATTTTTTGTCTAGTTGTAGATTGGTTTTTGGTGAGAGAATCTCAGGCGCCCAAAATCCTGTGAGGAACAAAAACATCTTGTAGTCATTCTTAACCCGGATTCATCAATAAAATCCCTCTCTTGTTTCATACCTTCCTTGATCTCTGAACCAGTATATATCGGCATCATTTAGTATTTAGCTGCATAACTTGTTATTAGTGTTGCAAATTCCAATATAGTAGAAGTTGCAATATACACATATACCTGGTGTCACACAAAGTTTTAATCTAAACTACTTTTTCTTTTTCCTTGCTTTGTTTCAATGTCACAGACAAATGAAAATATGGGGAACCTCTCCAGGAAAGCAGAGAGAACTTAGCAAGATGCTTGATGAATGGTAATTCCTGAAGCATTCTTCTGGAGGACAGCTAACTATTGTTTGGTTTCTGCTTAGAGTCATTGTTATATCTCTAGCTCTGTCCTTTTTATCTTTTTCCTACCGTGGTTGATTCTGCTGGTTAAGTTCTTTCCTCTGCTTACAGGGCTGTGTATATAAGAAGAAAGTGTGGAAATAAGCAACTTTCATCATCAATATATCTTAGTGAAGCTGAACCTTTCCTTGAACAGTTTGCAAAACGTAGTCCACAGAACCAAGCTCTAATAGGTTCTGCAGGTAGTTTAGTTAGGAGTGAAGATTTCTTGGCCATTGTTGAGGGAGGCCAGGATGAAGAAGGTGATCTTGTATCAGAGCGGGATATAGCACCATCAGGGCCTAATATCTCAGTCAAAGATACAGTTCCAAAAGATGAAGGGATGATTGTATTCTTTCCTGGTAATTCTTTCACTATTCTTGTTGACATTTTCAAAATTTACATTTATTGTCATCATCTTCTAAAACATGTGATGATCAAGACGTTCAATTATGTAATTAGAAGTATAAACGATATCTTAAATGTGATTGTTAAGCATGGGTTTCCACTTATATTGGTGTAGGTGAAGCATAATAAAATATGCCTGCAAGTTGATTGCTTGACTGCTTTTATCTTGTGTGAACTCTTCAAGTACACCTGAAACAAGTTCCAGTTACTATTTGAATGAAATTAATTGAGTCAGGGCTGAAGTAATTGATTGTCTGAACTTTAACGACTTCTCCTTCCAGTGCTCTTTCAGGAACAAGTTCTTTGAATTAATTTACAGTTTCTAGCTTATTAGGTTATTGTGTTGTAATCAATCAAATTTAAAGCAAAAGAGTTTCAAGGAAAATTCAAATATGACTTGCTGCTGTCACGTTTTATTAAGGTTTATGGAGGAGGTTTTGCATTAGTTTTTTTGCTGAATAATTGTGGGGTGTGATTAAGGCATAGTTGATTACAGTATTGTTGATGTGAGCAATTTCCTTTTCAGATGTTTTGTCTAGCTTTTTCTGTGTTTAAAACTCACATTCAAGGGATGTTGCATTCAGGAATACCAGGTTGTGCAAAGTCCGCCCTTTGCAAAGAATTGCTAAATGCACCAAGAGGACTACTAGGAGATGATCGACCAGTTCATAGTCTCATGGGTGATCTGATTAAAGGTAAACTTTCTCCCAACAAAAGTTAAAAATGGAATTCTTAAATTGGAAAGCTTCCCTTAAATGAGTTAAATAAATATTGTGTATCCCATTCTCCGTTGTTCTATTTATGGAAGTTGTAAAATTGCTGGAGTTATCTTTTGGTTTCATAATGCTTATATTCTTGAATGAGTATATATTTTATCAATAACTATTGTGTCCTGTGGAATATCAACAGGAAAATATTGGCAGAAAGTTGCTGAAGAGCGAAAAAAGAAACCAAAGTCTATAATGCTTGCTGACAAAAATGCCCCGAATGAAGAAGTTTGGAGACAGGTCAGTGCTCTATATAATTTTGTTATGGCGTATGGATCTTATTTATTCAATCCCTCCGTTCTTCTTTCGTCTTTCTCCCCCTTAGTTTTCAATTATATATATTTTCCTATATTCATTTTAAATTAAAATTCCTAATATAAAGTAATATTATGATTTTTTTTACTGGTAAATGATACTATATATTACATACTAATACTATACAAATAATAGGGAATCTGATGCTAAAATATAGTGAATCACAAAGTATCCCCCAAAAAAGGGGGGATAACACACCAATGGGCAAAATTGGTTTTTGTACCATGCATAGAGTACTGCCGTTGTTCCAAGCCGTGTGACCTCATCAGAAAATAATTATGTGATGCACTGACTACAGGATGAATTGCCAATTCATTTTCCATTTGTCAAGTATGAGTAGATTAGTTTTAGTGTTTGCATGTTAGGGATTTGGTGCTGTTAGGAATCTTCTTTTAGAACTAATAAGATTCTAACAAAGACACTGATAGAACAGGAAAAAGAGAGAAAAGAAGAGATATCTGGAAATATTTCTTTATCCTCGATGGAAAAATCAACAGGAAAGAACAATGGTAACCCAATAAGCAAGGAGTACGCCAAAGGAACACTCCCCTATACATCAAAGGAACACTCCCCTTTCTACACTTGATAAATCTCTAGTCAACAGTCAACACAATGTTCTTTCCACCTCCTGTGTACAAAAGAGCCTCCCTATTTATAAGCTGCTAACTAACTGTTAACAGAAAACTAACTTACTAGTGGCTGTTTTCAACCCCAGCAGTATTTCTCTTTTTTCTATAATATTTCCTCCATAAATCTATAAGCAGCACGTGGCTCCATCTGCCTGACAGCAGGTGGTGTTTATGAAACTTTAACTTGAGAGAAACACCTGCTTTTTTGTATCTGTTTTATTAATCTACTGTAGAGTCAGTCTTGACTTTTTGATAGCGTTGCTTCATCTACTTATTAAAATTGTTATGCAGTAAAAAACACTTGTCATATATGCAGATAGAAGACATGTGTCACAGAACCAGGGCTTCTGCTGTCCCAGTTGTGCCAGAGTCTGAAGGTTATCTTTGTTACCAATCCAGAAATTGAGTGTTAAATCTATTATTGATGTTATTGTTTTATACTTTTACTATCCAAATACTTTTTTTCCACTACATAAAACCAAATTCGAAGTATCTAATATTCTGAATGCATTTTTTGATTGATTAGCTTTAGCAACACGCATGAATTTACTATTTATTTTGCTTCGAAACATGAAGACAGATATTGTTTCATTATCATCTCAATAAGTGACAGCTGCATGACATGCTGTTTTTTTAAGGAAGAACTTGTTTTGATGTTAGCTTCATTATCATCTCAAGTATTCCTCTTTTGTGTTTTATTTTGCAGGAACTGATTCAAACCCATTTTCCCTTGATGCATTAGCTGTTTTCGTGTTTCGTGTGCTTCAACGAGTCAATCATCCAGTATATATGCTTTGTTTTTCTCACTTAATCCCCAATTTTTTCAAAACTTCTATCACCTTTCACTAACTTCATTCGAACACAAATTTTTTAAGGGAAATCTTGACAAGGGATCTCCAAATGCTGGTTATGTGCTGTTAATGTTCTATCACCTATATGATGGCAAGGTTTTATGCTTCCTTTTTTGCTATTTCATTTTTGTTTCTATTTTATTATATTCTAAATAGTTTTTCAAATGCTTTTCAGAGCCGCAAAGAGTTTGAGGGTGAATTAATTGACCGTTTTGGATCTCTTGTGAAGATTCCATTATTGAAATCTGATAGGTACTTTCATCAATTCTAGTCATTGCCTGCATCAGATTTCATTTTATTTAATTTTCTATCATTTATTATTTAAAAAACAGCCTGGCAGTATTCACACCGTATTTAATCTATATTTAGTATTAGTATTATTGGTACATTGACCAAAAGGATCCAATGGAATTTATGCCTCCCAAAACCAAATGTTATCCATATAAAGTTTGGACAGTCCTCATCTCTTAAGCTAACGTCTGAGGTAAGATTACTTATTTTGTTGTGCTTTTTCCACTGTGTAGGAGCCCCCTTCCCGAGGCAGTTAAGTGCATTTTGGAGGAAGGAATTGATCTATATAAGCTTCACACTAAAAGACATGGAAGGTAAGTTTATGAAATTTCATCCGTGTACTTAGGTGAACATTATTATGCCTTAATTTTTGCTTTTGTATTTACTGTGTTTAGCTTGTACTGGATTTGTTACTGTTATAGCTACAACTGCAGCAATTGGATTTGTGAACTTTGCATCTCTATATTTATTAATAATTGCATATAAGGCATATGTTGTCACACCATATACTTCACCACTGATTGATGAGTAGAGAGTCTTGCACATACAGTTACAACCTGAAGACATCAAAATCTCACCATATAAAACTGTTAGTAAAAGTATCGGAACCTAGCTGCAGATCACCCACTAGTACTTCAGAAATTTCAACAAGTTCTGACAAATGTGTTTCAAACTTCAGAGTGTGTTATATTCTCCTTAAGTTTTAATGTCAAAACTGCAGCATTATATAATTCGATCATTCATCAGATCTCATTTTGAATTGTGTAAGCATTGCGATTTCCTCGGTTTATTATGAGAATTTCCAAATCTCTGAGGCTGTATATAGTATAGCTTACCCATCATTCCCCCAAAGCACTGCCACAATCCACTCGAATATTTTCATCCTACAATGGTCATTTATCCATAATTGATGTATTAGTGACATGTAAAATCTGTTGTGCGGGTGACATCCACATGCAAACTGACTTGTTTATATTGGTGTCCTTGTCTTTGAGTTTTTCGGTGCAAAGTGAAAACTAAGAAGTTGACAATCTTAAATTGATAATTACTGTTTTAGGTTAGAATCTACCAAGGGTACGTACACAAAAGAATGGATGAAATGGGAGACACAATTACGGGATATTCTTTCTGGAAATGCTGATTATTTTAATTCAGTTCAGGTTAATATATCTATCATTGTATTTTTACCTTAATCTTTTTCCTCTTTCATCAAATGTTCATTTAACAATTGGATAGCATAAATTAGGTAGTGCTAGTGATTCTTTTTACAATCCCCGATTATGCTCTCAAAAGATATAACATCTTCAGGTTCCATTTGAGTTCGCCGTCAAGCAAGTGTTGGAGCAATTGAGAAACATTGCCAAGGGAGATTACACACCTCCAGATACTGAAAAGAGGAAGCTTGGTACCATTGTTTTTGCTGCTCTCAATCTGCCAGTTATTGAAATTCAAGGCGTCCTAAATAACGTAAGGGAAAATTCTGTAGTTGCATGATATTCTCTTTTTCTCAATATGGTAGTTGAAAAACTTATTATTGTCCAGCTATAATTTATTAGTTTTTTAGCGATGGACACAGCCTAGATTGGCTTGGTAAAACAAATTAAAAATAGACAAAGCTGTAGAATCTATTTTTTTTAAATATTTAGAGAAACTATCAAATAAAATGTTATGCTATATCTTTTAGTGGCTACATAAGTCTATACCTGCGTATGTATCTATAAAGTCCAACCCAAATTCTAAGCTAAACGTTGGTTGAAACGTTATGAGGATGCTTCTTCACTAGACCACTTTTTATTTCATTTCTATCTTGAGGAAGATATCAACCTTACTTTTCAGAATATATTTTATTGGCTTTTAGTATTTGTTTGAAAGATCCCGTGAAATTACCTGTGCAGTGTGCGCAGCCACACAGACACACAAAGAACTCTAGGCGGTTCATGTGCATACTCTTGATTTTCCTTGGTTAATATTTTTTCCCCACTTGTTTATCCAAAATGGGTTTTCATATCATGTATAACCTAGAATTTTATTAAACAGTATCTATTCTAACTCAGTAATATTAACATAATTGCAGTTGGCCAAGAATAATCCGAAGATTGACGCGTTCCTTAAAGACAAACATTTAGAGAATCTTAATCGAGCTCATGTGACTCTTGCTCACAAGAGAAGTCATGGCATTAAAGCTGTTGCAGATTATGGTCTGTGGCTGCATAAAGAGGTACCGGTGGAGTTAACGGCATTGCTCTTCTCAGATAAACTGGCTGCATTCGAAGCTTTTCCTGGTTCTGTAGAAGGAGAAAAGATAGTTCCAAAAAATGCATGGCCCCATATTACCTTGTGGACTAGTCAAGGAGTTTCAGCCAAGGAGGCCAACATGTTACCGCAGTTGTTTGCAGAGGGAAAAGCAAATCGGATTGACTTCAATCCTCCCATCAATATATCTGGCACTGTTGAGTTTTACTGAGTTATTTTTGTTGCTCTCATCATAAATTATTTACAAGATCACCTCAGCATGGTGAGTGGAGTAACAGTAGATATCTAGAGAAGACGATGGAGAAAGTTTTTGTAGGAGGCGACATTTTCTCCTGAGGAATATTGTATATAAGATGTTTAGAAATCCCCTATGAGTTATGGTGTATCATGGCCTAATTTTTACCATGATGAGCTCTATATGTTCTCAAACCAATAAATAAAATCATTATATATTATAGTTTTCAATTCAACTACCCAAATTCTTTACCTATGTTAGAGATAGATTGCAGTTTAAATCATAGTTTCTTTGAGTAAATATCTCTATTGTTAGATTTGTTTTATTCCCATAATGAAGGAATTTAATTGTAGATATTGAAAGTGGATTAGAATTTTATATGGGATGGTAGTGTCCTTACTAGAAAATTGGTTACAGTAGCTTGACACAGTGTGTACTCCAGTAAAGGAGGATGTCCTAGGCTTGAGATGTATTTGAAAAATCAATGAGGCAGCATCCCTTAACTTGTGCTGGGATTTATATCACCCTCACACTATCTGGGTCTATTTTCTTAGAAAAAGAGTGCTTAGGAGCAATCATCCTTTCAATTACCTACCACATACACCTATCATTTGGCCTGATATCAAAATTTATTTTATAGCTTATCAAGACAATAAGTAAACTGGTTGCTTAAAAATTGTAAGGCAATTGATTTTTTGAATAATCAGTGTGGCCTTTCAGGCATTTCAAATCCCATCTTCTAACACTCTATTTGCTTTAAAATAAAATATAAATATGCAAAATTTGCTAACAGACATAAAACAATATTTTAACAAATCTCTATATACAAACTAAATATTTTATAAAAATAGCACAGTAATATAATTATTTTAAAAACACTAATGAATTCTCATAATATGAATTGTATATATTAATTAAGAATCAGCAAGACGGTTATAAATGTGTATTTTATTAGTAGTTGACAAAACAAAAGAGGCAAGAAACTCATAAATAGAAACGTGTGAGGCTCTTTTTATTTCAACAAATTTTTTGAGACATGGTACTTTATTATGATCTTTTAGAAAAATAAGACGCCAATCAACACTTGTCAATATGTTAAGAAATACTAATGAAATGGTTAATCTCTTTTGGCAGAAATCACCTGGATATTGCATCGTACTTTCAAATTTGTAGAAAGTGTACTAATACTTTATCTATTTTTAATTATAAAACTACTTTTTATATATATTTTTTAAATGTTAATGGGTTAGATTCATTGTTCAATCTATAACTTTACGCTCAAAATTTGAATCGACCCTTTCTTCAGTTTTGAATAAAATAATTTTTTTAATTATTATAAAAAATATCATAATACAATGTATTACAATTACACTTATTTCTAATATTTAAAATCGTCGGTTAAATTGCATTACAAGTTGAAGAACTACCGCATCGTTAGAGAAGAAAAAACATGTAAAATATTTTGATTTGAATACAGTAGAAGGAATTGAGAATGGTAAGGAAAAAACAAATGTAATTTCAAAACTCAATCTTTAATGAGAATTTAAAATGGGTAGAATGAGGTAGAGAAAAAATTATCTTACTAAAAATGAAGAACGAAAGAGGGAGGGTCTAACAAATAATTAAATATGATCATTTAGTTCGAAAATCCATCTCCAAATTAGTTTTTTAAACTAAAAAAGAATATTTGAAAATATATTTTCGAACAAACTCAATGGTGAATCTTTCCAAAATATTAGGTGGTGCAGTAAATTTTAATTTAAAAATTTAAGATAGAAATTTCTTAAAATTATTTACAATTTTATATGAAATTAAACATCAATACAAATATATATATATATATATATATATATATATAAAAGAATTGATAAAACATTTGAATATAATTTTTAATTTGATTGGAAGTTTTACACTATAAAACTGAATCAACTAACGATGTTTAACCATAGTATTACTTCAAAAATATGGACAAATAATTTATTTAGAGCATTAAATAACATAAACTAAAATTGACATTAGTAAAAAATATAGAAATACTCATAAATTATGACAAGTTTTAGAATGGTAATAAGAACACACGCTTCACGATGCATCGACGAAATATTGTTTGAAATTCAAATGGCAAGCGTTTTGTAAACAAGTCTTATACAAAGTGCCGAGTTTGAAATTTAAAAAACCTTGAAACGCGTAATGCATTGAAAAGTCAATTCATTTTCTATTCTATTTAAACAACACAAAAATACATGATTTTCATTATTATTAACATTCATTTTTGAATGTCATTCAAAGACCAAAACAACTACCACTTTTCATTCGTAATCTTTTTTTGTTTTATTCTTGTAAAGATCAAATGGAAGGTGAAAAGATTGAAGGAATGAGTGTGGAAGAAGATAAATTCGGAGGAGTTATTGTAACTGTTGAAAGCCCTATGGATTCTGATTCATTTGCTTCTAATTTGGAACATTTAATCTCTCTATGGAAGCAACAGGGAAAGAAAGGAATATGGATCAATTTACCCTTACAACATTCAAATCTTGTTCATTCGGCTGTCCAGGTATATACATTTTTGTAACTCAATATAGCTTAGAATGAGATTGAATGTGAATTCCAACAACTTTTTATTGCATTGCAGGCTGGATTTCGGTACCATCACGCCGAGTCAGATTACTTGATGCTTGTATATTGGATCCCTCATACCCCTGATAGTATTCCTGCAAATGCTTCACACCGTGTCGGCGTCGGTGCTTTTGTTGTCAATAACAAGAGACAGGTGCTGGTGGTTCAGGAAACAAGTGGTAGATTTGGAGGCACAGGTGTATGGAAGATGCCTACTGGAGCTGTTAATGAGGTATATATCAAAATGACTATGAAACTTATAACATGATTTTTTTGATTCATTTTAACTCTATTTGCAGGGCGAGGATGTTTGTGATGCTGTAATTAGAGAAGTCAAGGAAGAGACGGGGGTTGAGACACAGTTTGTTGAAATTTTAGCATTCAGGTAAGAGTGACACACCAACCTCATCAACTAGCATGTTATGTAAATGTTGCACACTATATGGCCTGCTACTGACCTTTATGTCTTCTTCCTGTCTCTTTGGTATCAGGCAAAGCCATAAATCTTTCTTTCGGAAATCAGACTTGTTCTTTGTTTGCATGTTGCAACCTCAATCCTTTGACATTCAAAGTCAGGCCTCAGAGATTGAAGCAACTAAGGTAGGTAGTTTTATGAAGTTTTAGGATTTTGTCAACTGGTGCTGTCCATTTTAACATAGTTTGTTTTTCTTTTCAGTGGATGCCTATTGAAGATTATGCAGCTCAACCTTTTGTGCAAGAAAACGAGCTCTTTGATTTTATTGCGAAAATATGCATATCAAAGTTGAATGGCAACTACACTGGTTTTTCTAACGTATCTACTACTACATCTTCTGGCAAAAAAACTTATCTCTATTTAAACAGCGATGCTATTGGTAGCCACTTGTTAACTTCCAAAGAAGAAGCTTAGCATGAAGCTTGCTTTGTTAGTCTCATCAACCATTTGCTTCCAAGTGTGCCTGAGACCTGATTTTAGTATGATTTCATGACCATTTATATTCTCTGTACAGACATAACATATCATGTAACTAGGGATAGTATCTCTTATACAAAATATGATTTCATTTCATGACCATCTATAATCTTTGTATTCATTGAATAGATATATATTATCATGTAAATAGGGATCGATAGTATCTCATATATAAAATAGGCTCTATTTGTATTGTTAAAACACACGGTTTTACCACGCCTCATTCAACAAGTATAGTATTATTTACTGAAGCGGGACTAAGAAACATTGTTATTAAAATTCTTGTTCATTCTGCTGTCCAGGTATATACATTTTTTATTTTCAAATTGAATGTAAAATGATTTATGTGTGTATACATGTAAAGTGAGTTTGAACATTAAAATCAATAGTAGAAAGCAAAAGTTACATATTCTAGCTTTTTTGTTTAAAATTTAAATTGTAGATTTATAAATAAATACTGCCGCCAAAAATTGAATCTGAACCAACAAATTACACACATTCTAACCCTAGATTACACACATTCTAACTTCAAGTTAGAATATATTTTAGAGATGAATTCAGCTCTATTAAAAAATAGTTACATTAAAACCAAACATATACAAAATTAAAGCTAACATATTCATGAACATGTCATAAATTATTTATATTTAGTGAATTTCTTAATCCACTCCATGATCTTACTCACCCGTACGAAATTTCTAAATTGCCTTTGAAAATTGGAAATATATTTCCGGGGCGCACCACCATATGATAAAATTTACACCAAACCGAAAATAAAGTTTCGGTTCTGTACCAGAAACATAGTTACAATTTTATTCATAACAGAAATCCAGAAAAATTCATTTTATTTTCTAACAAAGAAATACATAAACTTAGCAAATACAAACCGAAAGTTAAATATAAATTGAACATTACAAATCAATATCCTGGTGGACGTTGCAACATCCTCATAATGTCATTGACGGTTCTTGATAAAGTCGCATCTAGCTCGATTGGAACTTTCTCCTGAAAACTTCGATAAGTCGACCACATAGCCCGTAAATCGTCGCCGTTCTTCAGTTCACGGTTCACGAACTGCAGATTCCTTTCGTTGTCGATTGATGGCGAGCGGTACTCGATCTTCTCTATCTTTCGACCGTCGCCGTAAAGAATAAGTTCGATATGCAATTCAACATCAACATGCTCCACCTCAACAGGAATCTTTACGTGTTCCAGCTCTTCGTCAACTACTTCTGCACTTCGACCAACATCATCCGTTTTCTTGAAAGCCATTTTAGCTTCATTGAATACAACATCTCGACTGGTGATAATCCTTCTGTGACCTGACTCTAGGCACCATAGACTATAAGCTTTGACTCCTTCAGGGTATCTCATGTGTAACACCCCTAATTCCCCACATACTATATTGCACAATAAGAGTAAAATAGAATGCATATCAAGAGAGCATTACTTATTTTTGTTTCAAATTAAACAATATATACATACACTGGTCATAATCATAACACATTGAATCTCATGCTTTAAAACAAAATCATGCATTTCACAACAGATCATTTCTTATTCACAGATACTATCAATAATTACATTCCATACTATAACTATTGGACGAAAATCGATGAATCCATAACATACTCAAGTCATCAGAATTCATACATCGGCACCAAGGCCACATCAAAATAGTATCTCAACATACACGTCCAAAATATATGAGAATACATAACAAATATCTCATAAAAGCGGAAATTTAGATAAATCCCGTGTTACATGACCAGAGCAATGATTCAACTACCTAGTATAGGATAAACTAACTAAAGCTCCTCAACTAGTCTCGTGCGAAGCACCGCTATCCTCAGAACCTGCACGTTTTCAAAAACTTCCACATTTTCAAAAAACTAATCAAAACTTCTCATTTTGAGATGATTTTTTGCACACTTGTCATTTAATATACCTATTTTATGATTATGTCAAAAAATCCAAATAAATATTTTCTTTTTCATTATATTTTTATGAGACATTTTAAGTATTTTTAATACTTTTCAAAAATGTTTTCTTTCCAATTTTCAAACTTAAATCTTTTTTCAAAACATCTTGTGAATATCCTTCACTTTTCAAAAATCATTTTCAAAACCCCATCTAAAACACTTTCACAATTAACTTACAAACTTCGATCCAACGTCGAGTGCATTTTCAAATTTCTATTCATAATAAAAACCCAAGTATTTAAATCGTTGATTGCTAGACCAATTGTTTAAACACTTGTAAAAAATGAACTTCGAATCTTTAAATCGTTGGATGCTAGTCCAATTGTTTAAAGATTCTTAATAACGTGAACTTTGTTTCACTTCACTCTTTTATAAGAAATTTTTTGGGATGATAGACGACTCGTTGAGAATTGAGCTCCTCTTGTTTCTAGTATTTGAATTGTAAGACGCTAGTCCTATTTGTTCGGTACTTTTCACCTACTTAAAATCAATTTAACTCACTCAAATCCTTTTTTCACTCATACGCGACTATCAAACTCTTTTCTGACAAAGAGTGTGCAATAGCCATTTCAAGCATGAACGAGGACTTAGGTTTTTCAAACAAACTAAACAAGTCCAAGTTCAAGCATTTGAAATGTCTAATGCACGATTTTTCTTATAAAATCAATACAACCAATTTAAAACATTTTTGAGAGGAACTACGGAGTTTTGACTTTCCCATTGCACAAGGGAATACGTAGGCACACGGTTTCGAAACCGTGCCAAACTCAAAATAATAAATAAATAAACCCCGTTTCTTTTATCTTAACTCATAACTTAGCAATAAACACAAACACTTAGAACTAAATGGATCCCATCGAGTACGATGGATATAAGGGGTGCTAATACCTTCCCCTTATATAACCGACTCCCGATTCCCTGTCTTTTGGTCACGTAGACCGCCTTATCCGCATTCGTGGGGTTTTATCTATATTTTCCCGTTCTTTTTAGAACAAATAAAATAGGTGGCGACTTCATTGTTTTTAAAACAAACGATGAAAAAAACCAGTCATCACACTCTCTAAAGCTAACTGCGTCATCACCGTCGATCGAAGCACCCAGAACTGCAAGAACACGATCATAAATTGGTTCATATTTTGAATTTCAATTTTGTACATACATGTTTATTTAATTGAATTTGACCATATATTTGTGTTTGTGATGAAGTTTCGATGCTTTCTGGATAGTTTGATTGAAGTTTACGTGCATGTATCATGATCTGCCATGGCTAAGGTTCATAGCTTCGAATTAGGGCTTTACAAAACCGCCAAAATTAGACCAAACCAAGGTTACCATCATGTTCAGGAGGTCAAATTCTAATCGATCCATGGTCTCACAATTAATTTATATTGCATATTTCATGATTTGTGATTTGCAAGTGTTGTAGCTACGGACAAAATCCGTAGGTAAAGCTTTTAGCCACGAACGATGTCCGTGGGTAAAAGCCTGTGTCTAAAACGAGGAAGACGATCCCCCATTAACTGCGCGCGTGTTTTTAATTTAAATATTTCAAATTTTACTTTTTCCCATATAATATTCATTGTATGTTTCTATGACAACTAAGACACCCAGCTCGGATGGTAGAAGGCATCTTGGTAACCAAGAGGACCTGGGTTCGAATCTAGCCTCCACCACCTTATTTTTGTCATGAATTTTCTCACTAACATTTTTTATTATTTTCTATTTTATTTCTTATTTTAATTTCTTTTCAAATAATTTTTTAAATATCGTAAAACACCCTAAAACTGTTTTCTTTTTAGATTTAGGTCACAAAACCTTTATTTAATTTTTGACACAAAAAATATTTGATTTTTCTTTTATTTAACTTATTTTGCTTAATTAATCATAAATTAACTTTTAATTTGTTTTCTTAATTAAAATCAATTCCCAAAAAATACAAAATAATTTTCTTTATTAATTAGGTTTTTTTACTAACCTCAAACATTTTTTACTAACATTAAAAACTTTTTTTCTAACATTATCTTCTTTATTCCGATTTAATCCTTTTGTCGATATTTTTTCGATTACTGTAACTGTTTCCAAGTTGTACTAGCTAGGTTTTAATTTCTCGCTCATTTTTTATAATTATGTATCTGCTCACAGGATGTAATAGTTTAATTAGGGCTTTTACTTTAGGCATTTACTTTTCTGCACCTCTTATTATGTATCTGCCCCAAAGCCTTGTAATAGCGTAGGATTTACTTTCCGCACTTTTACTTTATGTACCCTATAAATTGTTTATATATTCAACTGCTAGTAACTAGGGTTTGTATGGAAAGATTAAAAACAATCTTAGAATAAACCTAATCAAGATATAATATCTGAAATCAACACACTGTGCACACTCACACCTTTAGGGTATCCTCTCTTGTTGCATTACAAATAAACAATGGTCATGTCCCTCGAACGTAGGGGTACCATTAGAAAAGTCTCTCAGTCAAAATCATCACAAAGATCATAGTCACTCGATGAACCTCGATGTTGCCTACGAATATATGATCTCATCCCTTGGTTATTGCCTACGAAAAAGTGATGATCGTCCCTCCGAATTGCTAAGGTATCCTTACAATGTTGCCTTCGATGACCATACGATGACCCTATGCCTGTCCCTTCATATCCAAAGGATAGAGTTACCTACCAACTAATGGTGTGGATAACACTGTCCTAAAGGAGAAGTAAAATAATAAGAACGACCTTCTGACTGGGTAGTTACTCTTAATTGCTTGCTCAAATCAAAATACTTTTCACACCTCACACTCTTTTCAAAAATACTTTCAAACAAACACTTTGTATACATTCATACGAGAATCATTACAAAGTTAAACTTTCAAAATATTTTCAAACACTTCGTATACATTCTTGAGGACTGATACAAGAATCATTACAAAGTCAAAGCAAAATATTTTCAAAACAAATCACACATACTCAAAGCAAGTTTTCAAAAGGCGAGCTAAGCAATTAAGAGCCCGTAGATAACTACGGATGGAAAGGGTGCTAATACCTTCCCTTTTCATAATTACCTCCCATACTCAGAATCGATAAAAGGTCTTTTTTGTTCTTTTCACCTTTCCTTTGTTGGATAAAATAAAAGTTGGTGGTGACTCTTGCTAATCACAACATTAGCAATAAAACACAAAACAAACAAGTCAGCTCTCCCACCATGTTACATTCATCATCGATCTTCACATCAATATTTTCAAGATAGAGAATCAGCTTGTTGAACATATCCAACTGCTCAGCCAATACTTTATCTTCAATCATCTTGAATGAATACAAAGCTTGCTTCGGGTAGAGTCGATTTACCAACGATTTGGTCATGTACAAACTTTCAAGTTTCACCCATAACCCTACCGCTGTCGTCTTCTTTGATACTTGTCGAAGAACCTTATCACTAAGGTTCAACAAAATTGCATTGTGGGCCTTCTCTATCATTGTCGTCTTCTCATTTGTAGTTAACGCGGTGTTTATGGCTGCTTCTCCCTTCAACGCTTCCAAACAACCCTGTTGAACTAGTAGGGCTTTCATCTTCAAGCGTCACATACCGAAATCGTTCACTCCAGTGAACTTTTCAATCTCATACTTTGATGAAGGCATCTTCTCCACGCTCACCGCACCAATTTGATGTGAATCGGATGCCTTGGAACAAAATATAAACTTGTTGCATAATGATCAAGAAACAATTAGGGTAGGAAAAGGAATGAAGAACGCGATGAACACAAGGATTGGTTATTAACTATTACTCTTTCCTTCATCTTCAAAACAAGATTACAAGTATACAAGAATAACAATTAACCCTCTCACCCTAAATTAGAATTTGCAGTATGCAATGATGAGAGACTAGTATGCTATTTATAATAAACCTAACATACTAAACTAATGGGCTTTTATCACAAATACCCATTACAAGCTAACTTAGGGTACAAGCTAACTTAACCAATTGGACATAACAAACAAGCCAAATTCGGTGCTAATAATCCTAGCATCCTTCGACACTACAAGCTAGAACACACTTTGACTACAACTTGTTGTAACACTTCGACAACATCATGTGAGCAATCTTCGACTGCGAGCAGAAACTCCGTCGAACCATCGGCCCAATAGAGTTCGATCCAATATCTCACAGCCTGAAATTATGCTAAGTCGAATCAGAACACGATAGATCTCTATTCAATTGCAAGTACTTGCTCTGGTGATCGAAAAGAACTACGAACTGCGAAAATTATATATTGAATAAAAATTCATGGATATCATAGGAATCAAGAGTTGATTCACATAAACGCCACAATTGTTATGTTATGGAACCAGAGATGAGAAGTTGAATAGAGGTTATGGCGGACATAACCTCCAATGCAGTGGAGTGAGAGACACGCAAAGTTAACACTCCAACACTCTAGTTAGTGTATAAAGAAGAAGAGTGAAATGAAACTTATATTTAAAAATTGTTACATCGATTTAACACTGATCGCCGTTCTCTGTGAATGATCGTTGGATTTGTTTTACCATTGAAATCTCTTTAGATCATAAAAGTAACTATTTCTACTAATTAGGAAAATTCTTGAAGGAGTGGAACATTTGTCAGATTGCAAACTTAGTTGGCATGATTAACTTAGGCAGCCGACCTATAACACCACTTTTTCTCCAAGTGAATGAAATGGGTTGATAAGAGGCAAGGCGACCCGGGCAATCAGATCCATAGTCCAAGGTGAGTTAAAAGTCAATTTTTTTTTGTAATGAGTCTATTTTCTTTGTTTGTCCCGGACTTTTAAGAAGTCGGAACCTGCCGTGATAAGAGATAACAAGAGGAACTAACATGTCACCCTCAAGTTATACATGTCATTCTCCAAAGTTATACTCTTACATTTATACTCTTGTGAATAATCACCAAAATTTAAAAATACGAGTTTTATTAGAAATTTGGAAAAAATTCCAGAAAAAAATTCAAAATTTTAAGTGCGATACCGAAAATTTCAATATATTACAAAAGTTTCAAAATATTTATTTATTTTTCAAAAAAAATTGGATTTTTTTTTAAAGTTTCAGAAAAATACTAAAATTTTGAAAAAAAATTTCAGTATCGAAAATGTAAATGTATTTAAAATTTTCGGTATTATATCGGAAATTTCAAATACACCAAAAATTTTAATATTAAATTAATTTTCTTTTAAATTTATCAAAAATTTCATCCAAAAATTATTTGTAACTCAACAAAATAATTCTGAAAAAAAATAAAAAATGCATGATATGTTTAATTTGAGGGATTACGTATTAATTTTTCAGATAACAATTACTGTAGGATCCATTCGGATCCATATGAATGGTGCAGAGGCACCATATAATTAAGAGAAGCAACCTGTATTGAAAGTTACTACTATTAAAGAATATAGGAGGAAAATTGAAATGATCGTCCAGGGTTTAACAATGCAACTTATATAAACTTTTAAAAGCTAACTCTATAGAATCGAAGCCAGTTTTATAAATTCCATTTGATTATGCAACAACGTATCCCATTCTTGTGTTGATTAAGGTGATGGTCAAACTTCATGAACTCAAACCAATCTACGCCACTCTTCTCGACAAATGCTGTTCCTCAAAAAACACTAACAACCTCAAAATAATCCACGCGCGCACCATCATTTTGGGCATTTCACACCATGATTTCATTCGAACCAAACTGGTTTCTTGTTATGCTTCATGTTCCCAATTGCACCAAGCCAATATCCTCTTTTCATTCACAACTCGCCAACCTGTTTTCCTTTTCAACTCTCTCATCAGAGCCTATTCTTCTCTCAACATGTTCTCTCATTCTCTCTCCCTTTTTCGCCGAATGCTTTTCGCTTCTAAGCCCTTTGATCGCCATACTTTGCCTCTTGTGTTGAAATCTTGCGCTGGCTTATCGGCTTTAAGGCTTGGGCGACAGGTTCATGGAGCTCTTTTGGTTAATGGGTTTGGGTTGGATTTGAAAAATTCCAATGCTTTGATACATATGTATTCTAAGTGTGGACATTTGGATTTTGCACGCAAAGTGTTTGATGCAATGTGGAAGAGAAATGTGATTACTTGGTCGACGATGATGGCGGGGTATGGAATGCATGGTAGGTTTGAAGAGGTTTTTGAGATGTTTTATAGAATGATGGAAGTTGGAGAGAGGCCGGATGGTGTTGCTTTTACTGTTGTTTTCACTGCGTGTAGTCATGGTGGTTTTGTAGAGAAGGGGAGGGAATTATTTGAGATGATGAAGGTGGGGTTTGGAGTGAAACCTGAGGTGAGACATTATACATGTATGGTGGATATGTTGGGGAGAGTTGGTTTAGTGGAAGAAGCAGAGAGGTTGATTTTGAGAATGGATGTTGAGCCTGATGAAGCTTTGTGGGGTGCCCTGTTGGGGGCTTGTAAAACTCATGGGAAGGTTGATGTGGCTGAGAGAGTTGCTAAGAGGGTTTATGGGACAGAACTTAGTGTTGTTGCATCCTCAAATTGAATTTTAATATACTGAGTCCAATGGTGGGAATTTTTCTCCGAAATACTATAGCAAAGAGAATACATGTAAGGATGTCTAGAAAGTGTCTACTGAAGACAACAGCCAAACTCAGTGCCATTCTGCAAAGAAAGAAGGAGACCTTGCGGGAATACATTCTGCCAAGCTGTACAGGTAATAGTGGTGAGTGACAAGTTAAAGTGTTGGATCTTTAAGGAAGATTTGAGGCTAGATTACATGTTTAGAGAGAATCTGGATTTGGAAGAGCCGCAGAGCATGAGCAAACTACTCACCTGGGCTCAACTGTATATCAACTACGAGGAGGAGCAGGCTGAAGAAATTGAAAAGAGTAAGACATTTGAAAACACTTGGAAGTTGGAACAACAAACGCCAGTAGAGATAGAGAGAGGAGCAAGATTACAAACAGTAGCCTTAAAAGATTAAAATAGATTCAACTTCTGTTTTTTATCCTACAAAGTTTCAGCATGATATTTTTTTCCTACAGAAAATTGATACACCGAACATTCAACATCATGTCATTTGTTTAGCTATATGTTTACCTGAATCCTTTTTTTATTGCACTTTCAACTAATTAAAATGCAATCTGGTTATGGGTTTGATGCTGTTTTGACAAACTTTATGTTAATTGAGTGTGATTTACTTCAGTGTCTCATGCAATTAATTTTGTTCGGTCTGCAATATATGGCCTGCTATTTACATTTTCTGTCTAACATAGTTTGCTTTTTAATCGGTGGACGATAGTTGATGATTTAGCCGTTCAACCTTTTGTGCAAGAAAAATGAGCTCTTTGATTTTATTACAAAAATATATTTAACAAAGTTGAATGGCAACTACACTGGTTTTTCTAAGGTATATATTACTACATCTTCTGGCAAAACAACTTATCTGTTTCTTAACAAGATTAGCATGAAGCTTGTTTTGTTAGTCTCAACGACCTCTTGCTTCAAAGTGCGCCTGGATCTCCTGATCTTAGGATCATTTATAATCTTTGTATTCATTGCATAGATATATCATATCATGTAAATAGGATAATATCTCCTATATGACATGGGATAATATATCCTATATAAATTGGAGTCCATTGTATATTCTCAGTATTATTATGAATGGGGAAGCCCAGATTTTCTGTTAGTTAGGTATAAAAGGTTTTGAGGTTGAATAAGCAGCTCCATTATGCTTTCTTATAAGTAATATTGATAGAAAAGATGGTGCACAAATCATTGTTGTTGCAAATGCAAGAAAAATTAAGTACTCAGATTGTGCTACTCATCACAACCATCTCAGATGCTTTTGAAGGTAATAATACAAATCTTACACTTATATCCCAAAAACAAACTATAACTTTGTACATGATGAATATGGAATATTTGTAGTTACATAAATGATTGACACACGGCTACAACAACAACAATGTATTGGATGAATTAATAAAACAATGCTTACAATAAACCTAACAGAGGCCTATAAGTTATAACAATCAAGATTCTGTTCTATGAAAAAACGGCGAGAAAAAAAAAGGTGAAATTTCACCACATGTCATCAGGGGTAGACTTTTATTAGAACAGATAAACAATCTGGTTGAAGTATCTCGCTTATTCTTTTTTTCAACAGTTATTGAGGTAGCTAACCATATCTTCAGAGAGTCAGCATTTAGATAGATATTTAGCCTTCTTTGGCTTTTGAATCATGGCTTGTATTGGCAGTATTTGCAGGGCAGACAGGGGCGTATTGACAGAATCGACATTTCCAACGCTCGTCCTCATGAACATAACTAGCTTCTCGCTCTCCAAGCCAAAACTCAAGACAAGAATGAATTTGATCCTTTAGCCACACTGAATCATATGCAAATTTATCTTCGCAAAGTAATGAATGATCTTTCTGATACTCATATCTGACACGAAGCAAACAAAACCATGTCTCCTTACAGATTCAAACTTTAAGTTCATGAACAAATAGTGTAAGTAAGGACTCATGACAGATTACTATCTTGAACTGAAAATTCTGAGCATACCTCAATAAAAGCTGATCGTTAGCCGGGGACAACATCGTATATGTATTTCTGTAATATCTCACCACATCTTCAAGGGTCTGCATGCAACATCAATCAACCAACTAAATTATCTTAGTTTTGGAAACAAAATAGAATTCAATGAGTGGTAGCAACTCATTCTCCTCTACTTACCATAGCAGAAAATCCAGAGTCGCCGCTTAGCACTTTGAGATCTTCACATAGAATACTTTGAGGGTTTAAGCCAAAGTAGGTAAAAAACTTTTTAGAAGGAAAGTTATCAGCAACTAAATTGTCCCACATATACTTGTAACACATCAATTGAAGCCTGCCAAAAGGAAGAACAACATAAGGATTCAATCAAATGCATTAGCCTGAAATGAAACGAATTTTCACATCGACAGAATGAAATAGATGGCGAAAGAATAAACATACCTTCCATTTCTTCGTTGTGGTTCGGATGGAAGTGTATCTCGAGCACGAGTCTTTGTGTCAATTAGAATTGGATTATGATCATTTTCTGTTAATGGCATCCGAACTTCGTCAATCACTCCTATCATCCATATATCGTCTGCAAAGCCTATTCTGATATCAGAAGAATAGTTTATCATGATCTAAATCTACCCAATTCCCACCATCAAAAACAAGTAAATTTTATGATTTCTAGTGTTATGTTATCAAAATTCAAAACCTACTAAACTTTGAGAAGTTTAGGATTGAGTTATGAGATGTCATTAACTTACATCGGTAGTTCTCGAGTTAATCCTTCAAATAATAATTGATTCACACCACTAATAAAATTAAGAAGCTTCAAGGCCCATCTATCCTCTTGCGATTGAACCTTCACTTCGACCCGTGTTATAACCTGCATACCAGCAGCACTGTCATCACCCCGATATCATCCAACAACTTAAACGATACAAAAGTTGATCAAGTAGTACCTCTGCTTCAAGTTTAGCGTGTCGAGCAATGCCAGCTTTCATAAATTGATTGACCTTTTTCCCTCCAAGAAGGAGTGAAAACTCCATTTGTTTTGGGCACCATTCCTATTAGAGTTAAGTCCAACACAAATATCATAAATCAAAAGCCTTGAGCAAAAGTAAAACAAAAATGACATAATTGTCATAGATTAGCTCATCAATCAAATAATTCATTACAATTATCAAATCTCATGAAAAAAGAATGATACCGTGGATGTAAGATCAGTGACAGACAAAGCACGTTTCCTCCTGAATCTGCGAAGAAACGAGTCCGAAACCGCGGGTTTCTTCCTAGAAGAATCAACAAATCTGAGAGCATCTTCAATATCACCACCACAAGAAGAAGAAACCTTTCGTTTGGAAAGAAGAGTGATCGAGTTAATGGAGAGTGAACAGTTGTGAAGACGAGGAGAAGAAGAAGGGGTTGAAGAAAGAGAACGAGCGAGAAGAGAAGAAGAGGAGGAAGTGACAGAAGCATAAGCTGCTTCAATGAAAGCCATTTCTTCGTCGCTGACGATTTCAATTGGGATATTGTTTTTATTATTGTTGTTGTTGTTGTTGGACGAGGATGTCTCGGGTTCGGCCATGTTTGATGGTGGTGTTTTTCTTTGACCACACACAATGGTTGTTTTGAGATGGTAAAAAAAGTGACCGTTGAAATGCCGTGTATTTTGGGCTTTCAGTTGTTACTCCTATCACATAAGAAGAAAGATCCAAGCTTCTTTTATACTCTCGCCTTACTCATTTTTTTATTTTTTATTTTGAATAGTTATAAAATGAAAAGAGTTTAAAAAAATATTACTGTCCTGTAAAAAAATATTATTAAATAAATAAACTGCATTGATGTTGTTCTTATAGGTACTAGACTCTGTTCCATTTTAATTAACTCATGAACTAATGGTATCCTACAAGAGACACCTAATAGTAAATAGCTAAATGTAATTACAAAAACAATTTATTTTGTCTTTTCAACTTTCTTTTAAGCTATTCTATTTAATTTTTTAAAGCATATGTTATGGAATAAAGTAAAAGAAAAAAGGTGCCAACTTTATTACCCATCTATAAAAAGTGGGTAATTATACCATCTAATTTGGCACAATATATTGGATATAGACTTTAGATTACCTTACATATCACTATAAAGATAGTGAATTCTTATTTAACCATTCCCATTTTGGGTAACTCTACCCAAGTGACATGTTCCAAACATAAACATCCATCTATAATTAATTTTCCATATTATTAACAAGATAATAACTAACAAGATAATAACTTTAATTAGTTATAGGTGTATCCAACTTTAATTAATTAATTTGCAAACCAGTATGAAGTGGCAGAATTCGCGGTTGAGGTGGCTGAGGGAAGGCGATGTCAACTCTAAGTTTTTTATCGTTGTGTTATAAATAGAAGAAAGTTCAATCAAATAAATTATTTAGAGAAGGAAGGTAAGAAATTATATGAAGTGCAAAAAGTCAGACAATATATTTTTGATTATTTCTCTGATATGTATTGAGAAAATAAAGCAAGGAGGCCTAAATTGAAGGAATTTGATTTTAACAAGATAGAAGAGGGGGATAACAGAATTTTCACTGTAGAATTCATAGAAGAGGAAATCAGAAGTGCGGCGTGGGAATGTGATAACACGAAAAGTCTCGGCGCCAACAGAGTAAATTTGGGCTTTGTTAAGGAGTTTGGGATATGCCTAAAGGTGACTTTATAAATTTCATCTCAAATTTTCACACTAACAGCAAAATCGTTAGAGGAGTTAATAGTTCATTTATTACCTTAATCCCAAAAGTTGAGAATCCGGTGAGGTTAACAGAATTTTGGCCAATCTCGCTGGTGGGGTGTATGTACAAAGTTCTAGCAAAGATTCTAGCGAACGGGTTGAAGAAGGTTATCCAAAAAGTTATAGCAGAATCGCAATTCGCTTTCTTGGAAGGTAGGAAAATAGGAGACTACATTCTTATTGCGAATGAGCTAGTGGACGGGGAGAGTAGGAGGAAGCGTGAAGTAATTATGTTCAAAGCCGATTTTGAAAAGGCTTATGATTCGGTAAATTAGGGTTTCCTAGATCATATGATGGAAAGTCTAGGATTTGATGAAAAGTGGAGAAAATGGATAAAGGAGTGTTTGAGATCAGCCAAAGTGTCAATTTTGGTCAACGGAAGTCCCACGGGAGAAATCACAATGGATAGAGGTCTGAGACAAGGAGACCCCCTGTCTCCATTCTTATTCCTTATAGCGGCAAAATGATTCAACTTAATGATGGATAAATATGTTCATAGAAGGAAGTTTGATGGCTATGAATTCGGTAATAATGGGGTAAAAGTGTTGCATATTCAGTACGCGAATGATACCATCTTGATGGGGAACAAGAGCTGGAAGAATGTGTGGTCCATAAATGCAATTTTGAGGATGTTTGAGATCATCTCATGTCTGAAAGTAAATTTCCATAAAAGCTCTCTAATTGGTATTAATACTTTGGAGGAGTGGTTGAAGGAGGTTTCCCCGGTATTGAATTGCAAGGTTAGAGGATTACCATTTAAATATTTAGGTTTGCCTATTGGAGGAAATCATCGTAGCGAATAAGTGTAGAAATCGGTTATAGATACAGTGAGAAGTAGATTATCGTCTTGGAATAACAAACATTTGTCGATTAATGGACGTATTATTCTCCTAAAGTAAGTGTTAAGTGTGTTGCCAGTTTATTTTCTATCATTTTTTAAGGCTCCAAATGGCATTATTAGGAAGTTGGAATCATTGTTCAAAAGCTTCCTTTGGGTGGTGAGCTTGAGCGGAGGAAAATTCATTGGATACAGTGGGAAAAAATATGTTGGGATAAGGCTAGTGATGGATTGGGAATTAAGAATATGAAGGCTTTTAATCTGGCTTTAATAGGAAAGTGTAAATGGAGAATGTTGACCGAAAAAAATAGCCTTTGGGTGAGAATTCTGGAGAGTAAGTATGGGGTAAGCTATTTCGAAAGTAGTAAGGTTGACAAGTTCAGCTCGTTATAATGGAGAGATTTGCAGGCTTTGGATAAGGAAGAAGGCAAATTTTCAATGAAGTGGTTTGATAATAATCTGAGTAAAGTCATTGGAAACGGTGAAGAAACCTCTTTCTGGTGTGATCCTTGGATAGGAAGGGAGAGTCTCAAGGAAGAATATTCATATTGTTTATGGTGGCAGGTGATAAAGATATTTCAGTTAGTGACGCGTTAAGTAACGAGAGGTCCGGTGACAACTTGGATGGGTAACAATGATTGTAATTTGAATGAAGAAAATGCTAAGTGTGTGGAAGAAATTAAAGAAAAGATTAGTGGTATTCTGCTGATATTGAATCGTGAAGATGAGTGGAGATGGAGTAGGCAGGCATATTCAATCAGGGGAGCGTATAAAGTGTTAGTAGAAGGGTTGAAGGCTCAAGTAGGGGAGAACAAGGAATTGGAAGAGGCTTGAACTAAAACTATTCCGCTTAAAGTTGTTATTCTGGTGTGGAGAATTTGGCAGAACATAATCCCTAGTATGTATAACTTAGTAAGAAGGAGCACTATAGTGGTATCTCAAAATAATTTATGTCCCTTCGGCTGTGGAAAGAGGAAAATGTTTCTCACATTTTCTTCGAATGACCTACAACTTGGTCGGTATGGAGCGAAGTCCTAGGATGGCTCAGGATTTCTTTCGTTATTCACAACTCAGCATTGCTTAATTTTTCTCAGTTCCTAAGTATTCATAATGGAGGTAAAGAGTCAAAAGAGAGTTTCACAACAATCTGGTTTGCTTGCATTTGGACCTTGTGGAAAAGAAGGAATGATAGGATCTTTAGATCTTTGGATTTGAGGAAAGTCAATCCATTCAAAGATATCTAGATTTTGGCTTGGAGGTGGTTGAGAACAAAGAGAAAAGGGTTCAATGTTAATCTAAACCAATGGATTACTCATCCAAAAGAGTGTGTTGGATGGGTGAATGCATAATAAGTGTAGGTGGTGTTGAGAGTAATTCATATTCAGAACTTCTGAGGGGCAGTTAGAAGTTCGGATGTTCAGAAGCAGAAGCTTCTGATACTTTGTCCAGAAGGAATTGAACTTCTGGAGGATAATTAGTATCTGCCTCTTAGAGATAACTCAAGTGTGAAGTTATAATATTTAGAGATAACTTAAGTGTAAAGTTATCATACTTAGAGACAACTTAGCTATGAGGCTATCTCCTTTATAGGGCCTACATGGCATCCTTCCACTTGCTAGTTTTGTGTATAAATAGGTGTTCCTATGCTTCAATAAAATTAATCCAATCCCTTTTACCAATCAGTTGTAGCCATCTTTATTATTTATTATTTCTCTCTTCTTCCTCCACTCTCATCACCTTGCACCAACAATTGGTATCAGAGCTCTTGGTTGTTCTTGAAACTCCTGGGAAACATGAGTGATTGTGAACTGTGTGTTTAAACAAGATCATATTGATTTTGTGGGTTTTGGGAAACACTGAGTGAGAACTAAGATTTGTAGGAAATTTTTTTTTGCAAGGTTTAAGATGAGTGGAAGCAGTAGTTTGAACACTAAAATTCCAGTTTTTAATGGTAAAAACTGGAACAGATGGATGATACAAAAAGGACTCAAAAAAAGTTTGAATGAGGTTAGGTGTTTTTTAGTCTTAACAAAAGAAAAGTCAAAGTATTATTAAATGAATTGAAAGTTTTATTAGGAAAAAAGAAGTTGGAAAAATACATGGACCTAAGTCTAAGTTTTTTATGAAAGCGGTTCGAATTTTGAAAAACAAGAATCCTTTGAAAAAGAGAGGAAAGATTTTGAAAATTAAAGAATGCGGGAGGAGATGAAGAGATTAACCTAAGTGCATAAAGTAAAAAGTAAGAGAAAAGAAAGATCCAACCGGGTGAAAAAACTAGTACTTGACATCAAGAGTCAATAACATATCTCATCCTTCGGATAACCACATAAGCAACGAATAACCCGACAAAAAACCAAGCTTCAGATAAATCAATGCCTCAGATGGATTCACGTCTCAAGAAAAGAAACAGGCAAAGTAACAGTTGTATTTGGAGGAAATCCACTCTTAATCGAGTATAACGAAATAACCGCATACAAAGATAATAACCAAGCAAGACAAAATAACACCAAGGGCACAAAAATCTCCGAGCTGAGGTAGAAGTACTAATCCTAGTACCGAAAGTCAAACTCCGAGCATAGGAATAGTAACCAAGTCTAATCAAAAGTTTTTTATGTTTAAATTGAATTATTAGGTATTTTTGAAAAGAAAAAAATAAAGCTCAAGTGAGCAAATTCAAAATAACAAGAAAATAAAATGCTCACATGAGCAAAGGAAAAATGACATAGAAAATAAATGCTCAAGTGAGCAAAGAAAAAATGGCATGAAATGTAAATGCTAAAAATAAAGTGCATAAAAATAAAGAGCGGTTAATAAAGAGTGGAAAAATAAAGGCGAAAAATAAAGGCATAAAAATAAAAGCATAAAGTAAAGTTAATTATTAATAAGATTAGCAAGGTGATCATCTTGAAGCTTGCGCGTGAAGACTTGCCAGAAGCTTAATCGAATCAACGCGACCACACCACAAGTTTCAATTTCTTTTTGTCAAGTATATCACCGAAAAGTCAATTGTTAGTAAGGTTAGCAAGATGATCATCTTGAAACTTTTCAAGTATATCATCGATTTTGGAACAATCACCACTTGATCAAAGATAATTGAGAATTTCAAATGGACAAGGTTAGTGAAAACTTGTTAGAAGCTTGATTAAAAAATCATAGAGACTACTACAATAAGTATCACAAGTGTTGAACCAAAATCAAAGGTCAAGTCATCTTTTGGTGCTTTTTTGAACATTAAAGTTCATGCCATCAATTGATCCTTCTTCGATTCCGGACAAAGAAAATAAGATGAAGAAGAAGCAATGTAGCGCTATGTTAAGCAATCGTCAAGTGACTTATGTAGAAGCCACCCTACAACGAGGTCGCTCAATGGTGATGTATGTGTTTAAAAAAAACGAGAAGAATGTTATGTAGATCAACTTCTAATGTTTATCAACACATGTAAAATTAAAAATAAAAAAGAAAGAATGGGATAAGATGAAGAGGTATGGGAAATAATAGATCAACTTGGATTATCTTCTCAAAAATTCTTTCATCTTTAAGTTCAACCACTCATCTTGGTGGATTAAGGCACAAAATATATTGTTAACTCAAAGCACCAAGAATCAATTTATATAATTAGTCTTTTGGTAGATTTGAATCACCAATACATTTTTCCAACCTCATAAACACCCAAAGTCCATTGAGATTAAAGAGGAATTAGATGTTCAAAACTACAATCCAAGGCAATCATCAAAAGAATGGAGTAGAAGAAGAGTAATAATTCAAAATATGTTAAAAAACAAGTGAAAATCACATTCTGCACTCTGTGCAATCGACTGCATCAGGATCCAAATTGATTGCATCAGCATAATTTTTTTCAATTTTTTCAAAACGAAGCCCATACAAATCGATTGCTTTATGTAAAATATAGAAAAATCACATTTCTAAAGGCCAAATTCTTGTTCATACTTTTTCACAAACACCTTGTGTTCCTTGATTCAATTGAGCACGAAAATTCCAACTAATTTTTGAGAATTTAACATCAATGAAACTAAAAACAAGTTTGCTCAATGAATCAAACAACAACAATTATCAAGAGATCACATTGTAAAAGATGAAGATCAACACTCACCACTTGTAGATCTTGAGAAATTTGCAAGAGTAACACTTCAAATTAATTCACTTCAACTTCAAAAATTAGAATCACAAGCCTAGATCTAAAGAATTAACAAATTCCAATGAAGAATTTACTAGTCTATATCAAGAAGAAAGAGCTTTGAGTGAATTGGGAGGATTGGGGAAAATGAGAGAATGGGGAGAAATTTTGACAAGGTGTATTTGGCTATCAAAAGCTTGAAATTTGAATGAGAGGAGGCCTCTATTTATAAGGCTTTGGTTTGGGAATGAGTGGTGCTTTGGAATTTGGTTTGGGTAGAAAATTAGGCTTGAAAAATTAATTTGGAGCCAAATTTGAATCAATTGGTAATTAATTTTGAAATTAAAAGAAAATAAAAAATGAAATTGGAGCCCAAGCCCACAAATTTGAAAATTGCCCAATTTTTCAGCATTCCGCGCAGTGCAATTAATTGCACTAAGTTATTTTTTGAAAATTTACTGAAATTGATCAGTGAGCAATCGATTGCTCAAATGTACAAATCGATTGCACTTTGTTTTTTTTTTTTTGAAAAATTGGTTTTAAATCAAGTTTGGAGAAAAAACACCAGAAAAACTTACACTCGTCTGATGTCTTGGCTTGATACCTACAAAATACAAGATATCAAGACAAAAGCAAATATTTTTTGTATTTTAATCAGAGATTAGCAGGTGAAATAAATGCAGATCAATCATGCATGTAGAACACAGTCAGGGTGTTTGGTGATTTCTTGAGAGCAAAGTTAGGAATAGGACAACCATAAGAGCTCAACCTTGTTTGTGATCTTAATGCATTGTGATGATGAGATGATGAGGGATCTTAGGGGAAAAAATTGGGGTACAACACTAACGGTAATCACTCAGAGTAACCAAGCAAAGGAGCTAAATGAGTCAGACTAGTGAAATATATGTTTGAATCAACTTATTTTCAACTCTTTTTATGTTATGTCATTTATGTTTACAATTTAAACGCTTTTATTTTATTTTACAAGTCTTGCTTTATTTACTTTTGAAATCATATAAACACGTTTGACGTAAAGTCAAACACACTCTTTTCTTAAAACACTTTGTAAAAAATACTTGAAAACCGAAGCATTGTACTGAGATTTCTTGGTCGATCTCGCAATTAAACTTTTTGACAAGAGACCACTGTTGTTTACCAAAATCAAGGGTAAACACAATTTCAGCAAATTTGTAATTTTTACTAATACATATGCTTACTTTGTTACTTATGTATGACTTCGGTTATATTTATAATGTCATATACGTATTATCCTAGGCAATGATATGTATGTGATGTTTCATATTAAATGTGGGATAAAATGATTTTTTTATTAATTTTCATAATTGTCTTTTCAAATAATAAATGATATGATACCGTATATTCATAAAAAAAATTAGTATGACACAATTGATTTATATACCTTAAAACCTGTTTGATGGTAATAATGAGATATACTTCCTCAGGTCTTATATGTAAGCAACAACAAAAAAGTTCACCCTTTAAGAAAGTGGCTATACATTCATTTAAGTAGTGGAAAATTAGGGATGTCAGTTTGGACCTGTTAATGGGGATCCTCATGGGAACGCCGGGGGCCCCAAAGATGGGAATTTTCCGCGGGATGGGAGAAAAATTCCCGAGAGCATTTCGGTTTGGGGGACGGGACGGGAATACACCCCCGCGCCTATTATTTTAATATAGTTAATTTAATATATATATTTTAGATTAGGTTTTTTAGTCATTTCCTTTATGTTTATTTTTAAAAATAAATAAATAAATATTCATGTATTTATTAAGAGAGAAATGTAAATATTAGACCCTAAAAAGTTGAAGCGTTTCATTTTCTTAGACATTTAGAGTCTCACACGTTAGACTCCTTTTTTCTTCTCCATCAAATCTCCATTCATCTTCCTCTTCCAATTCCATCTTCTCTATTTGGTGTGCTTCCATTATTCACAACTCTTACAATTTCATCAATAAGGTTTGATTTTCATAAATTTGTTCATGTAATTATTTATAGGAAAAATAGATTATTTCTCTTTGATTCTCATAAATGTTTATATTATTGTTTATAGAAAAAGTAGATTGTTTCTCCTTGATTCTCATAAACCTGTTCATGTAATTGCTTATAGGAAAAGTTGATTATTTTGATTAAATTTAAATTAAATTGTTTAGAAATTTTAGAGTTACCAAATCATTTGCATATTAAAAATATAAAATAATCAAAAATTACTCATTTTATCTCCTTTTAAATATTTTTGTGTTCATTTTTATCTATACTATGCATTTGTAATTAAAATAATGTCGATTTTTCCTTAAAAATATTAAAATATACTTTTCCTATTTTTATTAATATATCACACTATAATTTAATTTTCTATATTAAACAAAAAATATTACTTTTAAATGAATCAATATATCATGCTATCACGGTATCACCCATAAAAACCAAATATCTTATATTTCTAATTATTAATGAAATAATAACATATAAACAATAATATATCATGCTATCACCCATAAAAAAAATATATCTTATATTTCTAATTATAAAACCAAAGCCATTAAGTGAAATAATAACATATAACTTTTTACACGAGTAAATATATCATGTATATAGGTAAATAAATGTATTCTCAATGTATATAATTAATTAATATATGTTATTATTTCTAATTGAAAAGTTACAGTAAATAAGGCATATTTAGAAATATGTGTAATGCATCATATATTTAGAAATATAAGATTTTTCTTATTAATTATTTTTTGTGTGAATTTCATGTATTTACTATTTCATTTATTTATTATTTTTTCATATATTTATTATTTTTGTTCTACTTCCATGTAGCCTTTTAAAATTTGTGTTTGTGTGTGCCAGGTTTTTGGTAAAAGAATGGTTGGTGAAGTTCAATCATCTAATAGTCCTAATGTTGCTTTGGAAGGGAATGAAGTTCCTATAGAAAGTAGTGGAGTTTCACTCACACAGAAGTTCAATCTACTCCAAATGAAATAAATATAGAAAATCAAGATCCCAAGCTCCCGTTGAACCCACTACAAGTCCTAACAAAGGGATTAAAATCGATGCTTGACCCTATTTTAAAAGGCAAAAATAGGAGGCATTTGGAAGGCTATATGCAAATCTTGTGATAAGAAAATTGGTGGTGATACAAAAATGGTACTAAACATTTATTTGATCATATTAGCATATGTCCAAAACGCATGAGAGAGGTCCAAAACAAGCCATGCTTAAAGTGAAAAAAATCCGAAATGTATATGAATCATTTGTGGTTGGAAATTATACATTTAATCAAGATGTTTCTAGGAATGAACTCGAAGATGATTATATTGCATGAATATCCCATCATGATGGTTAACCATATTGGTTTTAGAAATTATAGCCATTCTCTTCAACCTTTGTTCAAGATAGTTTCTAACACCATGAAGAATGATATAATGAAGTTGTATGAAAGTGAGAAGTCAAAACAAATGAAAATACTTGCAAAGAATAAAAGCCGCATTGCAATAACTATATGTGGATGCTAGCAACCGAACAAAGGATATATGTCTTATACTCATTACATTGATGAAAATTGGATTTTGCGAATCGGATCATCGTGTAACTTCTCCCTTCCATTTACGTTATTATTATAATATAGTTATTTTATGTGATATTTATTATAATTTATTTTTAGGTTCATTTATGTCCCTACGCCACATACCGAGGTTATTTGTGATTTTTGGTAGATTGTTTGATGGATTGGAATATTGATAGAAAATTGTCAACATTAACCGTTGATAATTGTAGCACCAATGATGCTCGATTGACCATTTGATTGATAAGATGTCACCTTCTTCTTTATTTTAAAAGGAAATTGTTTCATATGCGTTGTTGCCCACATATTAAACTTGATAGTGAAAGATGGCATGCAAACAATTTCTAGTTCAATTGAAAAGATTAGGAAAGTGTCGGTTTTGGTAGCAACACCAAAGGAGGAGAAATTTAAAGAAACTTGTAATCAATTGAACATGACTTATGAAAAGAAGCTTGCACAAGATTGTAGAACAAGATGGAACTCTACTTATTTAATGCTTGCTTCGCATTGCCTTACGAACAAGTTTTTAAACGTTTAAAACAACGCCGTGATTCCCAATATAAGTGTGCACCAAGTGAAGAAGATTGGAAAATGGCAAGAGAAATTTGTGACAAGTTGAAATTATTTTTAGTGTCACCGAGTTGTTCTCGGTACTAAGTATCCAACATCAAACATTTATTTTCCCAAAGTTTGTCAAATAAGATTAGCTTTAAGAAAGTGGGAAGATTCTTCTAGTGATACTATACAAAGTATGGCAAGAAGTATGATAGTGAAGTTTGACAAATATTGGAGTTTGATTAATGGGGTGATGGCAATAGGGCTGTTTTGGATCCTAGATATAAAATAACTTTGTTGAATTACTTCTTCCCACTTATGTATGGAATAATGCTCCCAAAGAATTGGAAAAGGTAATACAAATGTGTGAAGATTTAGTTGAAGAATATCAACCAAATAATGATATGGTTCCTACAAGTAGTGAAGTTGGTGCATCAACATTGGTAGATGACATTGATGTCACAAGTCAAGATTGGGAGAAGGCTTATTCGAATATGTGATGGAAAATACTTCAACTACAAATGTCAAGTCGAATTTACTTCCTACTTGGAAGATGGTGTCTTGCTTGATAAACAAAAAAGGAAAATTTTGACATCTTAGGATGGTGGAAACAAAATGGTTTGAAATTTCCAACTTTGCAAAAGATTGCAAGGGACTTTTAGCAATTCCTATCTCTACCGCTGTTGAGTCCGCCTTTAGTACTAGTGGTCGTGTTTTAAGTCAACAACGTAGTAGGTTGAAGGAAGACACTTTAGAGGCTTTGATGTGCACTCAAGATTGGATCCGAAAAGATATAAAAGGTAATATATTTTTATCTTTTACAAGATTAATTGAAAAGGATTTTTAAATTTTAATTTAGCTATTTGTTTCTTAGGTTATTCAAAAACGTTGACTCAATTCGAATGTGTGGATGAAGATATGGATGATGATGATGATGATGATAATAAGGTAATTTACATATTAGTGTTGATTACCTTTTAGTTTTTAAAGTATTTTTTTAAGTAAATATAATTATTGATTGTTTACTTTTCGTAGGAAAAAGAAAGTCATATCTAATTGTGGAATGAGGAAGAAGACCTTGCAAGGAGAAGTTGGAAAGAGAGACATGATTGATCATTACTTGTTTGGATATTTAAATATTTTGCTTAATATTTTAGTTTATTTATATGTAACTTTGTTTTAAGTATTTTGATATTTCTACTTTACGTGTGTTATCAATTGAGCAAATAGAGATATGTTGACTTTTGCTTTTAGTTGACTTATTATGAAGTATTTTTTAGCTTTTCAAGCATACTCATGATGCTAAATTTTATAATTATCCCTTATTAGTTTTGATGAAGTATAGTTTTTTAAGCATAATTATGTTGTTGGATTTTTTTAGTTGTTTAGGCATATTGTTACTTTAAAAAGTATTATAGTTCATTTTGTTGAATTTTATAGCATTTTATAGAAATTTATAAAAAATATTATTATTTTGTGTTCCATTAGTATTTTTAATAAAAAATAATAAATGTCAAATACTAGTATTTTTTAATAACATAATAAATATGTGAATTCTTTGTGCTTTTTATTTTTATAGAAAATATAAACATTTTAAAAAAATAAAATATTAATGAATAAATGTAGGATCTATGGGATCCCATGAACGGGATGGGATAGAAATTCCCCGTGACGGAGATCGGGACGGGACGGGACGGGAATGAATTTGATGGCGGGGAAAAAGATGGGGAAGTGTCCCCCCGGCCCCGCCCCGCCCCATTGACATCCCTATGGAAAATATGCATTGTTTTTCCATATTTACCCTTATTTATTAATTTAGAATTAAATTAATAATTTTACTATAACCATTTAATTGTTAGTCATTTTTGCTTTTATCGGTGCCTATATAGTGCAACCAATAAATTTTCAATTTTAAACTCTTAAACTTTCTCACTTACTCCCATTGCAACCAATACATTCCCACATCTAAAACTTTCACACTTCATATAAAATTGTCCCGCCTAATAAAAAGTAAAAAGTATGCCAAAATTTTCAGACTCCAAAATATGGTCCCGCGTAGAAATATGACATTCTAAGACTCCAAAATTTGTATCATGTCTTAACCTCTTATTTCTTGACACCAAAGTCCAATGCTAGTAATTTGTACAGATCAAAATCACTCATATCTAAGTATTCAACAATGATGTTTTTATTTGTTGGAGTTAGAGCATCTTCACTTTCATTCTTTAGAGTGAGATTTTCTACACTTTTATTTGTTGAAGTTAGAATTGCTTTAACAACTTTGTTCAGAGAGTCTTCAATATCTAAATTAAAAGATGGAAATTCATTAGCTAAATGATATGGGTTTGTCATGTTTAGAGTATAAAAAAATGGAAGAACAAGACTCATCGAGTTCTGTACAAGATGATACTGAAACATTTATAATAGAATATAATTTTTCAAAAGTCAATGATAACAATGCAACGTGTGAGAATAAATGCTCCTTTGGAAGTGTAAAAAGTGGAATTATTATAGGAATTAAAAAATATTTAAAAATTAAATTTAAGGGTAACATTGGAATGATATATTTAATTATAACAATTATAATTAATTTTTGTTTATATTTGAGACCACAAAATTTTGTTTTGTTCCTTACATAAGACCGAAGGGAGTACACATGAAATGATTGAAATTTGAAAGACATTATTTTTAATGGAAGACGTGTGAATTGTGATTTGATAAGGTGACGGTGGACTTCGAGGAGTCTAATTTATGAAAAATAATATTAACTAATTTTTAAATTTTTTTAATGTTAATTAAAAACAACATTAAATAATAATAAACAAGTATTTAATTAATTTTTATAATAATATTGCGCATTAGTGATGAAAGTGAGCAAAAATGTGAAAAGATGGATAAGGTGAAGTCTAAAATAAAAAATATGCTTACAACGTCTTTTTGAATAGATGATTTTCCCAAAAAGTATTTAAAAAATATCACTTTTTAAGTAAATAAATTAATTTAAAACAAATTATTTTTAAAACATATTGTAAAACAACATTTAATTTAAAACCTTTTTTATTATATAAGATTACACTAATGGTTTTAACTCCAATAAAAAAAATATCTTTAAAAAACATAATATAAATGAATTACAAATGTTGTAACTAAGTTAAAAGAAATTTGACTTATAAACATGATTATGTAAAAAGGATAATTGTATAGTTAATAAAAAATAAAATTTAATAATTATCAAATTAATGGTGTCCATCAAAGTATAATATAAAATACTCACAAAAAAATTTCACATTATACTTTATTTTAGAAACGTTTACGTTTCTTTATAGTCAATGGCGTAAGTGGCACTTCAATATACAAACTATAATGTATGTTGGTAACATATCATTAATATGGTATATCGGAAAAAAAAAAAAGTGTTTAATGTGAAATTGAAAAGATTTTAATTTAATACTACAAATAAGAAGGTACACCTGTAACTTTTTTTTTGAAAGGCAAAAGTAAAACTTGTATTCCATGAATAGTGGCATCAGTGATGCCAAATATTACATAAACAAAAGAAACTATTGCATCCTAACTAGTAGCAACTTATTCTACACTGATGTCTTTCTAATATAATAAAAATGTTCAACAATCAGCACAAGATACACCTCTATACTAACTACCCAAACTCAATTACAATACATGACTCCTACTGCAACATCCTATTCAACCAATTCCACTCAAATCATCTAATAGCCGATAACCTGAACAAACCAGCAACAAAATTCCCCAGAACTGCAGACCGTAACAGCATATGATACTATTCAATTATAGAACTACAACTCTATTTCCGAACTAAAGAAAATTTTTTCACCCATATCGATCAGACTGATATTCAAAAACTTGAGAGCATTATTTAACTCCACCCGTTGGTGCAAGGTGATGAAAGTGGAGGAAGAAGAGAAAAATAATAAATGATAAAGATGACTACAACTGATTGGTAAAAGGGATTGGATTAATTTTATTGAAGCATACGAACACCTATTTATACACAAAACTAGCAAGTAGAAGATGTCACGTAGGCCCTATAAAGGAGATAGCCTCACAGCTAAGTTATCTCTAAATATGATAACTTTACACTTAAGTTATCTCTAAATACTATAACTTCACACTTAAGTTATTTCTAAGAGGCAGATACTAATTATCCTCCAGAAGTTCAATTCCTTCTGAACAAAATATCAGAAGCTTCGTTTAACCATCGTTTTCGAAGTTTTGAAAATGAATTACTCTCAACACCATCCCGTAATTCATATTTAGCTAGCCAAAATCTACAACACCAATTTCATCTCTCAAACGGATAAGGTGTTCAGTCTTGATATCCTTGTTTCCTTCTAAAGCCTCAAGTTCTTCTTTCATGGCCTTCGACCACACTTTCTTCTTGAGAACTTCTCCAATACTCATTTGTTCAGAATCTCCTTCCGATTCTAGAACTGTATCTCTTTCTAGACTTTCTTCAGAAGTTTTACTTCCACCAGAAGTTCCACCTTTGTTAACTTTTGTACCTTGTCCAGAACCATCACCTTCAAAAGTTCCTCTTTCATAATCATACCATCATAAGAGGTTGGATTGCCTTTAGAATTTTCTCCTTCAGAAGATCCACCTTTAGAATCATGATTACCATCAAAAATTTGATCACCTCCAGAAGCTTTTCCTCCATAATCTACGTCTTCAGAGTTTTCCCTTCCAGAAGCATGATCACCGCCAAATTCTTGATCATCATCAAAATCTGGATCAGAATCAAGATTCACCATCTGACTCATCCTTAGAGTCTCCAGAAGATTCTTCATCTTCTGACTCTAACTTTTCTTCAGAAATTTCAAGTCCTGACTCATCTTTAGAACCTTCATGTCTGACTCATCTTCAGAAGTAAAATCTCCTTGAGATTCTAACTCATCTTCTGATTCTTCTTCAGAACCTTCATGTTCTGACCCATCTTCAAAAGCAAAATCTCCTTAAGATTCTAACTCATCTTCTAATTCTTCTTCAGAAGTTTCAACTTCTGACTCTTCTTCAAAAGTTTTAACTTCTGACTCTTCTTCACAAACCTCAGATTCTGACTCATCTTCGGAATCTTCTATGTCATTTTCTGACTCTGACTCATAAAGAAACACTCCTTCATAATCAAAATATGACAATCTGAAAGGTTCCTCATTAGATTCATAAGCCACCAATAACACAGGTTCATTACCTGAATCTCCTCTAGCTATTTTTGCTTCTTCTTTGTTTGACCAATAATCTCTAGCAAAGTGGCCAAACTGTTTACAACAGTAACATTGAACCATTCTTTTGTCATACTTTTTCTTTCTCTTATGATGTTTCTCATCAGAATAAAAGGCTTCTGACTTCTGCGACCTACCATGTTTTTTTAGCTTCTGGTCTTTCTTGACAAAAGAAGCCTTCAGAGCTTGCTCAACTTCCCTCTCAGAAGTTCTCTCAGTCAGACGCAACTCTTGTGCTTCTAGACTGCTTTGCAACTCTTCTATTCTCATGGTTTCCAGATTTTTAGAATGTTCAATAGAAACAACAGTGTAATGAAACTGAGGAGTAAGCGACCTCAGAACTTTCTCTATGATTACTTGTTCAGAAATTGTTTCTCCACAAGCCTTCATTTCATTAGTGATTAGAATCACTCTGGAAATGTACTCAGAAACTTTTTCAATGTTCTTCATGTTGAGATTCTCATATTTCTTTCGCAAGGACTGAAGTTTCACCTTCTTCACTGATGCGTCACCACCGTAACATCTACCAGTATATCCCATGCCTCATTCGACGTTATCGAATCAGCAATCTTCTCAAATACGTTTTCATCCACACACTGATGGATATAGAATAGAGCTTTCTGATCCTTCTTCCTCATACCTCTTTCTTCAGTTTTATGTTCTTCAGTAGCATCTACTGCTACTGAAACATAACCATCTGTTACCAACTCAAGAACATCTTGAGCACCAAACAGAACTCGCTTGGCTTTTCTAAACTAATATTTTCTTAATCTCAACCAACACACAATTTTAATCTTTTTTACCCGAACTACATTGGGTTTTGATTTCAACATTGCACATTATTGGTATGTAGGCCTGGAACTTATTGGAAGTTCTATCAAACCGAAAATTGTAAAAAATACTTCTTTTCTCCCCCACTATCCATTTTGTACATATACTCTTTTTTTAGCACACATATACAAATTTTCAAAAAGGTCCCTACGGAGTACCGTAGATACTTTGGGTGCTTAACACCTTCCCTTTGCATAACTAACCCCCGGACCCAAATCTTTGATCTTTTTTTTAGGATTTTATTCGCTCTTTTTCCTAGTCCTTTGGATAAAATAAAAGTGTGGTGACAACTCTTTTGTTATTTTTTGAGTTAAGTCAATTCAGTGGCTTATACTCGCAGTTTTTGCCGCTACAAATAAGTGGCGACTCTGGTGGGGATGTTTGACCTATTGCAGGACCATCTCTAAGTAGGTTGACCCTATTTTTTTATTTGTATATATGTACTATATTTTTGTATATATTGTGTACTTGTTTGTCTAGATGTTTTGCTGGTTTTCAGGGGTGCTTGGTGATATTACTTTTTGAGTCCTATGCCCGGACATGGGAAATCTTAAGATAAGACGTGCGATATAGTCATGTTTACTTTTAGGGAGTAATCCCAAAAAAGGAGACATGAGATCCCCCACTCAGTGGAGACCTCCTTAACTGTGGTATTTTGTTTAACCGAGCAATCAGGAAGACATGACTACTTTCGACCTGAGAGTCCGCGAAGCTGAGCATCCATAGAACCCTTAACCCATCCTAAACTTTTTAGGCGTAGTGCAGGGACTATTACGAAGTTATCCGTAAGTAGTCGCTACACGATAATGCACTCAGACGAGTTTCACCTGACGGTATTACTAATTACCGAGTACATCGGGAAGCTAGTAGTATTTGATGGAGGAATGAAAATTTTGGGGATTCCTTTTAGAACCTTGATCTACAGGTGACAAAGTTTAGAATAGCTTGTGGGTAGTACCCTCTGACTCCATGCTCGTGACGTTGAACCTATGGACCCCATGTTTGTGATCTTTGTGTGTGATTGCTGCATCATGCATTCATGCACCCATACACATTTTTTCAAATAGCTATTTAAGGAACTTAAGACTGACCTTTGCAAATATCTTAGGTATACTTTGACCATGGATTATGGACAAAGGAGGACTCAGAAATACAGTTTCAAGGAACCTAAGATTGAGGGGTTGATGAGCTTGATTGATGAGATTGAGAGTCAAGAGGATTTACGGAAGAAGTATAGGACTATTATATCTTTGATGAAGCTGAAGATGAAAGACTGTCTTATTTTCACCTTGGTCTAGTTCTATGATCTGTTGTACCATTGCTTCACTTTTCCTGAGTATCAATTAGTTCTTACTTTGGAGGAGTATTTTATCTAGTCGATCGACCTATTACTAGTGTTGTTCCTTTTACTGGTTTGGAGGAGGAGCCTAAGTATCATGAGATTGTTGCTATTATCCATTTGAAGAGGTCTGCGATTGAAGACAATATGACTACCAAGGGGTGTATCAGAGGATTACCGACTGCATTTATTTTGAAGAAGGCTCGTTATTTTGCTTATGAAGAGTATGGAGGCTTTTGAAGCCATCTTTGCCTTGCTTGTCTATGGGTTGTTCTTGTTTCCCAATGTTAACAACTTTGTTGACGTTAATGTTATCAGGATCTTCATGATTGGGAATCTAATTCTCACACTTCTTGCTGAGACTTATTATTCTATCCATCTTCAAAAATTCCGTCAAGAAGGAGAGATTATCTGTTGTACACCATTGCTATACTGTTGGTTTGTTTCTCACTTACCTACAACTGATGTTTTTTGGAGTCGTAGGAAGGGACCTCGTTGGGCACCAAAGGTTATGGCTCTCATTCATTCCGATATTGTGTGGTATCGTCAAGTTTATTATGACGTAGAGATTATCGACAATTGTGGTAGCTTTCCCAATGTGCCTCTTATTGGTACAAAGTGGTGTATTAGCTACAATCCTGTTCTTGCGCGTCGCCAGCTTGGTTATCCAATGAGGGATAAACCGAAGAGTATTCATGTGAGTGGCTTCTTTCTTAAAGAGAGTGAGGACCACAGTGTATCTAGGAAGGATATAGAGAAAGCTTAGCGTCATATTCATAGAAAAGGAAGAGAGAATCTAGGGCATAGATGAGCAGTTTTTTAGAGCCTTATCTTCTATGGGTTCAAGCAAGAGCTATTGAGTTGAAGATGTCGTATTCTTGTGAGAAGTTTTTTGCTGATTTTTTCTTGGCTACTACTCATGGTTCAGATGACATAGATGATCTTCAGCTTGTTTTGGTTAGGATGCAACAAGAGAAGGAAGTTTGGAAGAACAAGTATCATACCTTGAAGATGTCTCATGTAGCAGAGTTAAAGGAAAAGGATGATTTGAGTGAGATTCTTGAGAGTCATGCTGTAGATATGATGGAGAAGCAAGAGGATTTATTTTCCTCTAGTGTTCGTCCAGTTCTTTGTACTCCTGATCATTCTCACACTCCTCCTGAGTTTGGTGCTTGGAAAAGTTATGTGGACAGGTACGTGTTGGAGAACGAGAAGCTGAAAGAAGAGATCAGAAAGCTCAAGAGAAAGCGTTCTTCTGAAGAAGGGTCTTCTGCAGATTTGGTTCCTTAGGACACTTAGTTTATATATTATGCTCTCTCTCTCTCTTGTACTTAGGATTATTGAAACTTGTATTGAAGAGTTGTAATCCTCAAATATTTTATTAATGATATGATTTTATTTTAGTATTCCAATTGTGTTATACTTTGATATTTGCAAATTAAATTGTCTTTATTAAGTTCCTTGAATGATAAAAAAAATCATATGAATTGCATGTCATGCATCATGACACACACATTCTTATATTTTCATACTTTCCCAGGTGTCTTATCTGGTTCTCTGCTTCATTCAGTCTTCAAGATGTTGCATCGGTATAACACTAGAGCCAACTCCAAGAAGAAGATGGAAAATATAGATCAAGAGAATCATGAGCTACGCAAAGAGGTTATCTCCTTAAGGATCGGTATGACCAACTTGACTGCTATGGTGGAACAGTTGGTGGCTGCTCACAATCAGCCACCTCCTCCTCCGCCTTCTCCTTGTATCATTCCACCTCAACAGACAACTGTTATCTTTGAAGTTCAAGATGCTCATGTTTCTACTGTGCCAGTGGTTTCTACTATCTAGCACCGTATGCCTCTTGATTATCCTTGAGGAATTCCAAAGAATTTCATGCCTGAAGGTTACAACCCTGCTGCTCAAGTGACCTCCTTGGCCTAACCTACTGTTGTTTCTGCGCCTCCTGTGGTGCATACTACTCCTGTTTTCAACAAAGAGTTTGACAATCCACTCCCTCCTCTAAGTGAAAGTTTAGACTTCTTCGATCATATGGATGGTTTCCAAGAGAAGTTTCACAAGATGTAGAAAGAGCTGAAAACCCTTAAAGGGAAAGAGCTGTTTGGTGACAATGTCAATGATATGTGCTTAGTTCCCAATTTGAAAGTGCCTGCTAAGTTCAAAGTTCCAGAGTTCGAGAAGTACAAGGGAAATTCTTGTCCCCGTGATCATTTGATGATGTACTTGATAAAAATGTCCACTCATACTGAATATTAGCGTCTGCTCATTCACTTCTTTCAAGATAGTCTGACAGGTATAGCTTTAAGGTGGTACATGAATCTAGACAGTAGTGATATCCATACATTCAATGATTTGGGTTAACCTTTTGTAAAGCATTACAATTATAACATGTACATGGTTCCTGACTGTGATCACTAAGGGAAATGGTTCAGAAAGACAAAGATTCGTTTAAAGAGTATGCTTAGTGATGGCGCGAGCTTGCTGCACAGGTTATACCGCCATTAAGTGAACAGGAAATGACCAAGGCTTTCTTGAAAACTTTGAGTCTATTCTATTACAAGAAGATGGTGGCTAGTGCACCTAATGATTTTGCTGAAATGGTGAACATGTGGGTCCGTCTAGAAGAAGTTGTCCAAGAAGGATGATTGTCGAATGAAGAAGGATCGAGTGGAGTTAAGAAGCCATCATTTGGATTGTCCAAAAAGAAAGAAGATGTTAATGCTGTTGTTCAAGAAAGGAGAACTAGGCTTCCTAGTAAACATCCTCAGAACCAGCAAGTTGTTGCTGTTACCCCTGTTGTTGTTATTTCTCCAACTACCATCCCTTATAATAAAGCATCTCAGCAAGGGTAAGGCCCAAAGAGAGAACCGTTTGATCCAATTCTGATGACTTATGCGGAGTTGTACCCAACATTGATTTAGAGGAACTTGGTGCAACCAAGGGCTTCTCCAGTTGTTCCAAATCCTTTACCATGGTACTACAAAGATGATCAAACTTGTGCCTACCACCAAGGAGTTCCAGGGCACAATATTGAGAATTATTATCCGTTAAAGTCAGAAGTGCAAAAGATGGTCAGATCAGGTCTGTTGTCTTTCAAAGACATGGGTCCTAATGTGCAAGGGAATCCGTTGTGCAAACATGGAAATGCCATGAATTTGATTGATGTAGAGATCAAGGTTTATGATGTAAATTTGATCACTGAAGATCTTGTGAAGATGCACGTTGCCCTCTGTGAAGTTGGTTATTGCATTCATGATCACGTTGCTTGTAATGTGTGCAGTGAGGATACTTGTGGTTGTGATAAGATAAAGAGTGATCTTCAAGGTATGATGGACAGGAACCTTATTCAGGTTATCAGGTTGAAGGATGAGCCTGAGGTTAAAGTGAATGCTATTTATGGTCCTTCTAGAGAAGTTTAAATTTGTGATGTGAATGAGACTAATGCCGATCTAGTCAATTTGCATGCTGCGTTCAATTTCATTGAAGGCCAAGAGGTGCACCAATATAGTGATTGCTCTGTATGTATCATGAGTCATTGTGGTTGTGATGTTGTGAAAAGATATATTCAACGTCTGTTAGACAAGGGCATTATCCAGATTGTAGTGAGAAGAGTTGGTTTCAACAATGGTATCAATATGATCGAAAGATCATTTGATGAATCTGTTGATGAATATGTTTCTGCTAATGAATATTTCTCCGCTGATGTGTCTGAGTTTGTTGAAGAAGCAGACATGAATGTAATTGTGCCACATTTTGATATTCCCACTCCTGTGGAGGTGACCTATTACAGCAAATCTCCTGTTGCTCCCTTGGTTATTAGCTTACCTGGACCTGTCTCGTATAGTTCCAAAAAGGTTGTGCCATACAAGTACAATGCCACCATTCTAGAAGGAGATGTTGAGGTTCCGATTCAACAGTTGCCTCAGGTGGGAAATATTGCTAAAGCTAGTCGAATGGTGAGAAGTGGTCGTGTGTTTGCTCTTGTGTTTCCAAAGATGACTGATGATGGTAAGAAGGTTGTGCAAACTAGTGTTGAACCCAAGAAAGCTGAAGGGAAGACTAGTGGGGTAGACCAATAAAAAGAAATGGATGATCTTTTGAAGATTATCAAGATGAGCGATTATAAGATCGTTGAACAACTTCTGCAGACACCGTCAAAGATTTTAATCCTGGTTTTGTTGATGAATTCTTCATCTCACAGAGAGTATCTAATGAAGATTTTGGATCAGGCTTTTGTTGATTATGATGTACCTCTGGAAACTTTCAATAGTGTGGTTGAGAACATCACAACTTGCAATAATCTGAGTTTCAGTGATGAAGAGTTGTGTAACAACCGTATTTAATTAAATATTTTAATTAAATATTACCGAATATTTTCCAATTAATTTTTGGTTATGTTGAATTTGTAGTTAAGTCGTTAAGTTGATAGTCGGGTAAAATTAGTCGGGAGAAAAATAATAATAGAATTTATTATTGATTTTAGAATTATTAATTAAATAAGGTTGAGGTAATTATAGAGGTGAAATAGCATTTTTAAGTGTATTAGTTAGTGGACCCAATGTGAGAACTAATGACCCATTGTTATTTTTAGTGGCTTAAGTAGTATTATTTAGAAAACAAGTAGCATAATTGAAAGAAACAAAACATCACGTAGCAGTAGAGGAAAATTGGTGAAAAACAAGGGTTTGCTAGCAGTGAGGAAAGAGGCTCAATTGTAGTATGATAGTTGTCATTTTTCGAATCGATTTTTCGAGCTCTCTTCAATCCAAAGGTAAGGGGTGGGGTTCAAATTGTATAATCGATTGTATGATGATTTTATGTGGGGTTTAGGATTGTATAATTTTGCTGTCAATTCCTTGTTTATGATGAAATTGATCGATTTTGTTGAAATTATATTGTATGCCATGGAAGTTGTTTACACTGTATTGTTGTATTATTCATATTGAAATCATAGTGGTGAATAGAAGTTGTGTTTTTGGAAAACCTGTTTTGGCATTACTTTTAGGAACCTTTTAAGTATGATGAACACATGTGCTAGTAGTATAATTGGAATCACATAATAATTATGATAGTAAATTTAACATTTAGTCTGTAGCAAACAAATAGCCATAGCAGAATAAAATAACAGAACGAGTAATATTAGTAGCAGATTAGTTTTATTGAGAATAATTAATATTCAGAACTTCTAAGGATCAGTCAAAAGTACCTCAGTCCTCTCAATAGTGTGGTGCTTGTCCTTCTTGGACCTTTTGGATTTCCCAGAGGGAGCAGTCAATTCTGCTAAACATTTTTGACTTTGGTCGACAAGAGAAGCATTACTAACATTTTAAGCCATAAAAAGGAATAGAGGAAATAGACAAATACACCTGAAGGAGGGTGTGTGGTCAGAAATAATCTGCAAAATTATTGGCCAAGTTAGAAGTGCCAAATGAGGGAAGATAACTGGGAAAAGTTTGAATTTGAACCTTTGTCGTCGAAGGACCAATTTGGTCGACGGGGGCCTTCTTTGGTTCTACCTGAATAGGAATTGCTAAAAGAAAAACGGGAAATGGTTAGACAAATATAAAAGTCAAAATGGGAAAAAAAATCAAAATTTCCAGAGCTATACAACCAGTCCGACCAAGAGCTATACAACCAGTCTGGGATAGGCGGGCGAAAATCCAAAGCTAAGGGGCTAGTTGGTCAAAGAGGAAATCTAATTTTTCCAAAATGAAGTGCGTAAAGATATTTGTCTTTCGCGTAACCAGGAATTTTAAGTTGCGGAATCCTGTCGGTTACCTTCTCCTTTAGCTCTTGGGCTGCTTCGAAAATGGTCTGATGAAGGTTATTGGGTAGATACACCACGTGAAAATATTGCTGGAAAGCTTGGATCTGCTTGATATTAGTAGCCTTACATTTGGTTGATTTTCCCTGAAAATGAAAAGTTGCAGTTAGTTGAGCTAATTTTGTGTCAGGATCACCAATAAATGTAACAAAATATGACTGCCACCAAGTTTCAAACTCTTTAGTGCAGTAGAATGCTGGTTTAAAAGGAGTGAGGGTAAGCCTAGGTATTTGTGCCTAGAGTTTTTCGACATCTTCCTTTATGATTTTGAAAGGTTGGTCAGTTGTGACGTCGACCAACAATTCGTGAGAATGGAACAAAGACTTAGGGACCAGTTGACAAAGCCCAAACTGTCAAGCCACCAAATTAGGCTGATACGTGACCAAGCCTGGGTTAGAACCAATAATCACAGTAGATAGAAATTGAGGAGTTAAAAATCGTCTCCAAGTAATTAGGGGATTCTTCTTATCTTCATCATTTATAAGAGGAAAAGTCCCGGTGAATCATTCAGGGCCATCACATCGATCATAGAATGGAGCCATAGAGCGTTCAAACTCAGCCCTTGTCAACATGATATTGAACAACAGTGTAAAAACTTCAACATTTGGATAAGTCTTGTCGGTAGGAGTTTGTGGTATCGGGTGCTGCCTGTAACACCCCAATATTTTCAATTATTGAATAATTTAAAATTTTAATTATTTATTTAATTAGAAATTGAATTATTGGTATTTTTGGATTATTGAAATTAATTAATTAAATAAAAGGAGAGAATTTGGATTTATTGTGTAAAGAGTAGAAGGAGGGGTGTGATGAGTAAAAGCCTCTAAACTTATTATTTTGTTATTATTATTATAGAATAATAATAAAAGAAAAGAAAAGAGGAAAAAGAGATTGGAAGTCATTTGGAATTTTGATCGTACGTGAGAAGTGAGAAGAGGCAGAAGGAAAGAGAAGAACCAAGAACTCAAAGATTCAAGGAAATTCTCAGGTAAGGGGCGATTTTATCTTATTATCATACCTTATAGATTTTGGGCATGATAAGGTTGATTAAGTAGTTAGGAATCCCAATTTAGGATTTTCTAGGTTTATGGAGTTTGACCCTAAATTGTCTAAATTGCATGAAATTGAGTCAATCACATGTTATAGGGATGTTAAGTGTTGTTGGATTATGTTCTTATGCCTTGAAACACTGTTTGATTGATGATTTTGGTGATGAATTGGTGCTTGATTCGTATTTGGATGTGTGGATAGATTGAAAAATAAAGAATGCTGTGAAATTATAATTTTTCTGCTATAGGGGTCGCAGGAACCGTTTACCTTGTGGGAGGAACCGAGTTCCTGGTACTTTTTCCAGCAAGATGATAATTTTGTGTCTGGGGAACCAGTTACCTGGTGGGAGGAACGGAGTTCCCAGTACATTTTCCATGAAGGTGTTTTTCCATGTGTCGTGGGAACTGGTTACCTTGTGGGAGGAACCGAGTTCCTGGTACAATTTCCAGTAGCGTTTTTTCACTATGATAGTGGGAACCGGTTACTCCTCTGAAGGAACCGGTTACCACTGATACTTTTTGAAAAATACTAAACTTTAAAAATTCATAACTTTCAAACCGTAAGTCTGTTTTAATCGCTGTTTTGGATGTTATTTCTTAAATTAAATACTCTATTTTATAAAATGAAGAAAATAACAGTAATTTGATTTTATTTTGAAAAGCGTTGACTTTCCGATTATGCGATTTATTATTATGTGCATATTTGATGTATATGCAATGGTGTGTTGATGTTGTGTGATGATGTATAAGTGCATATTGATGGCTGTATTCATATATTGGTGTTAGCATTAAGATTGAATATTGAATTGCTTGTGCATGTCTATGCAATTGGATGTGTTCATGATAAATGATTGTATCATGTTTTGGAATGATGATGGTTTATGATGTATGATGTTATCATAACCTATATTGAATGTTGCATGCTTTTATGATGTACATGCATATACATTTTGATGGTAGCTAATGCCCATTGTGAGGAATTAGTGAGTATTGCCAATAACTGTTCCTGAGTGATTATGGGTGGTGAGGCTGGATTCATGTCCAGGTGATTATGGACAAATCGATGTAACTGTATCCGGGTGATTATGGATCAGTGTGTGACTTAGTCCACTTTTTGGTACCACATGCATAGAGTCTTGCATTGAATTTTGTATGGATTATAATATGGTAGGATGGTTTCCAATGTTATAATTTGGTTGTTGAGTTTGATGCATGAATTTAGCAATTGTTTTGTGGAATGAATGATTGAATCTAATTATGCTAAATAAGGTGAAATAATAACTTATGAAATTCTGTTGTTTTATGAATTTATAATGCATTTTAATTATGATGAAGTCTCACCCTTACTTTGATGATTTTAGATTGAAGTTTAGCAGCTTAGGAGTTGGTGAGGATGGCTCGTAGAGCTATGCTTTTATTTTATCGCATGTCGATGTCATGCTCTGGTCTTATAACACTGGGGAACGCTTATCTAGAGTCATTGTTAAACTCTATTTTGCTTTGGTGTTATTTGGATATTTGTTTGATTACTCGAGGCGTAGACCTTTGGAGTTTTGTTTGGTTTTGTACTTATCCAAGTTTTGAATAAATAATTCCGCTGTGTTAAACATGTGTTGATTTAATTATGTTCTTCAGCATGACATATGTTTTTGAAATTTATATTTTTAATTAATTATGACGCCCTTTAATTGCATGTTAACTCTGAGTTATTTATGTTAATCGCGGACTATTTTAGAAGGGTGTTACACTGCCCGACAACATGGTTTTGAGCTGGAGGGCACGATACCTTTCTGTTTCTGTTTGACCTGATATCCTGAGAGAAAGTGGCATTTAGCCACAATTGCAAGAACCAAAAAGGACCATGAACTAACACATTCTTCTTTTTTGAGTTTGTGGGGTCGAAAAGTTTGATCTGACTAGCAACATCATTTAGGGATTCATAAAGAGAGGCCAATATCAGCTGACCCAAAACGACATTCTTACCCTTATGCAATTGGGTAGCCATATAGGAAAATTGTTTGGCCACCTACATGAACATGGAGTAGAAAATGAAGCGAGATAACCATAAAGTTAAAAACATTGCGTGCTCTTCGTCAGTAATAGGGCTAGAAGTTTTAGCGCGGTGGTCGATAAAATTATTATAAGTTGGTTTACGGGCCTCACCCACGTCAAACTTCGAAGGTACAGAAGCAGTGTCCCTGAAGTTAAATACTTTACCAAATGGTTTGATCCCTGTGATAGCAGTAATGTCGAACAGAGTGGGAGTAATCATACCACACTTTATGTGAAAAATGTTTGTTGACCCATCCCAAAAGTGAATGGCAACCAACAACATGCCACAAGAATAAGGCTGAATACAGTGAGAAAGCTCTAATAAGGTGTAAATGCTTAATTCTTTCCACTGTGCCCTTTTTTCTATTTCTAAACGTGGCATCCAAGCACTGAACTTGAGAAATGCAACGATGAAACAGTTCTAAAATTTATGTCTATGTATTGGAGCGAAATAGGTTTTGAAGAAGAAATTATGGGTGACATTACTGGTGGAAAACGCCTCTTTGTCATCTACATAGATTTCTGAAGGTACGTATGTAGGGAGCGGACCTAGAAATGCTAGAGGTTTTTCTTAAAGAGAAAAAGGAATAAATACCTGAGATTTCCAGATTTTGGCTTTCTCTTCAGCGAATGGAGGTTATGGAACATATTCTTTTCCGTCGACGAGGCGTAGTTGAAGGACTGTTGCAGAAGAAGAAGCTTGTTTGTCAACGCTTGCCATTGGAGATATTGAGGGAGGTTGAAGATAATGAACAGTGGAAAAGCTAGTGAGTTTTTCGTTTTTTTGAAATAAGTAAGTTGAGAGAGAGCGGAGAAGAAACTAAAAGAATGGGAAGAAAGGGTTTTTATAAGCCCTAAAAAGAGAGAGAAATAATGAGGATTTTTTTTTATTTCCTAAGTCAAATCATGTCACTTCAGCAGACACGTGCAGCGAGATCGAAGTGGGTTAGTGGGCCACGTTTCCCACTAAAAATTGCAATGATAGAAAAATTAAATGTCGCATGTCTCGAAACTGAAAAGGCATGATACGTTATCATGATGACATGACATCACGGTAAAAACGGAACAATAATGTCCACTGAGGAAGAATTGGGAGCGATTTGGTCGAATGGTAAAGTCGACGCTTCAAAGATACCATTGTCTCATATGAGTCGAACTCGAAAATGGCATCTCTCGGGGGCATTTTGTTACCTTGAAAAATCTTAAGGTATTTAAGCATGTGTGGTTAATGAAGATGTTCCCATAAGCTAAGGGTAATCCTTTGAGATAAGGGTTTTTTAGGAGATTACAACTAAAGTATTTGGAATTTGGCTTTGTCGAACTGAAGAATTCTATGACCAATAGGAGTATCAAGCCAAAATGTCAAAGTTGAGCTTTGTTTACCAAAAGAAGAAAAAAATGATAACAAATGACAAAGTGCTGGAAAATTGGTCTAGTCGACCAAAAGATGAAAGATAAAGAGAATAGTCGAATTTGGTTGTGTCGACCAAAGGGAATTCAAGACTTAGAAGAATTTTATTGTTTTAGACTATCCAGAAGATAGCGTCGAAGCAAGCTGGAAGCGGCAAGATTCAAATTTCGAAATCAATAGCAGTTACCAGCAATTTATGTTCTGATTAAGCGCCAAATATGTGGCGAGATCTAGTGGAGCAGTTGCCTTAAGTTTCAAACGTGTCAGTAGATTATGTACATAGGCAGTTACATTATAATCACTATAAATAAGAAGTTTTAGTGTAGTTTTTCGTGTGTTCACTTGTACTAAAATCACTTGTCAAAACTCTGTAATTCCGAGCGTAAGGAAGCAAAGAGTGAAGAAGTGCTTGATGTACGTGAATCACCATTTATATTTCAATGCCAATCCTTTAATTTTCCATTGTCATTTTTGAATACTTTACTTGATTTCTATTTACCTTTGAGCAAAATCTCTACGCTATTTTATGCTTCGTGTAAACAATTCAACACTTTATGTCGGTCACGTGTCACCAGTCAGTTAGTCTATTTCGTACAAATAGCTTCTGTCAGTCACAAGTCACCAGTTAGTTGGTCGAATCATAGTGTGGAAAGCTTTTATACTTGTTCCCTTATTCATAGAAAACTGTTTCTATTAGTAAGGATTTCAATAGAGCAAGTGTATTTTCAAAATCTTAGCACATGTCTTAAGATCAATTGGTTGAACTTGCGAGTAACCCTTAGTTTTTAGGGCTTTGGGAGAACCAACGGTTGTTTACCATTTCCCACAGTAAACACCACCTAGATGATCTTGAAGATTTATCAGCAAATTCCTATCTCCTGTCATATGCCTTGAGCATCCACTGTCAAAATACCAGTCCTCTTTAGTCTTTACTATTGGAGACGTGTGAGCCAAGACACATGTAATATTAGCTTTGGGAATCCATTGTTTCTTTGGGCTGGCCTGTGTCACATTTGGTTGGGGTGTAGGGTTGGGGTAACCATACAGTTTGAAACATAATGGCTTTATATGATCATGTCTTCCACAATAATGACATCTTCAGCATTGAGGTCTTCTGTTAGGCTGTCTGTAGTTGTTTCTTATGTGATGTTGAAACATTTGGTTCGACATCCTTGGTTTAGCCAAGATTTCAATAGGATTTGTTGAAGAACCCTTTGTTTCAGTGTATCCTAGACCACTCATGTCTCCTACTACCCTTTATGATTGAAGTATTTTATCCAGTGTTTCTGAACCACTATTTAACATCTTGACAGATTTGGACATTTTATCAAGATCAGACTTCAGCATAGTTACCTCATTTTCCAGCTTGTAAATAGTCTCCAGATGCTCATTCTTTTTTTTTTTTTGCAGTTGAATTATGAGCTTCTTCTGCTTTTCATTCTCCTGGCATACTTTAGCACTTTTAATGCTTAGTTCCTTATAAGTAGCAGCTAGTTCTTCAAAGGTCAATTCTTCATCACTTAAGTCTCCATCAGAAATATAGGTACCAGTCAAAGCTGTTACATATTTGGCTGATTCTTCTTCCACTTTATTTTCAGGATCCTCATCTGACCAGAGTACATTAATTCCTTTACTTTGTCTCTTGAGGAAGGTTGGACATTCAGATTTGATGTGACCCAAACCCCCACACTCATAATACCTTAATTTTATGCCTTTAGTAGGTCTTTCCTCAGCTTCTACTTTCTTTCCAGAATTATTTGTCCTACTAATGTCGTATGGGATGTTCCGGAAATTTGGTCTTGAGCTACCCTCCATCCTTTTCAGCATTATATTGAAGTGTCTTCCAAGAAGGACTATGGTGTTTAACAGTCCTTCCTCAGTGTCAAGATCATATTCCTCATCTTTTTCTTCAGTGTTGGACTTAAAGGCTATGCTTTTAGGCTTCTTGTCAGACCTCTTATTAATGCCAACTCAAATGTTTGTAGAGAACCAACCAGTTCATCCACTTTCGTATTGTTGATTTCCTGAGCTTCTTCAATGGCTGTCACTTTCATGTCAAATCTCTTAGGTAGATATCTGAGAATCTTCCTTACCAGCTTCTCTTATGGTATCTTCTCACCCAAGGCACTTCATGCATTATCTATTTCAAGAACATTCATGTGAAATTCTTATATGCTCTCTTCTTCTTTCATCTTTAGATGTTCAAAATTAGTAGTGAGTAGCTGCAGCCTTGACATCTTAACTTTGGAACAATGTTCTATACAGTAGGATTTCTAACTTATAGTCCTATCTAGAATGCCTGAACATGCTGTGTTGAAGAGTTTCAACATCTGGAACAACATGTCATAAGAGATGTCGAGACATCAGACATCATGACATCACGCTACAGAAACCGTTATGTATGTTACAGTTCTATTTCAATTGTGCAGAATATTATGCAACATAAGTAGCATGATCTTTAAGGCATATGTGGAGGTCCAAGAGCTAAGGAGAAATATCAACAAGGACCTTGATTGTAGCAGAAGTTATCTGCATATTTAATCCTATAAAGTTTGTTATTATAGAAGTTTGTTACTGTAGAAGTTTGTTACTATAGAAGTTTGTTACATATTCAAGCTGTTATTTTTGAAGGCCCAAATCCAGTTGGGTAATAGGTTATAAATAAGCAGTTTTAACCTAGTTTTAGTAAGCTAGCCAATTTTTGAAAGATCCTTGTAAGTGAACCACCCGGATTATGGAATGGTCACTGATTTGTGCCTCGAAGCATGTAGGCAAGAGGTTTATTTTACTCACTCAGAAGTTGTGAAGCAATGAGTGTAGTTGTGTCCTTGGAAGAAACTGTGAAATAATTCCAAGTTAGTTTGTGTCACAAGTTGACTGGTTTGTGTTTGAAGTGAGGTATCTTCAAACTGTTTTGAATTGTGTTTGGAGTGAGGTATCTCCAAGCTGATTGTATTAGGAGCCAAGTCGTTGATGCAGTTGTTGAGATGTATCTTCTAGACATCATTGAGGTGATTGGAAGTGAGCAGAGGTTCTCATATCTAAGTGTGTTATCTTTGGTAGAAGGGAAATTGGGTAGTCTAATTAAGTGAGGAGTGTAAACAGGGTATGTTTACTCCGAATTAATACTACTGATAATGGACTTCATTCCTGGGTTGGTATTCCCCCAGATGTAGGTTGGTTAGAACCGAACTGGGTGAACAATTATGTGTGTTGTTTATTATTTTCTGCTTTGTTGATTGTATGTTCTACCTTTTATGTTTTATAATGTCGGATCAGATGTCACGACATCCTGAGTCTGATGACACCATAATTTCAATTGGTATCAAAGCAAGCATCCTGTCTGTTTCTGGATGAGATCTATAAGGGATACTTTCTGGTTGTGTGTAAGGTAGATTATTTGAACAAGGAGTGTTCATATTGTATGGTCCCTTGAAGTGGAGGATGGACCTATTTGTGGAGAACTAGATCAACCTGACCAAAACTATTATACCTTCTTGAAGAGAGAAAAGATAATGAAGCTGGAACAAGAGAGTTAAATTCAAAGATTTCATGCGGGAGTGAAGATTTTGGATTGAATTGTTCAACCTATAATCAGAACAGAGAAAAGATTGTCAAATCCTTCATGCGGGAGTGAAGATGTTGATAAGGTAACTTGTGTGCCTATGTATTTCTATATTGGTCAGGATATTGGTTGGGTCTAGTCTTTTTCTAGGTGAAGAAGCAAGCTTATTGTAGGGTTGATTTATGTTCAATGTGTTATGCTTACAAGTGAATTATGGAGTAAGCATTGTGTAAATTATGTTGAAGTATGGCTATATTCTGCTATATAGCCTCTGATGCAACCCTTATATGAAAGAAGGATCCTAGGGTTATTTTTTTTCAACAGAATATTTAGCAGGTACTTGAGATTTCCGGAAGTCCACTCATAAAGGTATTCATTATTTGATGAGTATAAATAGATCAATAATTCTCATATACATCTGCAAATTGTTTTGAAGAGTATCAAGGATGATGTCGTATCAAATGTTAAAATATCATCTTAAAGTCTTCAGTTATTGAAAGTTGTTTTATTTCCAAGGATTAAATATAAGTGTGAAGGTGTAATCAGTCAAAATGATCTAGTGTGAGTAGTTAATTCTAACTGACTAACTGATAGGTACTTTGACGGAAGACTAAGTACTTATTAGATGTGCAGTCTTAATGCAAAATTCATATACTCTATCGGGAGCTGAGTATCTGTATGAAGAATTCATGGCCTAGTGTGAACTGAATATCAATATTAAATTTCATTGTTATCTTCACAAGCTTTGGATGTGTGGCAATGTTATCTGGTGATTATTTGAAGAGCTGATTCAACCTAAAGAGATGCATACAGATGCTGGCAAATATCTTGATGGGAGCTGGACATTTGTGATAATTGTATGGAAATCTGAATTAAGAAAGAGAAGAAGAATGTGATGAATAATGAAGAATGTTCTACAAGAAGATGTAACATCACAACTATTGAAGACACCAGAGATTGAAGAAGGGTAATAGTATTCAGACTTATCCTTTGACGACATATCTATGGTTATACGCATGGTTAACTATGAAGTTTCTTCTATTACAAGTTATAAAGTGTGGCAATTTGAATCTTGTGTAGCAAGAAAACTAATGATTCCTAATTTGGAAACTGTGGTAAATTCCAAATAAAGAATACTTTAAGTAAGGATCAACATCTAAGAAGTCCTTATTTTGTATAACTCAGGGGTAGTAACAACATATGGTAAGCTTCATCTTAGAAGCTAAAAGGAGGATTTCTGATATTAATGGGGAGAAAAAGTATCATTAGGGAGCAACAAACTACATGAGAAGCAATTGTGCATATGAAGATGAATTGTTAATTGTAAATTGTGAAAGATGCCTTTTCTAGTGCTGATGAGAAAAATAACAAGTGTACTATTTTGCCTCTTGTAATAATAGGGAACTTCCCCGAATGTCGATCTCAAGGACTGCGTATTGATATCCAGTTCAATCTATAGTTCAATTAAACAAAAACTTCTAGAGTTTAGGTTTGATTTTCTAAAATAGAATAATTGCAACTAAAATAAATAAATAAATGCTAAGGACTATTTTGATAGATATGAGTAACCTGCTAGGGAAGACGTATAATTTTCCCTATAATAACCTTGAATCCTGATCTTTTCAACAAGTTCATAAACATTCAATTACCAGCCCTTTAGGTTATTTTCCCCTAAGTCCTTAGTGGGAAAACCTTTGAACCTTCAATCTTAAATCCTAAGTCCTTAGAGATTTATGATGAAATCAAGCCTTTGTTTTATCAAGGGTTAGATCCGGTAACTTTAGAGTATCCCTAGTCCTAGGTGATATCTACTATAGTCTAATCGTACAAAAACCTCAACAATCGCGGTCCAGCTGATTGTTAACCGCAAATCAATTCTTGTTGGTCCGACAAAGAAAGCATTAAAAATATTGCACGATTAAATTAAATAATAAAAACCATGAAATTTATCACTCAGGAAGTCAACATAGTTACAGAGTCAAATCAGGGACACCCCATAGCATTAGGGTTTTAGCTACTCATACTATTCAAAGATAAAAGAAGATAAATTGTAAATGTTACAAGTATTAGGGAGAAATTTGATCTTCAATCCTGTATGTTCATGAAAATCTCCTTCCGTCGAAACCCTTGTTTTCTCCAATCTTCTCTCCTGGAATTCTCTGCTGGCCAAAAAGTAAGTCCTTTATCTTTTTCCCAAAGTTCATTCTAATAGTCTCAGCCACATCCCAGTATTAGCCAAAGTCCAAAATACCCTTAGTGAGAATGAAAAGGTCCAAAACTCAAGAAGTGAAGTTTCCACACGCGTCCATCAACACGGGCCGTGTTGATTAACACGGGTGCCCGTGTTGGCCTTCTAAATCAAAGGTTCGCTCCAGGTCAATCAACACGGGCCGTGTTGATTAACACGGGTGCCCGTGTTGATTCACTGACTTTGGGTATTTTGCATTTTCTAGTGGCTTTTCGACACGGGCCGGGTTGATTCACACGGGGCCCATGTTGATGCATTTGTAGCCTCTAATATTCTGATTCGTGCATTTCTTTTGCCCAGATTTGTCCTGTTTTATTCTTCCGACTCTGAAAACACTCAAACACATAACCAGAGCATAAAATGTGATAAAATGACATATAAACCTAGACAAATAAACAAAACAATAACGAAATTCAATGCTAAATATATGTGTAAGAACCACCGATCAAACTCCCCAAACTTAAATCTGTTTCAACCGACGATTACCAGAACTCATGAAAATTAAAGCAGATCGGTAGTCATATGCAAGAGTTCAGTTCTCATTGCTCAGAAAGTAGTGCGCTCAGCAATCACATGACACGAAAATACCTTCCAACTATGCTTCGCACTTAAGTGTTCTCTTCCGCTTTTCCTCCTCTTTCATTCGCACAATCGATTAAGGCAATCGAATTATGATAATCATCACATGCACATGACTAGCCAAGAACTTCACTTATTTGGGCACCAAACGAGCAGCATTTGCCACTTTCTAAAACCGATGAAATTTTCAAACCTTTTGGTTATTTATTGTCCTTTTATCTGGACGACGTTTAGGGATCAACCCCTTTGGGCTGAATAACTTGAGGGCTACCCAACTTAGCGGGCGGTTGCCTTTACCGCCTTTTCATCATTTAATGCCATTTTATTTGATTCTCAACCAATCATACCGCATGTGAATCAATTATGCCGATCAGTATAGATAAACTATTCAAGGAGTACTTGCACTTTAAGCACTATAGTACGAATCTACACGTTGGACTCGTATCAATGTCACATTATTCCGAATTTCCTACCTTCAAACAATCATCCCTGCATCTCACACAATATCATTCCCGACCTTATTGAAATGCAAGCTCTTCTGTAAAACAAAACAAAATTTTCGGTCAAAACTCAGAAAAATTTCGGGAGAATTTCTGCTTGTGGACTTGCACAACACTTAACATCAACTTAACAAGTAAAAATAAACAAACAAAGCAATAAAACGTCCCCCAAACTTGAACTAAACATTGACCCCAATGTTTAAGAACAAGCTCGAGAAAAGTGACTCACAAAGGGTAATGCAACACCAGCTGTTGTATCCTAGCTTTCGCAAGATAGTATCCCTTTTTTATTACCTGCAAACAAAACAAAACAAAAAGAAAAAGAAAACTAAGTTATTAAAAGCGTGGGTTGCCTCCCACAAAGTGCTTCATTTTACGTCGCATGGCTCGACGGTTCATCAGCCATGTTAGGGTGGCTTATATGACAGACAAAACACATCATCTTTTTTCCTTTAATTTGTTTGGTAGCAATCTCATGAACTTTAAGTAGTGATGATACTGCTTCCAAATCATTTTCATCTTGATGATGTTAAACAAGGCGTAAATGTCATCCAATACTCTGTCAATTTCTTGTCTGTCATTTTCCTTGTTGTGAAAATAATTTTTGGGGAGACTCTGTTGTTGAAGATTTTCAGGTTGGATGTCCACATCTTCAAAAAATGTTAAATTTGTAGTTTCATCCAAAACTAGATCATCTTCAAGTTGTCTGATTTATTCTTCCACATATTCCCTTTTTACCTCAGATTCTTCTATACTTACCACATCTTTGTCGTCTGATGTTATACAATCTTCTTCTGGTTTCACATCTTCTTTTTCCAACTGTAACTTTCGCCACAATCTTACCTCCCTCCTATATGCTATAAAAATTTCAGCCGCCTCTTCCAAAGTGAGTCCCGAATCAGGAGTCCAACATGCAGGAGATACAGGTGGCAATGTATATAGATAATACATACCTACAAAACTCAAACAAGTTATTAGTAACAAAGTATAGAAGAATTCATGAAGCAAAAATAATTAGACTCCTTTTTTTTATAATAAAATAAAATTCAAAAAGGAAAAAAATAAAAATAAAAATAAAAAACTAAAATAAATTAAATATAAAAAAAATAAAATAAAAATAGAAACAAAATTTTAGTTGACGAGCAACAAAATTTTAATTGAACTCAAATTACACTCGATAACCTTGCAGTCCCCGGCAAACGGCGCCAAAAACTTGATGAGAAAAATAGCAAGTGTACTATTTTGCCTCTTGTAATAATAGGGAACTTCCCCGAATGTCGATCTCAAGGATCATGATTGTTATCCAGTTCAATCTATAGTTCAATTAAACAAAAACTTCTAGAGTTTAGGTTTGATTTTCTAAAATAAAATAATTGCAACTAAAATAAATAAATAAATGCTAAGGACTATTTTGACAGATATGAGTCACCTGCTCGGGAAGATGTATAATTTGCCCTATAATAACCTTGAATCTCGATTCAACAAGTTCATAAACATTCAATTACCAGCCCTTTAGGTTAATTTCTCCTAAGTCCTTAGTGGGAAAACCTTTGAACCTTCAATCTTAAATCCTAAGTCCTTAGAGATTTATGATGAAATCAAGCCTTTGTTTTATCAAGGGTTAGATCCGGTAACTTTAGAGTATCCCTAGTCCTAGGTGATATCTACTATAGTCTAATCGTATAAAACCTTAACAACCGGGTCCACTGATTGTTAATCAGAATCAATTCTTGTTGGTCCGACAAAGAAAGCATTAAAAATATTGCACGATTAAATTAAATAATAAAACCATAAAATTGATCATTCAGAAGTCAACATAGTTACAGAGTCAAATCAGGACACCCAATAGCATTAGGGTTTTAGCTACTCATACTATTCAAAGATAATAAGATAAATTGTAAATGTTACAAGTATTAGGAGAAATTTGATCTTCAATCCTGTCTGTTCATGAAAATCTCCTTCCGCCGAAACCCTTGTTTTCTCCAATCTTCTCTCCTGGAATTCTCTGGCCAAAAGTAAGTCCTTTATCTTTTCCCAAAGTTCATTCTAATAGTCTCACCACATCCCAAGATTAGCCAAAGTCCAAAATACCCTTAATGACAAAGAAAAGGTCCAAAACTCAAAAGTGAAGTTTCCATCCCATCAACACGGGCCGTGTTGATTAACACGGGTGCCCGTGTTGGTCTTCTAAATCAAAGGTTCGCTCCAGGTCAATCAACACGGGCCGTGTTGAGTAACACGGGTGCCCGTGTTGATTCACTGACTTTGGGTTTTTTGCATTTTCTAGTGGATTTTCGACACGGCCATGTGGATTCACACGGGCCCGTGTTGATGCATCCGTAGCCTCCAATATTCGATTTTTGCACTTCTTTTGCCCGATTTGTCCTGCTTTTATTCTTCCGACTGAAAACACTCAAACACATAACCGAGCATAAAATGTGATAAAATGACATATAAACCTAGACAAATAAACAAAACAATAACGAAATTCAATGCTAAATATATGTAAGAACCACCGATCAAACTCCCCCAAACTTAAACTGTTGCTTGACCTCAACCGACGATTACCAGAACTCATGAAAATTAAAGCAGATCGGTAGTCATATGCAAGAGTTCAGTTCTCATTGCTCAGAAAGTAGTGCGCTCAGCAATCACATGACACGAAAATACCTTCCAACTATGCTTCGCACTTAAGTGTTCTCTTTCCGCTTTTCCTCCTCTTTCATTCGCACAATCAGATTAAGGCACTGAGAATTATGATAATCATCACATGCACATGACTAGCCAAGAACTTCACTTATTTGGGCACCAAACGAGCAGCATTTGCCACTTTCTAAAACCGATGAAATTTTCAAACCTTTTGGTTATTTATTGTCCTTTTATCTGGACGACGTTTAGGGATCAACCCCTTTGGGCTGAATAACCTGGTGAGGGCTACCCAAATTAGCGGGCCGGTTGCCTTTTACCTTCTTTTCATCATTTAATGCCATTTTTATTTGATTCTCAACCAATCATACCTGCATGTGAATCTGAATTATGCCAGACTGTATAGATAAACTATTCAAGGAGTACTTCGCAGACTTTAAGCACTATAGTACGAATCTACACGTTGGACTCGTATCAATGTCACATTATTCCGAATTTCCTACCTTCAAACAATCATCCCTGCATCTCACACAATATCATTCCCGACCTTATTGAAATGCAAGCTCTTTTGTAAAACAAAACAAAATTTTCGGTCAAAACTCAGAAAAATTTCGGGAGAATTTCTGCTTGTGGACTTGCACAACACTTAACATCAACTTAACAAGTAAAAATAAACAAACAAAGCAATAAAACGTCCCCCAAACTTGAACTAAACATTGACCCCAATGTTTAAGAACAAGCTCGAGAAAAGTGACTCACAAAGGGTAATGCAACACCAGCTGTTGTATCCTAGCTTTCGCAAGATAGTATCCCTTTTTTATTACCTGCAAACAAAACAAAACAAAAAGAAAAAGAAAACTAAGTTATTAAAAGCGTGGGTTGCCTCCCACGAAGTGCTTCATTTAACTTCGCATGGCTCGACGGTTCATCAGCCATGTTAGGGTGGCTTATATGACAGACAAAACACATCATCTTTTTTCCTTTAATTTGTTTGGTAGCAATCTCATGAACTTTAAGTAGTGATGATACTGCTTCCAAATCATTTTCATCTTGATGATGTTAAACAAGGCGTAAATGTCATCCAATACTCTGTCAATTTCTTGTCTGTCATTTTCCTTGTTGTGAAAATAATTTTTGGGGAGACTCTGTTGTTGAAGATTTTCAGGTTGGATGTCCACATCTTCAAAAAATGTTAAATTTGTAGTTTCATCCAAAACTAGATCATCTTCAAGTTGTCTGATTTATTCTTCCACATATTCCCTTTTTACCTCAGATTCTTCTATACTTACCACATCTTTGTCGTCTGATGTTATACAATCTTCTTCTGGTTTCACATCTTCTTTTTCCAACTGTAACTTTCGCCACAATCTTACCTCCCTCCTATATGCTATAAAAATTTCAGCCGCCTCTTCCAAAGTGAGTCCCGAATCAGGAGTCCAACATGCAGGAGATACAGGTGGCAATGTATATAGATAATACATACCTACAAAACTCAAACAAGTTATTAGTAACAAAGTATAGAAGAATTCATGAAGCAAAAATAATTAGACTCCTTTTTTTTATAATAAAATAAAATTCAAAAAGAAAAAAAATAAAAATAAAAATAAAAAAAGCTAAAATAAATTAAATATAAAAAAAATAAAATAAAAATAGAAACAAAATTTTAGTTGACGAGCAACAAAATTTTAATTGAACTCAAATTACACTCGATAACCTTGCAGTCCCCGGCAACGGCGCCAAAAACTTGATGAGAAAAATAGCAAGTGTACTATTTTGCCTCTTGTAATAATAGGGAACTTCCCCGAATGTCGATCTCAAGGACGTATTGTTATCCATTCAATCTATAGTTCAATTAAACAAAACTTCTAGAGTTTAGGTTTGATTTTCTAAAATAAAATAATTGCAACTAAAATAAATAAATAAATGCTAAGGACTATTTTGATGATATGAGTCACCGCCGGAAGATGTATAATTTGCCCTATAATAACCTTGAATCTCGATCTTTTCAACAAGTTCATAAACATTCAATTACCACTTTAGGTTAATTTCCCTAAGTCCTTAGTGGGAAAACCTTTGAACCTTCAATCTTAAATCCTAAGTCCTTAGAGATTTATGATGAAATCAAGCCTTTGTTTTATCAAGGGTTAGATCCGTAACTTTAGAGTATCCCTAGTCCTAGGTGATATCTACTATAGTCTAATCGCAAAAACCTTAAGAACCGCGGTCCAAATTGATTGTTAACCAGAATCAATTCTTGTTGGTCCGACAAAGAAAGCATTAAAAATATTGCACGATTAAATTAAATAATAAAAACCATGAAATTGATCATTCAGGAAGTCAACATAGTTACAGAGTCAAATCAGGGACACCCCATAGCATTAGGGTTTTAGCTACTCATACTATTCAAAGATAACAGAAGATAAATTGTAAATGTTACAAGTATTAGGGAGAAATTTGATCTTCAATCCTGTATGTTCATGAAAATCTCCTTCCGTCGAAACCCTTGTTTTCTCCAATCTTCTCTCCTGGAATTCTCTGCTGGCCAAAAAGTAAGTCCTTTATCTTTTTCCCAAAGTTCATTCTAATAGTCTCAGCCACATCCCAATATTAGCCAAAGTCCAAAATACCCTTAATGACAAAGAAAAGGTCCAAAACTCAAAAAGTGAAGTTTCCACACGCGTCCGTCAACACGGGCCGTGTTGATTAACACGGGTGCCCGTGTTGGTCTTCTAAATCAAAGGTTCGCTCCAGGTCAATCAACACGGGTGCCCGTGTTGATTCACTGACTTTGGGTTTTTTGCATTTTCTAGTGGCTTTTCGACACGGGCCATGTTGATTCACACGGGGCCCGTGTTGATGCATCTGTAGCCTCCAATATTCTGATTTTTGCACTTCTTTTGCCCAGATTTGTCCTGCTTTATTCTTCCGACGAAAACACTCAAACACATAACCGAGCATAAAATGTGATAAAATGACATATAAACCTAGACAAATAAACAAAACAATAACGAAATTCAATGCTAAATATATGTAAGAACCACCGATCAAACTCCCCAAACTTAAACTGTTGCTTGACCTCAACCGACGATTACGTAACTCATGAAAATTAAAGCGGATCGGTAGTCATATGCAAGAGTTCAGCTCATTGCTCGAAGTAGTGCGCCAAGAATCACATGACACGAAAATACCTTCCAACTATGCTTCGCACTTAAGTGTTCTCTTCCGCTTTTCCTCCTCTTTCATTCGCACAATCGATTAAGGCATCGAGAATTATGATAATCATCACATGCACATGAATAGCCAAGAACTTCACTTATTTGGGCACAAACGAGCAGATTTGCCACTTTCTAAAACCGATGAAATTTTCAAACCTTTTGGTTATTTATTGTCCTTTTATCCGACGACGTTTAGGGATCAACCCTTTTGAATAACTCAAAGGGCTACCCAAATTAGCGGGCGGTTGCCTTTACCTTCTTTTCATCATTTAATGCCATTTTATTTGATTCTCAACCAATCATACCGCATGTGAATCAATTTTGCCGATCAGATAGATAAACTATTCAAGGAGTACTTGCACTTTAAGCACTATAGTACGAATCTACACGTTGGACTCGTATCAATGTCACATTATTCCGAATTTCCTACCTTCAAACAATCATCCCTGCATCTCACACAATATCATTCCCGACCTTATTGAAATGCAAGCTCTTTTGTAAAACAAAACAAAATTTTCGGTCAAAACTCAGAAAAATTTCGGGAGAATTTCTGCTTGTGGACTTGCACAACACTTAACATCAACTTAACAAGTAAAAATAAACAAACAAAGCAATAAAACGTCCCCCAAACTTGAACTAAACATTGACCCCAATGTTTAAGAACAAGCTCGAGAAAAGTGACTCACAAAGGGTAATGCAACACCAGCTGTTGTATCCTAGCTTTCGCAAGATAGTATCCCTTTTTTATTACCTGCAAACAAAACAAAACAAAAAGAAAAAGAAAACTAAGTTATTAAAAGCGTGGGTTGCCTCACGAAGTTTATTTTACGTCGCATGGCTCGACGGTTCATCAGCCATGTTAGGGTGGCTTATATGACTGACAAAACACATCATCTTTTTTCCTTTAATTTGTTTGGTAGCAATCTTATGAACTTTAAGTAGTGATGATACTGCTTCCAAATCATTTTCATCTTGATGATGTTAAACAAGGCGTAAATGTCATCCAATACTCACAATTTCTTGTCCGTCATTTTCCTTGTTGTGAAAATAATTTTTGGGAGACTTGTTGAAGATTTTCGTTGGATGTCCACATCTTCAAAAATGTTAAATTTGTAGTTTCATCCAAAACTAGATCATCTTCAAGTTGTCGATTTATTCTTCCACATATTCCCTTTTACCTCGATTCTTCTATACTTACCACATCTTTGTCGTCGATGTTATACAATCTTCTTCCGTTTCACATCTTCTTTTCCAACTGTAACTTTCGCCACAATCTTACCTCCCTCCTATATGCTATAAAAATTTCAGCCTTCCAAAGTGAGTCCCGAATCAGGAGTCCAACATGCAGGAGATACAGGTGGCAATGTATATAGATAATACATACCTACAAAACTCAAACAAGTTATTAGTAACAAAGTATAGAAGAATTCATGAAGCAAAAATAATTAGACTCCTTTTTTTTATAATAAAATAAAATTCAAAAAGAAAAAAAAAAAAAAAAAAAAAAACTAAAATAAATTAAATATAAAAAAAATAAAATAAAAATAGAAACAAAATTTTAGTTGACGAGCAACAAAATTTTAATTGAACTCAAATTACACTCGATAACCTTGCAGTCCCCGGCAACGGCGCCAAAAACTTGATGAGAAAAATAGCAAGTGTACTATTTTGCCTCTTGTAATAATAGGGAACTTCCCCGAATGTCGATCTCAAGGACTGCGTATTGTTATCCAGTTCAATCTATAGTTCAATTAAACAAAAACTTCTAGAGTTTAGGTTTGATTTTCTAAAATAAAATAATTGCAACTAAAATAAATAAATAAATGCTAAGGACTATTTTGACAGATATGAGTCACCTGCTCGGGAAGATGTATAATTTGCCCTATAATAACCTTGAATCCTGATCTTTTCAACAAGTTCATAAACATTCAATTACCAGCCCTTTAGGTTAATTTCCCCTAAGTCCTTAGTGGGAAAACCTTTGAACCTTCAATCTTAAATCCTAAGTCCTTAGAGATTTATGATGAAATCAAGCCTTTGTTTTATCAAGGGTTAGATCCGGTAACTTTAGAGTATCCCTAGTCCTAGGTGATATCTACTATAGTCTAATCGTACAAAAACCTTAACAACCGCGGTCCAGCTGATTGTTAACCGTAAATCAATTCTTGTTGGTCCGACAAAGAAAGCATTAAAAATATTGCACGATTAAATTAAATAATAAAAACCATGAAATTTATCACTCAGGAAGTCAACATAGTTACAGAGTCAAATCAGGGACACCCCATAGCATTAGGGTTTTAGCTACTCATACTATTCAAAGATAACAAGAAGATAAATTGTAAATGTTACAAGTATTAGGGAGAAATTTGATCTTCAATCCTGTATGTTCATGAAAATCTCCTTCCGTCGAAACCCTTGTTTTCCAATCTTCTCCCGAATTCTCTCACGCCAAAAGTAAGTCCTTTATCTTTTTCCCAAAGTTCATTCTAATAGTCTCAGCCACATCCCAATATTAGCCAAAGTCCAAAATACCCTTAATGACAAAGAAAAGGTCCAAAACTCAAAAAGTGAAGTTTCCACACGCGTCCGTCAACACGGGCCGTGTTGATTAACACGGGTGCCCGTGTTGGTCTTCTAAATCAAAGGTTCGCTCCAGGTCAATCAATACGGGCCGTGTTGATTAATACGGGTGCCCGTGTTGATTCACTGACTTTGGGTTTTTTGCATTTTCTAGTGGATTTTCGACACGGGCCATGTTGATTCACACGGGGGCCCGTGTTGATGCATCTGTAGCCTCCAATATTCTGATTTTTGCACTTCTTTTGCCCAGATTTGTCCTGTTTTATTCTTCCGACTCTGAAAACACTCAAACACATAACCAGAGCATAAAATGTGATAAAATGACATATAAACCTAGACAAATAAACAAAACAATAACGAAATTCAATGCTAAATATATGTGTAAGAACCACCGATCAAACTCCCCCAAACTTAAACTGTTGCTTGACCTCAACCGACGATTACCAGAACTCATGAAAATTAAAGCAGATCGGTAGTCATATGCAAGAGTTCAGTTCTCATTGCTCAGAAAGTAGTGCGCTCAGCAATCACATGACACGAAAATACCTTCCAACTATGCTTCGCACTTAAGTGTTCTCTTTCCGCTTTTCCTCCTCTTTCATTCGCACAATCAGATTAAGGCACTGAGAATTATGATAATCATCACATGCACATGAATAGCCAAGAACTTCACTTATTTGGGCACAAACGAGCAGCATTTGCCACTTTCTAAAACCGATGAAATTTTCAAACCTTTTGGTTATTTATTGTCCTTTTATCTGGACGACGTTTAGGGATCAACCCCTTTGGGCTGAATAACCTGGTGAGGGCTACCCAAATTAGCGGGCCGGTTGCCTTTTACCTTCTTTTCATCATTTAATGCCATTTTTATTTGATTCTCAACCAATCATACCTGCATGTGAATCTGAATTATGCCAGACTGTATAGATAAACTATTCAAGGAGTACTTCGCAGACTTTAAGCACTATAGTACGAATCTACACGTTGGACTCGTATCAATGTCACATTATTCCGAATTTCCTACCTTCAAACAATCATCCCTGCATCTCACACAATATCATTCCCGACCTTATTGAAATGCAAGCTCTTTTGTAAAACAAAACAAAATTTTCGGTCAAAACTCAGAAAAATTTCGGGAGAATTTCTGCTTGTGGACTTGCACAACACTTAACATCAACTTAACAAGTAAAAATAAACAAACAAAGCAATAAAACGTCCCCCAAACTTGAACTAAACATTGACCCCAATGTTTAAGAACAAGCTCGAGAAAAGTGACTCACAAAGGGTAATGCAACACCAGCTGTTGTATCCTAGCTTTCGCAAGATAGTATCCCTTTTTTATTACCTGCAAACAAAACAAAACAAAAAGAAAAAGAAAACTAAGTTATTAAAAGCGTGGGTTGCCTCCCACAAAGTGCTTCATTTTACGTCGCATGGCTCGACGGTTCATCAGCCATGTTAGGGTGGCTTATATGACAGACAAAACACATCATCTTTTTTCCTTTAATTTGTTTGGTAGCAATCTCATGAACTTTAAGTAGTGATGATACTGCTTCCAAATCATTTTCATCTTGATGATGTTAAACAAGGCGTAAATGTCATCCAATACTCTGTCAATTTCTTGTCTGTCATTTTCCTTGTTGTGAAAATAATTTTTGGGGAGACTCTGTTGTTGAAGATTTTCAGGTTGGATGTCCACATCTTCAAAAAATGTTAAATTTGTAGTTTCATCCAAAACTAGATCATCTTCAAGTTGTCTGATTTATTCTTCCACATATTCCCTTTTTACCTCAGATTCTTCTATACTTACCACATCTTTGTCGTCTGATGTTATACAATCTTCTTCTGGTTTCACATCTTCTTTTTCCAACTGTAACTTTCGCCACAATCTTACCTCCTCCTATATGCTATAAAAATTTCTTCCAAAGTGAGTCCCGAATCAGAGTCCAACATGCAGAGATATGTATATAGATAATACATACCTACAAAACTCAAACAAGTTATTAGTAACAAAGTATAGAAGAATTCATGAAGCAAAAATAATTAGACTCCTTTTTTTTATAATAAAATAAAATTCAAAAAGAAAAAAAATAAAAATAAAAATAAAAAAGCTAAAATAAATTAAATATAAAAAAAATAAAATAAAAATAGAAACAAAATTTTAGTTGACGAGCAACAAAATTTTAATTGAACTCAAATTACACTCGATAACCTTGCAGTCCCCGGCAACGGCGCCAAAAACTTGATGAGAAAAATAGCAAGTGTACTATTTTGCCTCTTGTAATAATAGGGAACTTCCCCGAATGTCGATCTCAAGGACTGCGTATTGTTATCCAGTTCAATCTATAGTTCAATTAAACAAAAACTTCTAGAGTTTAGGTTTGATTTTCTAAAATAAAATAATTGCAACTAAAATAAATAAATAAATGCTAAGGACTATTTTGACAGATATGAGTCACCTGCTCGGGAAGATGTATAATTTGCCCTATAATAACCTTGAATCCTGATCTTTTCAACAAGTTCATAAACATTCAATTACCAGCCCTTTAGGTTAATTTCCCCTAAGTCCTTAGTGGGAAAACCTTTGAACCTTCAATCTTAAATCCTAAGTCCTTAGAGATTTATGATGAAATCAAGCCTTTGTTTTATCAAGGGTTAGATCCGGTAACTTTAGAGTATCCCTAGTCCTAGGTGATATCTACTATAGTCTAATCGTACTAAAACCTTAACAACCGCGGTCCAGCTGATTGTTAACCGTAAATCAATTCTTGTTGGTCCGACAAAGAAAGCATTAAAAATATTGCACGATTAAATTAAATAATAAAAACCATGAAATTGATCATTCAGGAAGTCAACATAGTTACAGAGTCAAATCAGGGACACCCCATAGCATTAGGGTTTTAGCTACTCATACTATTCAAAGATAACAGAAGATAAATTGTAAATGTTACAAGTATTAGGGAGAAATTTGATCTTCAATCCTGTATGTTCATGAAAATCTCCTTCCGTCGAAACCCCTGTTTTCTCCAATCTTCTCTCCTGGAATTCTCTGCTGGCCAAAAAGTAAGTCCTTTATCTTTTTCCCAAAGTTCATTCTAATAGTCTCAGCCACATCCCAATATTAGCCAAAGTCCAAAATACCCTTAATGACAAAGAAAAGGTCCAAAACTCAAAAAGTGAAGTTTCCACACGCGTCCGTCAACACGGGCCGTGTTGATTAACACGGGTGCCCGTGTTGGTCTTCTAAATCAAAGGTTCGCTCCAGGTCAATCAATACGGGCCGTGTTGATTAATACGGGTGCCCGTGTTGATTCACTGACTTTGGGTTTTTTGCATTTTCTAGTGGATTTTCGACACGGGCCATGTTGATTCACACGGGGGCCCGTGTTGATGCATCTGTAGCCTCCAATATTCTGATTTTTGCACTTCTTTTGCCCAGATTTGTCCTGTTTTATTCTTCCGACTCTGAAAACACTCAAACACATAACCAGAGCATAAAATGTGATAAAATGACATATAAACCTAGACAAATAAACAAAACAATAACGAAATTCAATGCTAAATATATGTGTAAGAACCACCGATCAAACTCCCCCAAACTTAAACTGTTGCTTGACCTCAACCGACGATTACCAGAACTCATGAAAATTAAAGCAGATCGGTAGTCATATGCAAGAGTTCAGTTCTCATTGCTCAGAAAGTAGTGCGCTCAGCAATCACATGACACGAAAATACCTTCCAACTATGCTTCGCACTTAAGTGTTCTCTTTCCGCTTTTCCTCCTCTTTCATTCGCACAATCAGATTAAGGCACTGAGAATTATGATAATCATCACATGCACATGAATAGCCAAGAACTTCACTTATTTGGGCACAAACGAGCAGCATTTGCCACTTTCTAAAACCGATGAAATTTTCAAACCTTTTGGTTATTTATTGTCCTTTTATCTGGACGACGTTTAGGGATCAACCCCTTTGGGCTGAATAACCTGGTGAGGGCTACCCAAATTAGCGGGCCGGTTGCCTTTTACCTTCTTTTCATCATTTAATGCCATTTTTATTTGATTCTCAACCAATCATACCTGCATGTGAATCTGAATTATGCCAGACTGTATAGATAAACTATTCAAGGAGTACTTCGCAGACTTTAAGCACTATAGTACGAATCTACACGTTGGACTCGTATCAATGTCACATTATTCCGAATTTCCTACCTTCAAACAATCATCCCTGCATCTCACACAATATCATTCCCGACCTTATTGAAATGCAAGCTCTTCTGTAAAACAAAACAAAATTTTCGGTCAAAACTCAGAAAAATTTCGGGAGAATTTCTGCTTGTGGACTTGCACAACACTTAACATCAACTTAACAAGTAAAAATAAACAAACAAAGCAATAAAACGTCCCCCAAACTTGAACTAAACATTGACCCCAATGTTTAAGAACAAGCTCGAGAAAAGTGACTCACAAAGGGTAATGCAACACCAGCTGTTGTATCCTAGCTTTCGCAAGATAGTATCCCTTTTTTATTACCTGCAAACAAAACAAAACAAAAAGAAAAAGAAAACTAAGTTATTAAAAGCGTGGGTTGCCTCCCACGAAGTGCTTCATTTAACTTCGCATGGCTCGACGGTTCATCAGCCATGTTAGGGTGGCTTATATGACAGACAAAACACATCATCTTTTTTCCTTTAATTTGTTTGGTAGCAATCTTATGAACTTTAAGTAGTGATGATACTGCTTCCAAATCATTTTCATCTTGATGATGTTAAACAAGGCGTAAATGTCATCCAATACTCTGTCAATTTCTTGTCTGTCATTTTCCTTGTTGTGAAAATAATTTTTGGGGAGACTCTGTTGTTGAAGATTTTCAGGTTGGATGTCCACATCTTCAAAAAATGTTAAATTTGTAGTTTCATCCAAAACTAGATCATCTTCAAGTTGTCTGATTTATTCTTCCACATATTCCCTTTTTACCTCAGATTCTTCTATACTTACCACATCTTTGTCGTCTGATGTTATACAATCTTCTTCTGGTTTCACATCTTCTTTTTCCAACTGTAACTTTCGCCACAATCTTACCTCCCTCCTATATGCTATAAAAATTTCAGCCGCCTCTTCCAAAGTGAGTCCAATCAGAGTCCAACATGCAGAGATATGTGGCAATGTATATAGATAATACATACCTACAAAACTCAAACAAGTTATTAGTAACAAAGTATAGAAGAATTCATGAAAAAAATAATTAGACTCCTTTTTTTTATAATAAAATAAAATTCAAAAAGAAAAAAAATAAAAATAGAAATAAAAAAAACTAAAATAAATTAAATATAAAAAAAATAAAATAAAAATAGAAACAAAATTTTAGTTGACGAGCAACAAAATTTTAATTGAACTCAAATTACACTCGATAACCTTGCAGTCCCCGGAAACGGCGCCAAAAACTTGATGAGAAAAATAGCAAGTGTACTATTTTGCCTCTTGTAATAATAGGGAACTTCCCGAATGTCGATCTCAAGGATCAGATTGTTATCCAGCTTCAATCTATAGTTCAATTAAACAAAACTTCTAGAGTTTAGGTTTGATTTTCTAAAATAAAATAATTGCAACTAAAATAAATAAATAAATGCTAAGGACTATTTTGACAGATATGAGTCACCTGCTCGGGAAGATGTATAATTTTCCCTATAATAACCTTGAATCCTGATCTTTTCAACAAGTTCATAAACATTCAATTACCAGCCCTTTAGGTTAATTTCCCCTAAGTCCTTAGTGGGAAAACCTTTGAACCTTCAATCTTAAATCCTAAGTCCTTAGAGATTTATGATGAAATCAAGCCTTTGTTTTATCAAGGGTTAGATCCGTAACTTTAGAGTATCCCTAGTCCTAGGTGATATCTACTATAGTCTAATCGCACAAAACCTTAACAATCAGGGTCCAATTGATTGTTAACCGTAAATCAATTCTTGTTGGTCCGACAAAGAAAGCATTAAAAATATTGCACGATTAAATTAAATAATAAAAACCATGAAATTGATCATTCAGAAGTCAACATAGTTACAGAGTCAAATCGTGACACCCATAGCATTAGGGTTTTAGCTACTCATACTATTCAAAGATAATGAAGATAAATTGTAAATGTTACAAGTATTAGGAGAAATTTGATCTTCAATCCTATGTTCATGAAAATCTCCTTCCGTCGAAACCCCTGCTTTTCCAATCTTCTCTCCTGAATTCTCGCCAAAAGTAAGTCCTTTATCTTTTCCCAAAGTTCATTCTAATAGTCTCACCACATCCCAATATTAGCCAAAGTCCAAAATACCCTTAATGACAAAGAAAAGGTCCAAAACTCAAAAGTGAAGTTTCCACGCGTCCCAACACGGGTCAGTTGATTAACACGGTGCCCGTGTTGGTCTTCTAAATCAAAGGTTCGCCAGTCAATCAATCACGGGCCGTGTTGATTAATACGGTGCCCGTGTTGATTCAACGACTTTGGGTTTTTGCATTTTCTAGTGGATTTTCGACACGGGCCATGTTGATTCACACGGGGCCCGTGTTGATGCATCCGTAGCTCCAATATTCGATTTTGCACTTTTTGCCCAGATTTGTCCTGCTTTTATTCTTCCGACAAAACACTCAAACACATAACCGAGCATAAAATATGATAAAATGACATATAAACCTAGACAAATAAACAAAACAATAACGAAATTCAATGCTAAATATATGTGTAAGAACCACCGATCAAACTCCCCAAACTTAAACTTGCTTGACCTCAACCGACGATTACGTAACTCATGAAAATTAAAGGGATCGGTAGTCATATGCAAGAGTTCGCTCATTGCTCGTAAGTAGTGCGCCAATCACATGACACGAAAATACCTTCCAACTATGCTTCGCACTTAAGTGTTCTCTTTCCGCTTTTCCTCCTCTTTCATTCGCACAATCAGATTAAGGCACTGAGAATTATGATAATCATCACATGCACATGAATAGCCAAGAACTTTACGCGCAAGATCCCCAGTAGAGTACCCCTCTAGACTCTCCCCAGCAGGGTCTATATAGGAGATCCTCGACAACGTGTCTCTCGATCTCTACCATCCTCAACAATATCTAGGCCCAAGACTTGGCCAGATAGTGCATCGGAGGAATCAAAGTTTCTTTCTTCTCAGGGTCTCCATCCGTTCCGTCTCCAAACAGAAGTCAGAAATCTCCACATCTTCTTCAAGATGGATATGTTTTGAAATACCACAACATCTATCATTCATACATTATTCATAAAAGTCATATCTTGTGCATGTGTCATTCATACGCATCGTCATGCATCATACTCTACATAAGACTAACGAATATTCTATCAAAGTTTCTCTTGTTTTCTCCAAAGCAGGTGAAAGTCACTTCTGACACAAACAGTCCGTGATTAAGACCAATCCGACGGAAAACTATCTCGAAGATCGCCTAGTTGTCCTCCGACAACCGGTCCAGATTAAGACCCGAAACGGAAAACTATCTCGACCGACCGCCTCGTTGTCCTCCGACAACGGATCCGTGATTAGTACCAAGCAAAACGGAAACCCTATCCGAACGATCACCTGTTATCCTCCGACAGCGGTACCGATGTGGAAGCTATCCACATTTTTGCCAACTACTATCCTCGAGTAATCAACACGAAGATGTATTCGACGTGCTTTATTATCAAGAACTACAGAGCGTGCGACTCGCTTGTCTTGATGGCATCTTAAGCCCATCTCCGATTATTTGTCAACATTTCTCCGCCTTCAGAATGCTGCATATTTGGTTAAAAAACCAATACAAACCAATAACTTCATTCAAAGATGAGCACGAAGTCTAACGACGACTCTCTCGGATGGCATCTTAAGCCCATCTCCGCTCCTTTCACTTCCGTAACGCTCAGAGCCCAGCGCACTCACTCCCCAACATCAATCTTTTCAGATGGCATCTTAAGCCCATCCCTATCAGTTTTCCTATCAACAATCTCGAGTCTAGCATACGACTCATTCCCTAGCGAAAATCTCCAGCTTCTCCAAATGGCATCTATAAGCCCATTCCCGCATCATCAGCCAACAACGAGTGCAAATTTGGTTTAGTGTTCAATCATCTTTACCTCCGTGTCACGAAGGCAAGCACGCCAATCTAACCCTTCCAAGACAAGAAGATTGAACAGGGCAGTTCATACCCCAAAATTTTCCTCCTACTTCTCAAAACATTTCATACATCCATACTCAAGGATTCCTCAAGGGTTGATCAGACAAACCCTCTCCTAGACAATCAACCCAAACTAGGGTTTGGCTATTCTCAGATCCAGATGGATTTCCAATATCTCCAATGTTCATCATGCTTCCTCATATGCTTCAAAGATTCTCCATGTCAAGTTTCAAGCCCCACAAGTCAAGTTTCTAATTGCTCGATGGTTGAAAATTAGTTGTATTGGACAAAAGTCAACTGTGGTCAACATACAGACAAACTTCATGATTTTTGGTCAACATCCTCATTTTGAAGTCACATTCATAATTTGATCAAGGGTTGATCATGATTCATCAAGAAAACTCAAGATTTGCTCAAAAGTCAAACTTTCTAAATTAGGGTTTCTCAGTGAAAAGTCAACCAAACTTTGACTGAGCATAACTTCTTCATACTTTCTTAGAAATTTTTCCACCATCTCTTGTTTTGAAGGAAATTCAATTCTCTACAACTTCATGTCTCACAAGAATGTTCAAAAGATGCTTCATTTGGAAGGTTTGGATCAAAACATTACAGGTCCTTTTCAAAGTCAACAAAAAGTCAACATTTTGTTTTGAAGATATATTGAGCATGGAAACTCAAATTGAGATGAAACCAAAGAGGCTGGTTAGAGGACTCTTAGAGCTTTCCAAAAAGTTCAAGAACACTAAAAAATGTGGAAAATTGAGCAAGATACACTATTTAGAAGTTGGGCAATTTTGGACAATTGCACAAAAGGAGATATTGGTCAAAATGCAAAATTTTCCAAATGGGCCTATAATCATATGATCCAAACTTGTTCATGATGTTATTTGTGACCCATTAATGTTATTATGGCAATTTTCTATTTTATTAATTTATTTTTGGATTTAAAACCATTTAATTCAAAATTAAATTATATAAAATATGAAAATAAGATATTTTTTCAAAAGGAGTGATTTTATATCAAACTTGAGGTTCAAGGAAGCCCTATACATGCTAATTTCGTGCTTGCTCTCTCATTAAGAAGAAAATCAAATTTTTTCCAAAATTTGATTTTATTTGAAATTTATTCAATGCACATTCAAAACCAAATCTTTTTTCCTTCTTTTTCCTCTCCTAATTCACTCTATAAATAGCCAGCAATATGCCAAGCAAGAGACACGAAACCCTAGCCAAAACCACAGCCCTCACTTTGCTCAAAATTTTCATAAACTTTCAAAAATCGAATTTTTATTTGCAGCCTCATTCAACCATCCAAACGTGTTCAGAGGGTAAGATTGAGTAAGGATCCATCATTGTTATTGATCAAAACAACCTGGATCGAGCCATATACATGCATACATATTCAAAACTTTCTTGATTTTGCATTTTTATTATCTGCTTGTTTCGATTGATTCTAATGCTTTTATTGTGATCATGAGACTCTATATGACCGATCTGGGCAATCGTTTCACAGCTTGCACGTGAGAATCACCAGTTGCCATGTTTAGGGTTTCTTGTGCTGTCGTTTTCGAACCGGTCTGTACAGGCCGATTCAGCCAAAACCAATACCACCATTGAATCTGTAAGGGTCAAATAGGTGGACTAGGTCTTTTTTGCTTTGAATCTTTGTATTTTGCAGGTTTGAAAATTATAGCTACTGGAGAAGATGACCGGAGCTCTAGCTCTGCCAACACTCAAAGAGGACCGCAAGAGGTTATGTATGTTCGGCCTTTTGATTTCCACTCATAAACAGATGGGGACCACGCGTGGCTGACTGTGTTTCAAACTTATCCCTGACGCGTCATCACTTATATTCCATTGATTCTCACTTTACAAACACCATGTGACACTTGTCCCAGTGGTTAAGGCGCAGACTGTTGGTAGATACCTTCCATGGTCATGAGTTCGAATCAGCCAGGGACCGGTTTTGCATTTTCTTTTTACAAACTCAACTCTTTTCATATTTTCCTATTTTTTTTTTTTTTTAATATTTTGCATTCATTTTAATTTATTTCAATAATTTTTGTCATGCATTAAAAAATACCAAAAAATATTTTCCTTTTTGCATTATTTCCTGAAAATGTTTATTTAATTTATAAAATTAAAAACATTAATTTTGCATGCATATTTAATTTATTTGCTAATTTATCATTTAAATCACATTTAATTAGTTTTTAATTATTAAATTAACTCCAAGAAATCCCAAAAAATTATTTTAGCATATTAATGTTATTTCCAGCATGAAATATTTTTCTCATTTAAAAATTATTATTTTTGCTAATATTTTTCTCTTGATCGATTTCCTCGTATTTTCCGATTTCTCATCTTTTTCACAGGTTATTCCGTTTCGGACGATTTCTTTTTACCGTTTTCTTTTTTTTCAAATTATGTAATTGCTCATGGGATATAATAGTTTAATTAGGGCTTTTATTTTCCGCATTTTAAATTATGTATCTGTCCCAAAGCCATGTAATAGCGTAGGATTTATCTTTCCGCACTTTATACTTCCGCATTTTAATTTCCGCACCCTATAAACTGCTAGTAATTAGGCGTGTATGGAAAGATAAAATTGAACATAACTCACTCTAACTTCAAGATAATATATCTGAAATCAACACACTCTTTCACACATGCACCCCTTAGGTTAATTCTCTCTCGTTGCCTTTGCGAATTCCACATGGTCAAGTCCCTCGAACGTAAAGGTATCCTAGCACCGTTTCCTTCAAAACAAATCATCATAGTCCCTTCGATACAAAGATCATAAGACCCACGATGTCGCCTCCGAATACATGATCTTGACCCTCGATTGTCGCCTACGAAGAATGATGATAGTCCCTTCGAATGTGCTAGGATACTTCCTACAAGTTGCTTTCTATGACCATCCGTTGTCCCTTCGAATGTCCCTTCTACATCCAACGAATGGAGTTACCTACCAACTAATGGTATGGATAGTGCTATTCTAAAGGAACGTAAAATAACAAAAAAACGACCAATTCTGAGTAGGTAATAAGACTTTTAGTTGCTTGCTCTATCAAATACTTTTTGCACCTCACACTTTTTTGTCAAAGTTCAAACTTTTTTCAAAACGAAACATTTCCAAACACTTTGTATACATTCCTACATGAATCATTACAAAGTCAAAGCGAAATGTCTTTTCAAAACATTTTTGTCAAATACACAGAAAGCACAATTTTAAAGTGATCTAAGAGCAACTAAGAGCCCGTAGATAACTACGGATGGAAAGGGGTGCTAATACCTTCACTTTTCATAACCTTCTCCCTTACTCGTAATCTAACGAAGGTCTTTTTCTGTACTTTTTACCTTCCTTAATTGATAAAAGAAAAGTCGGTGGCGACTCTTGCTATCCGCATATTTGCGATACAAAACCTACAAAGTCGTTCACCGACATGAATCGGCGATCACGAGGAGACACCCTAAAGAGAGAATGCTTACGGATTTCTAGATCACCTTTATTGCTTTTTGTTTGACTTGCTTGATTTATCTTTAAGGGTTGCTTGGGTATTATATTCTGTGGGGGATCCTACACCGGATCCGTGTTTTCCTTTTAGGTAAGTAGCAATAAATCGTCGCGACTGCTAGACGATATCAAAACGGTCAACATGATGGCTACGTTAGTGTGACACTTTGATGTCCCGATACTCTTCATTCCCAAGTTGAGGATAGTATTTGGCTTCTGCGTGGTGTCATCAAGCACTAACTAAACTTTTAGAACCTTAATTGATCCATCTTGGCCATTAGAAGGTAGTGAGATGGTCGGCTTTGGTGTAGACCGAGGTTGGTCGATACTGCTACGCCATTAAGATCGACTTTTGGGATATTTTGGTCGACCACTTGGTAGTCGTATTGAAATAAACGCCTACGAGAAAGATCAATGATATGAGATTCCTAGAACCCTACATTATTATAGGACAGATGAACCAACTCAAACTTTTGGTGGTGTAATCACCTATACCTCTTGCAAGCCTTAAACCTAGGCTCATTGTGTGAATTGTTTGTGTGTGCTAAACATGACATCATGACATCATTCGCATTGCATATCATTTCTAACTATTTCAAGGACCTAGGGATTTATCTTTGCTCTGTTTTATAGGGATTATGGCTTCTAGAAAGACTATCCGAATCAACTTCATGGTTATACCTTCTCAGCTCAAAGAATTGGTTTCAGAAATTCCCGATCATGCTCAGTTCATCAAAAGATATGGTTACCTACTTGACTTGGTTATCTCCGGTTTTGAAGAAGATATGATGCATGCCCTATTCCAGTTCTTTGATCCGAAACACCATTGCTTTACATTCCTATTATCATTGGTTCCTACCTTGGAAGAGTTCTCTAAGCTACTTGGGATACCTATTCTTGACCAAATGCCATTCACCGGTTTGGAAAAGGTTCCTAAGTACGAAGACATTGCATCGGCCTTACATCTTAAACGTTCAGACATTGAAGCTAATTGGGAATCTAGAAGCGGAGATAAGGGTTTACTTGCTAAGTTCTTAATTAAGAAAGCCCGAGAATTCCTCAAAGTTATGAGTTTCCATGCATTTGAAGACATTATGGCCTTGCTAATCTATGGTTTGGTTCTATTCCCTAACTCGGATCAATTCATAGATGTGAACGCCATCAAGTTGTTTCTTACCCGCAATCCTGTGCCTACTTTACTTGGAGACATCCTACATTCTCTCCACACTCGTACTACTAAGAGACAAGGGACTCTCATGTGTTGTATACCGTTACTTTCAAGGTGATTTATTTCGCACCTTCCTCCATCAGCTTTGAAGAATGAACAAAGGTTGAGATGGTCTCAAAGGTTAATGTCACTCTCTCATTCAGATATCCGTTGGAATCTTTTCTCCCAAAAGGATTTCACCTTCATTGAGCGTTGTGGAGAATTCCCTAATGTACCACTCCTTGGTATAAGGGGAGGTATTACTTACAATCCTTCTCTAGCTCTACGTCAGTTTGGTTTTGCTCGGAAGAAATGGTCCACATGATATGCTTCTCCAAGATATTGTGTTCGACTACAATCACGATCTCCAGAATTACCGACGAAGGTTCATACACGCTTGGAACATGGTAAAGAAGACTGATACCAAGACCTTGGGGCACCAGAACTCCATTCCTTGGGAACCTTACCTCAAATGGGTGCGAGCTCGAGCTCAAAACCTCATGATGCTATTCACGCCTGTTCTACCAGTAATTATGGAACCTATTGCTATAGGTGACGTACCCTATACCATTCTCCATCCCGACATGCCTACTGATTTTGAAGACTTGAAGAGATCCTGGATTCAGCTTAAAGAAGAAAGGGATACATTCGAAGCTCAGTGTTATACAAGTGAGAAGAAAGTGCTAGAATTGACCAAGCTACTTCACGAGGAGCGAAGCATCAACGCCTACCTCGGCACCAAGAGGAAGCGCCCATGGGAGACTTAGAGCTTTAGGACTTATATGTTTTCTTTTATTTGTTTTGAACTATCTCTTGTACTTAAAAAGAAAAAAGAATAAAAAGAGAACTAATAAATGTTTTTTCATTGCTTGTTTAACAAATTTAAATCTCTAAGGTCCTTGAAAACATTGCATTGCATTCGCATAAACATCGCATAGCATAGCATAACATTGCATCACAGGTACATTCAAGATTGGTTTTCTCATTTTCTCGCTATTTATTTTAGCGTAAATGGCTCTCGAACAGTCCACAAAGATCTCCGCTCGTAATGCCTCGGCCAGCAGATGTTCACTAGCTTGGTCCAAGGCCAAGAAGATCCGAAGCTCATCATCAAAGAAGGTTGTTGGTCTCCTCAACACGGGCGACGCTACAAAGGTGGTCCTAAGAGGTCACCGAATTGAGCTCGAAGGAAGTGTCAAGAATGAGGGAGGACAAGGAAATGAAGATGGCCACCGAAAAGAGAGAGAGGATCAGATGATAATGACCAAGATGATGAAGATGACAAGTACAAGCAACTCAAGACCGTCTCAATGCCGTGGAAAACTCAAGATGTCCGGTTGAATTTTGATGATCCGAGTCTTGTTCTGTGTGGTGATTCCTCCCAAGTTCAAAGTTCCAACCTTTGCCAAGTATGATGGAATGTCTTGTCCGTCGCACTGAAGTCCTATGTTCAAGATCAACCCCACAATCGATGATAGAAAGTTGTGGATGCACTATTTTCAAGAGAGTTTGTCCGAACTCGCTTGAATGGTATTATCAACTAGAGAATGACCGTATCCGCACTTGGAGTGACTTAGCGATGCTTTCTATGCAAGATGAGTACAATGTCAATTGACACCCACTCGCATGCAACCACAGAGCATGTCTACGGGTCGTGATGAGAAGTTCAAAGAGTATGCTCAAAATGGAGAGACCTAGCGTGTAGTTCAACCACCCTTTTCCAATAGGGAATTGGTTGATATGTTTATGGGAACACTGACAGGCCCATTCTTCAATCATTTGAATGGAAACTCTTCACCGATTCACCGAAATGATATTAACAAAGCGAGCGTATTAAGCCGGTATCAAGAGTGGAAAGATTCATGTAGATTCATCTTCGAATGCTGCGATGAGATCTTTTGGTGGTAAGAAAGAAACTAATGCTGTATGGTCGTAAAGCCGAGCCAAGACCGACTGTTTCAATCCATGGGGCAGCTATGATCTCCAATCCTACATCAACACAACCTCTCCGAGACAACGCGCTGAGCTTAACGCGCCACGAAGATTTTTTACGAGATCAACATGCCATTGTCACAAGCCTTGCAACACATGTTGAAAGCAGAGTGATTACTTTGAAGGATCCTCCTTAGAGTGTCAACACTTCTCTCCGAGATACAATCCTAATGCTAAGTGTGCTTACCACTGACATAACACCGATGACCGCTGGGCTCAAGAACAAGATTCAAGATATGATCAAGCTAAGCGATTGAATTTGATCCTCCTGTTGAAACTCCGAATGTGATCAACGCGCCCATGCCTAACCATGACAAGAGTTCCAATGCTGTTGGTGAGGATACTTATGTTTTCAACATAGATGACTTGACCATTCCTCTGATGACTATTAAGAAGAATTTGTTGCAAGCCGGTGTCAATCCAAGATGCCCAGAGAATTGCCGCTGGTGCCCATCTCGCACTGATGGTCAGTGTTGGTCGAGAAGACGGTTCAAAGGTATGATGAATAACCGTGAGATACTATTTCGAAACCACCTGCGTAAGCCGAAGATATGTCTAAGTTGAAGATCGAAGATGTGAGTGAAACTGTACCGTCTGCATGGGATACCTTGGGGCAGCCAAGTGGAAGGTATGATTACATGGTAAAGTACACTGTTCCTGAGAGCTACAAGATTCCTATTGAAGATGTTAAGGCAACCGGATGGGGTGACGATTTCCCGTAAGACTATGCTGATGTTAACACTATAAGGATTTCTCTCACATTCCGTGCCTAGAGTGGCACCTCTTATCATTATTTCTCCTGCACTTCCCATATTCCTCTAACAAGGCTATCCCTTAGAATTATGGATCCGATGTTTACTATCATGGCGCCAAGCAAGACCTTCCACCATTGAAGATCTTAGAAGCTACCATTCTCGCATTAACAACACCGATCAAGTAAGTGACCTTAATCGAAGAGTATTCTCCAAATCTCTCCTCCAAAAGACACCAGACTCACCGATTCCACTATTCAATCCATTCCCAAGCTAGAGGAAAGAACCAAAGGACTCATCCTCGCCACTGTACCAAAGGAAGTCTGAAAACACTTCCAAATAGGAAATAGAGGAAATTCAAGATTATCAAGAAGAGTGACTACAATGTTGTGGAACAATTGATAAACTCCGCCCAAGATCTCCATGCTTGCTCGCTTCTTTGTGCTCGAGGCTCATGCTAACGCCTTGGTGAAGTTTCAAGAATGCCATGTACCGCAAGACACCACTATCGACCATTGAAGTTTGTATTAGCCTGGCCGCCAACAACGGCCTAGGCTTCTCCGATGTCGATCCGACTACGGAAAGAACACAACAAGGCCTTGCACATCTCTCACGAATGGGGCACTACCTTGTCTCACGCTTGGTGGATACTGTTCTGCCTCGAACATCCTACCAAAGACCGCTTTTGACCGACTTGATGTTGAAGGATTGGTTCAAACTCAAAGGATATAATTTTGATGGTTCCAAGCGAACAAGATTGAGAGCTCATTCTGCCTGCTAAAGTTTGTTCCCTTTGACTCCACTTTCTTTGTCATGAACATCCGTCCAGCTTACTCTTGCCTACTTGACGCCCTTGATACATGGGGTGTGTCATACCTCTACCTTGCATCGTGTCAAGTACCCAAGAAAGGGAAGGTTACAAGATGTGTGAAGAAGAATATATGGTCACCATCTACATCATTCCGCTACTCGAGATGAAGGGTGAATTTTGAGACCTTGTCAAGCTTTTGAAACAATCCCCGAGTCATGCCTGCTGACTCTCCCCGCTACTCGGTTACAAGTTCCGCTTAGGATGGCTCTCAAAAAGATGCTCGAGCTAAGCTTAAAGGAGGTGGTAGTGATTTGGGGCCCCCGATCTCCTTTCAAATTTGACAAGGTTGGTTTAGGCTTCATCATCAAGGGTCAAGATGATACGCGAACGTGCCGCCAACTTCCTTTCCGATCGCCCAGAGTGGAATCCATGCTATGTAAGACTATTTACGACTTCGACATCGCCAGTGGATCTTCCCAACTTCGATCATGGGCTCAAAGAATTGGAAGATCAAGACGCTATACCAATCTCCTTTAGACAGAGTAATTGCCTTGTTTTGTTTTGCTTTTCGTATTTTCTATGTTTTGAACAATAAACTCTAAAGCCTAGTGCCTGCCCGGCATCATGGCTCGCTTATGAGGGTTATTATCCGTCATTTGCATATTTTCATTCAATAAAATCGCTGACTTTTGCATTCGATTTTGTTTCTTTACTTTATCACCCTTCAAAAGCTATGTGTTTCTTACACACACCCACGTGATACACCGCAATCACTCCGAATCTCGCTGATAATGCCTATGCTATTGCTAAATATGACTTATAATCCGATCTACCAAGTCAAGACGAAAAGTGAGGAAGATTGTGAAGTGCTGTGGAGAACTTGTCGATCGCTACAAAAGAAGATCGAGTTATACGCCCACACGAAGAGCAAGTCGAGGTTGTGAATTGGGCATCGACGAAGATGTAAAAGAGATTAAGATGGGCGGGCTGAGAACAAATGCCAAAGAAAGGTTGGCTCATGCTACGAGACTATATTGAGATTTTCGCTGGTCATAAGACACGGTTTAGACATTGATATCAGGTACACCGGACACGAATAAAAGAAGGTTTTCTCCCGTGAAATGTAAGGTTCGTGTATGCTCCCGAGATGTCCGAGAAAATCAAAGGTGGTTATGGCAGTTCAACCGGCTTTAGTCACATTTTATCCACAATGGATCATGAATGTGGTACCCGCACTCTAAGAAGGATGGCAATGAATGTGGATTACGTAGATCTGAACAAAGCGAGTCCGAAAGACGATTTTCCACTTCCTCATATTGATGTTCGTTGACAACACCGCTCAAAGATAAGTTTTCTCCTTCATGGATGGGTTCTCCAAATAATCGATCAAAGTGGCCTCAAGACATGGAGAAGACTACTTTGCTACACAAATGCAGGGGCCCTTTTGCTAGGTTGCTCGGGCCGAAGAACGCAGCGCCACCCATCGCGCATGGTGACATTATTATTTCATGATATGATTCATCACGAGATAGAGGTCACGCCGACTACATGATAGGTCGATCACAAATCAAGAAGAACATCTCGATCATCAAAGTAAACTATTTGATGATCAAGAAGTATAGATCGAGACTTAATCCTAACAAGTGCACTTTCGAGTCAGTCCTAAAGCTCCTTGGGTTTGTTGTCGGTGGTAAGGTAAGTTGATCCCGCCAAGGTTAAAGCGATTCAAGAGATGCCGCCCGACTACCTTGTTGATTTCCAAGATGGATCCGATAAAATACATATTTGAGAAACCATCTCCTAATAGCAAGAAGCAAATGATCCTAATTAATATGACATCCAAAGACACTTCGTAGCAATCAAAGGAGCGAGTAGTCGATCATTTGGCCCATCAAGCCAGATGACTATCGCCCATGCACCAATTTTAGATGAAGATGTTCTACTAGTTATATCACAAGAACCATGCCTGCACGGGACCTGAAGGATCCCGATGGACCATGGTCTTGACGGAGCCTCAACGCACTGGCAATGGCATTGGCCCATCATTACATCCCCGCAGCGACATACGCCTTTCACCGCCAGACTTTGTTTCAGCTTGCACTAACAACATGGCGTCAATACTGCTGTATAATGGGTATCAAAGTCGCTATCGACTTAAGAATCAAGTTCTTACAAGTGTATGGAGACTCACTTTTAGTGATCACCGATATAGGCGATGGATATGAAGCATCCGAATCTCATTCCGATCGAGCGTTCTCGAGTTTGATCCCTACTGAAGAGATTACTTGATCACATCCCACGAGAAGATAATCACCGGTACGCATTGCTACCTATGCTGCCTCACGCTCAAGGTCGATGGGACAACGAGGCTCCCCATCATCATTGAGAAGTTCGACGAACCAACAGATTGTAATGGAGCTTGATGCATTAGAAACCTTAGTACTAATGGTACGAAGAGGTATCTGAGACTCAGAATATCCCGCAGGGCATCCACAACGACAAGAAGTTTTTGAGAAGGTTCGCATCCAAATTCTTCCTCAAAGAATTATATTCATACAAGCGTTAACCACGACGAAGCATTCACTGTAGGACCAGAAACAAAGAAGACGTATCATGGAAGAGTTACACGGCTAAGATTTGGTACCCACTCCGTGGACATACAATGGCTAAGAAGATTTTGAGAATGTGTTACTATTGGTCCACCATGGAAGCCGATTATCACCGCGTATGCTCGGTCCTTGTCACAAATGCCGAGATATATGCACAAAGTGCACGCACCTCAGCATCAATGTTCTAATGCCTCGCCTTTGCAATGCGGGCATTGACATGATCGAGAAATCTGCCTCCACTTCCAACGAAACCGCTTCATCCTTGTGGAAATTGACTATTTCACCAAGGGTGTAATGCCTCGTCAGATCTCTGTCACCGTGAATGTTGGGCTCGATTCATCAAACATAATCTTATCTATCGTTATGGCACTCAAAGAATTATCACAGATAACGGCCTAATCTCAACAACAAGATGTTCACCGAACTCGCACGCAGCTCAAAATCAAACATCACACCTTCCATATCTACCAAGATGAACGACACAAAGGAAGCCGCCAACAAGAACATTAAGAAGACTATACTGCAGATGACAAAGGACTTACAAAGGTTGGCATGAGATGTTTATTTGATCTTCATGGTTATCGACCACAAAGATTTAACATCAATGGGGCAACCCTTCTCTTGTATACGGCATGAAAGCAGCCTACCCATCGAGGTTCATATCCCTCAACCGTAGTCCTCCAGACGCAGAGTCGATAAGACGATCGTTCGCATCGTGACCGATTAATTTGATTGATGAGAACGACTCAAGATCCATCCGCCATGGATGATCTATCGTAGGCGAATGATCGTGAGCATTTAACAAGAAGGTTAGCACCAGTCCACCAAGCTCTGATCTAGTAGTCAAGCGATCATTCTTCCACAAAGTGATCCTGTGGGCAAATGGACTCCCACCCATGAGGGACCATTTGAGTCAAGATAAGATTTTCCTACGGAGCTATGATACTTAGCACCATGGATGGAGAAGACTTCCCACACCCTATGAATGTCGACATAGTCAAAAAAATACATACAGAGACCCGCTAGGTCGATCGACCTAGGAAAAAATAAGATCTTGCGAACCAAAAAGGTTCGGGCAAAATTTAAGGATATATGCAAACATGTACACCCGCAAGCCTAAACCGAAGGCGAGGCCAAAAAGGGTATCCCAGAGATCTAAAACCCGAAAGGCGGTCTAGGAAAAGTTGGGATTTAAGCGCATTTACTTATGTATCTTCCGTATTACTATCAAGATTCAAGATTCAAATGGCGAAAATCGATTCACTCACTTTCATCGACAAAAGGAGATGAGATAGTTGAAATATATGAGTACTAGCATAGTGGAACTTAACGAGATTGTTTCCAAGACAGCTTTTACTTTTCTTGTATACGCACTACTGGCCACACGCCACCTTTCAAATAAATACAAGTCTTCTTTCTTACAAGTATCATCGTTGTTGTTTGTATAAAGTCCAACGCTTGCTTTGAATGATTATATGCATAATGACAATAAAAATCCGCCACAACATGCGAAAAGGAACATAACAAAGTAATTACTGTGCTCCAGGACTTGAGATGACGACTTAAAGTCACCAATGCATTCTCCTACGTAGCATGATCCCTACAGAGTTGTCACTCACCACAAACCCCCAATAGAGGCGAACTCGAGTAGTGATTCCACTCACTAAAATTGTGTTACATCGCCTCAAGCCAACATTTCATCCCAAATCAAGTAGTACTCATCCCCAACACCTTTCCCCAAAGTAGTATCCATACTTGAAACTTGGTCGATAGTGCTCTCGAGGAAACCTACACCTCATACCTCACCAGAGATTCCAACGGCTCCAGATTCTTCTAACCCGGCCCCAGAAATTATCAAATACCTCCAACAGGATTTACGCAAGATCCCCAAGAGAGTACCCATCTAGACTCCAAATAGGTCTATATAGGAGATCCCCTCGACCTGTCTCTCGATCTCTACCATCCTCAATAATATCTAGGCCCAAGACTGGCCAAATAGGCATCTGAGGAATCAAAGTTTCTTTCTTCTCGTGGTCTCCATCCGTTCGCCCCAAATGTAAGTCGAAATTCCACATCTTCTTCAAATGGATATGTTTTGAAATACCACAACATCTATCATTCATACATTATTCATAAAAGTCATAACTGCATGTGTCATTCATACGCATCATCATGCATCATACTCTGCATAAGACTAACAAATATTCTATCAAAGTTTCTCTTGTTTTCTCCAAAGTAGGTGAAAGTCACTGACACAAACAGTCCGTGATAAGACCAATCCGCACGGAAAACTATCTCGAACGACCGCCTCTTGTTCCTCCGACAACGGATCCAGATTAATACCGTAGCCAAACGGGAAACCCTATCCGAACGATCACCGGTTATCCTCCGATAACAGGCTGTGGAACAATACCCGATGCACAACAGGGAAGCTATCCACATTTTTTCCAACTACTATCCTCAAAGTAATCAACACCAAGATGTATTCAACGCCTTTTATTATCAACAAAGAATTACAGAGTCTAACGACGACTCATTGTCTCGATGGCATCTAAGCCCATCTCTATTGTCAATATTCGCCTTCAGAATGTTGCATATTTGGTTAAAACCAATACAAACCAATAACTTCATTCAAAGATGAGCACAAAGTCTAACGCACGATCTCCTGATGGCATCTTAAGCCCATCTCCTCGCCTCCTTTCACTTCCGTAAACGCCTATAGCTTCAGCAGACGGCTCACCCCCAACATCAATCTTTCAGATGGCATCTTAAGCCCATCCCTCATCGCTTTCCTATCAACAATCTTGAGTCTAGCATATGACTCATTCCCCAAATAAATCTCCAGCTTCTCCAAATGGCATCTATAAGCTAATCCCCGCATCATCACCAACAAAAGTGCAAATTTCATATTAGTGTTCAATCATCTTCACCTCCAGTCACGAAAGGCTACCAATCTAACCCTTCCAAGACAAGAAGATTGAACAGGGCAATTATACCCCAAAAGTTTCTCCCTTCTCAAAACATTTCTACATCCATACTAAGGATTCCTCAAATCGATCGACAAACCCTCTCTAGACAATCAACCCAAACTAGGGTTTGGCTATTCTCGATCCGTATGGATTTTCAACATCTCCAATGTTCATCATGCTTCCTCATATGCTTCAAAGATTCTCCATGTCAAGTTTCAAGCCCCACAAGTCAAGTTTCTCGATAATGCTCGATGGTCGAAAATCACCAGACAGACAAAAGTCAATCTGGTCAACATACAACAAACTCCATGATTTTTGGTCAACATCCTCATTTTGAAGTCACATTCATCATTTGATCAAGGGTTGATCATGATTCATCACTTAAAACTCAAGATTTTCAAGTCAAACTTTCTAAATTGTGGTTCTCATGAAAAGTCAACCAAACTTCGACGAGCATAACTTTTCATACTTTCTAAAGTTTCCACCACCTCTTGTTTTGAATGAAATTCAATTTTCATAAACTTCATGTCTCACAGAATGTTCAAAAATGCTTCATTTGAAGGTATGGATCAAAACATTACAGTGTCCTTTTCAAAGTCAACAAAAGTCAACATTTTGTTTTGAAGATATATTGAGCATGGAAACTCCAATTGAGATGAAACCAAATAGGTTGGTTAGAGGACTTAGAGCTTTCCAAAAGTCCAAGAACACTCAAAATGTGGAAAATTGAGCAAGATACACTATTTAGAAGTCAGCATTTTGGACAATTGCACAAAAGGAGATATTGGTCAAAATGCAAATTTTCCAACGGGGCTCATAATCTTATGATCCAAACTTGTTCATGATGTTATTTGTGACCCATTAATGCTTAATATGGCAATTTTCTATTTTATTAATTTATTTTTGGATTTAAAACCATTTAATTCAAAATTAAATTATATAAAATATGAAAATAAGATATTTTTCCAAAAGGAGTGATTTTATATCAAACTTGAGGTCCAAGGAAACCCATGATACATGCCAATTTCGTGCTTGCTCTCTCATTAAGAAGAAAATCAAAGTTTTTCCAAAATTTGATTTTATTTGAAATTTATTCAATGCACATTCGAAACCAAATCTTTTTCCTTCTTTTTCTTCTCCTAATTCACTGTATAAATAGCCAGCAATATGCCAAGCAAGAGACACAAAACCCTAGCCAAAACCACAGCCCTCACTTTGCTCAAAATTTTCATAAACTTTCAAAAATCGAATTTTTATTTGCAGCCTCTTTCAGCCTCATTCAACCATCCAAACGTGTTCAGAGGGTAAGATTGAGTAAGGATCCATCATTGTTATTAATCAAAACAACCTGGATCGAGCCATATACATGCATACATATTCAAAACTTTCTTGATTTTGCATTTTTATTATCTGCTTGTTTCGATTGATTCTAATGCTTTTATTGTGATCATGAGACTCTATATGATCGATCTGGGCAATCGTTTCACAGCTTGCACGTGAGAATCACCAGTTGCCATGTTTAGGGTTTCTTGTGCTGTCGTCTTCGAACCGGTCTGTACAAGCCGATTCAACCAAAACCAATACCACCATTGAATTCAGAAGGGTCGAAATAGGTGGACTAGGTCTTTCTTTTGCTTTGAATCTTTGATTGCAGTTTGAAAATTATAGCCACTCTATAGAAGATCTGAGCCTAGTCCTGGGCCAACGACTCAAAGGACCCACAAGAGGTCTAAGTCATGCTCGGCCTTTATGATTCGTCCACTCATAAACAGATGGGGACCACGCGTGGCTGACTGTGTTTCAAACTTATCCCTGACGCGTCATCACTTATATTCCATTGATTCTCACTTTACAAACACCAAGTGACACTTGTCTCTGGTTAATAAGCATCGTTGGTAGATACCCTCCATGGTCATGAGTTCGAATCAGCCAGGGACCGGTTTTGCATTTTCTTTTAACAAACTCAACTTTTTTCATATTTTCCTATTTTCTTTTTTTTTTAAATATTTTGCATTCATTTTAATTTATTTCAATAATTTTTGTCATGCATTAAAAAATACCAAAGAATATTTTCCTTTTTGCATTATTTCGAGAAAATGTTTATTTAATTTATAAAATTAAAAACATTAATTTTGCATGCATATTTAATTTATTTGCTAATTTATCATTTAAATCACATTTAATTAGTTTTTAATTATTAAATTAACTCCAAAAAATCCCAAAAAATTATTTTAGCATATTAATGTTATTTCCAGCATGAAAAATTTTTGTCATTTAAAAATTATTATTTTTGCTAACATTTTTCTCTTGATCGATTTCCTCGATTTTCCGATTTTCATCTTTCACAAAAGTTATTCTGCTTCTATTTACTTCTTTTTACCATTTTCTTTTTTTTCAAATTATGTAATTGCTCATGGGATGTAATAGTTTAATTAGGGCTTTTATTTTCCGCATTTTAAATTATGTATCTGTCCCAAAGCCATGTAATAGCGTAGGATTTATCTTTCCGCACTCTTTATTCCGCACACTTCCGCACCCTATAAACCTAGTAATTAGGCGTGTATGGCAAGATAAAATTGAACATAACTCACTCTAACTTTAAGATAATATATCCAAATCAACACACTCTTTTCACACATGCACCCCTTAGGTAATTCTCTCGCTGCCTTGTAATTCCACATGGTCAAGTCCTCTAGTAGAGGTATCCTAGCACCGTTGCCTTCAAAACAAATCATCATAGTCCCTTCGACAAAGATCATAAGACCCACGATGTCGCCTCCCACATGACAATCTTGACCTCGCTTCACGTTAGAAATGATGATAGTCCCTTCGAATGTGCTAGGATACTTCCCACAAGTTGCTTTCTATGACCATCCGCTGTCCCTTCGAATGTCCTTCACATCCAATCTAATGGAGTTACCTACCAACTAATGGTATGGATAGGCTATTCTAAAGGAACGAAAAATAACAAAACGCACAACTCGAAAGTAGTAATAAGACTTTTAGTTGCTTGCCTCATCAAATCATTTTTGCACCTCACACTTTTTGTCAAAGTTCAAACTCTTTCAAAACGAAATATTTCCAAACACTTTGTATACATTCCTATGCATGAATCATTACAAAGTCAAAGCAAATGCCTTTTCAAAACATTTTGTCAAATACACAGAAAGCACAATTTTAAAGTGATCTAAGAGTAACTAAGAGCCCAGATAACTACGATGGAGTGGGTGCTAACTTCTCCCTCATAACCTTTCCTTACTCGTAATCTAACGAAGGTCTTTTTCTCTCACTTTTTACCTTCCCTTAATTGATAAAAGAAAAGTGGCGACTCTTATATCGCATATTTCATGTATACAAAAACCTACAAAGTCGGGCTTCACCGATTACATCGTACCACATCCCAAGATTAGCCAAAGTCCAAATTACCTTTAATGACAAAGAAAAGGTCCAAAACTCAAAAGTGAAGTTTTACGCTGCCATCATCAACACGGTTGCAGTTGATTAACACGGGTACCGGGTATTGGTCTCTAAATCAAAGGTTTTTCCAGTCAATCAACACGGGCCGTTGATTAACACGGGCTATGTTGATTAACACGGGTGCCCGTGGTCGATTCACCCACTGGGTTTTTGCATTTTCTAGTGGCTCGACACGGGCTGGTTGATTCACACTTGGGGCCCGTGTTGACATCCTAG